>CM042854.1:1358772-1443772 GCA_023658055.1 Thaleichthys pacificus
CCCAGACTCTCCCAGAATAGCACACACCCACACACACGTGCACAATCCCAGACTAGCACACACATACACACACACTTACACACACACAACCACGTACTCTTAGAAACACACTGACACACACACCCACACTTACATGCACACTGTTACACACACACACTCTTTGAAACACACACACACCAGCTGAGATGTTTATAGTGGGCCCAGTTCATCTGTGTCCAGGTGCATCTCTCATCTCCTCAGACGCCACAACAAAGTAGCAGATTCTTCTGTATCAGAGGATACGGCTCATAATAAACACACGCACACATACATACACACACATCCATACACTCACATACACACACATACATACACATGCAAACACTTGCACATATACACACATGCTGTAAACATACTGGCAAACTCAGACTGGCCCTTGAAACCACACAGGTGTGTCCTACTCAGAGGCCAGACTTGGCCCAGGGTCATGTTAGTCTGTTACAGTTCTGGATAGACAGGATCACGTATCAATCATGGTTTGTAGCAGACCAGTTCATCCAGAATGTTCCAGGGCCCCTCCAAGCTTACTCCCCAGGTCCCCCCCACCCTCTCCCCACCCACCCTCCCTCCTCTCCCCCGCCCTCCCCCACCCTCCCTCCTCTCCCCCCTCTCCCCACCCTCCCTCCTCTCCCCCCTCTCCCCACCCTCCCTCCTCTCCCCCCTCTCCCCCGCCCTCCCCCACCCTCCCCATATCATCCCAGTAGCGCTAGTGACATGATGCTTACCCAGCAACTCCCCCAACTTCACCTCAACCCTCCCCCACCCTTCCACCCCCACTCTCCCTCCTCCACCAGGACATTCAGCGTCTCCTTCAGGTTGTTTATTCCAGGACTCTATCCTGAAATAGCTTGTCTGTCCACACCTGTTTTTCACTCACTTCCTCCAATAGCGTGCTGCGGAACCTGACGCCACGGCAACGGGGCACAGAACGCCGTAAAACAGGATAGGAGGCCAAAAACAAAGATGTGACTGGAGAGAGATCTGACTGGAGAGAGAGGGTGGAGGGAGGGAGAGGGGGGGCTGGAGGGAGAGAGGGATGGGGGGAGAAAGGGAGGGGGGGTGGAGGGAGGGAGGGAGGAGGGAGAGAGAGAGGGAGAAATGGAGGGGGAGGGTGGAGGGAGAGAAAGGGAGGGATGGATGGAGAGAGAGAGGGAGAGGGGGGGGCTGGAGGGAGGGAGGGAGAGGGGGGGGATCGAGGGAGTGGGGGGATAGTGAAAAGGAGAAAGAAAGGATGGAGGAGGAGAGAGGGCGATGGATGGAAAGAGGTGTGGATGGAGAGGGGAGAGAGGGAGAATGGGGGCTGGAGGGAGGGAGCGAGAGAGGGATGGATGGAGAGGGGAAGGGAGAGAGAGGGAGGTGTGGATGGAGAGGGGAAGGGAGAGAGGGAAGAATGGGGGCTGGAGGGAGGGAGGGAGAGAGGGAGGGATGGAGAGGGGAAGGGAGAGAGAGGGAGGTGTGGATGGAGAGGGGAAGGGAGAGAGGGAGAATGGGGGCTGGAGGGAGGGAGAGAGGGATGGAATATCTAGAAGGGAGGGAAGGAAAAGACCCCCCTCCAAAAGAGAGCGAAAGAAAAGAGAGTGCGACAGAAAAAAACAGAGGAAAACACGAGGAGAACTGCAGGAAAGAGATCCAGTGTTCAAAGTGGTCTCTCTCCCTCTCTCTCTCTCTCCCTCTCTCCCTCTCTCTCTCCTCCTCTCTCTCTCCCTCTCTCTCTCTCTCTCTCTCCTCTCCCTCTCTCTCTCTCTCTCTCCCTCTCTCTCTCTCTCTCTCCCCTCTCTCTCCCTCTCTCTCTCCCTCTCTCTCTCTCTCTCTCTCTCCTCTCTCTCCCTCTCTCTCTCTCTCTCTCTCTCTCTCTCCCTCTCTCTCTCTCTCTCCCTCTCTCTCCCTCTCCCTCTCCCTCTCTCTCTCTCCCTCTCTCTCTCTCAGGGCCTGGGCAGAGAGGAGCAGGGCTGAGATGTGATGTGATAACAGACTGCTGCAGTGTGCGAGTGCCAGATTAAAGCTGCCAGCAGCACCAAGAACAACACAGAGCTCAAGAGCAGCAGGATACATTAGGCAACCAAACGACAGATCGGACTTTGATGTGAGCTTGTTACCTTTCAGCACCATCGAGCTTCTTAGCTAGAACAAGCTTAGCGTGTCTGAGTGTATTTGATCACGAATTTGAGAAAATCTTTTGGGGATTTGAGGTTGGAGTGTGTGTGTGTGTGTCTCTGGGTGTGTGTGTGTGACTGTGTGTATGCGTGTGTGTCTCTGGGTGTGTGTGTGTGACTGTGTGTGTGTCTCTGGGTGTGTGTGTGTGACTGTGTGTATGCGTGTGTGTCTCTGAGACAGTATCTAGAGACCTGCGCTGACATGAATGTTTTCCAGCTGGTTTAGTCTGCACCTAGTGGCAGATAGAAGATACAAAAGACACAATGAAACACAGTACACACACACACTCACACACACACACACACTTACACACACAGTCTAGCGTGCCTGCATCTCTCCCCTCATCGTTCTGCTGTTTAGACATGAATAGCTGCTATCTGGAGAACCATCTAGAAACACTGACCTCCACACCCTAACGCCTTCCCACACGCACACACACATCACAACCCCTGCACACGCACACACACATCACAACCCCTGCACGCCACACACATACACATTAACACACACACCTGGTAGGCCAACAACCACCCAGTTAACCAGCTACAGTCTCAGGCCAATCAAACAGGGCCCTAGACGGATGATGCTGCATCACAGCCAATCATAGGAGCCGGGGAGAACCAGGAAGAGACCAGATCATGTGTACGCAGATGTGAGTATGAAGAGATTCATGTGAAAGACCTCCCACTCGCACCTGTGTCTTTACAACCAAGGAGCATTTCACCTCCAAAACACACCGTCACTATGAACTATTTACAAAGCAACATGTGCCTCTATGACTCCTGACCTCTGACCCCATCACCCTCCATTTCCTGTTACTGCAGTGATCAGGTGAGGTCAGGGGTTGTTGATGCCAGAAGGATGTTGATTGGTCTTCAGGTTCCTCTCTCTCCACTTTGTGGGTACATTCTACTTCCTGTGGAATGAGGACATTTCTTCATCCCTTCTTCATCTAATTGCCTCCCCCCCTCACTCCCTCCCCCCCCACTCTCTTTGCTTCAACTTCCCCCACTCCTCCTCTCCCCTCCTCCTCCTCTCCACTCCTCTCCTCCTCCTCCTCCCACTCCTCTCCCCTCCTCCTCCTTCCCCCTCCTCCTCCCCCCCTCTCTCCTCCTCCCTCCTCCCCCCTCCTCCCTCCTCCCCCCATCTCCTCTCCACTCCTCCTTCCCCCTCCTCCTCCTTCCCCCTCCTCCTCCCCCCTCCTCCTCTTCCCTCCTCCCCCCCCTCCTCCTCCCCCCTCCTCCTCTCCCTCATTCTGAGGACTCCAGGGGAAATGGCAGGAGAAAGGTCTAATGAGAGCCTAGAGGCCTGCAGGCCTTCCACACAGTGGCATCATGCCTCCTGTCAGAGACCGGGGAAGGGAGGAGAGGGAGAAGGAACCAGATCTCGTCTCCTCTGCTGTCAGACTCTCCCTACCTCCATCTTGTTACAGATATGACAAATACACCTCTCCCCCCTCCTCTCCCTCTCCTCTCCCCCCTCCTCTCCCCCCTCCTCTCCCCCCTCCTCTCCCTCTCCTCTCCTCTCCCCTCTCCTCTCCCCCCCTCCTCTCCCTCTCCTCTCCCCCCTCCTCTCCCCCCTCCTCTCCCTCTCCTCTCCCCCCTCCTCTCCCTCTCCTCTCCCCCCTCCTCTCCCCCTCTCCTCTCCCCCCTCCTCCCCCTCTCCCCCCCTCCTCTCCCCCTCCTCTCCCCCCTCCTCTCCTTCTCCTCTCCTCTTCACTTTAACAGGAAGGTGAAAGGAACACTTTAGACAGTACGTCCATCTTGTTACAGATATGTCACATGTTCAGTCAATCCACAAACTCTCCAGACCAGACCCCGGAAACACAACTTAACTCTACTTAACTTAACCTACACCACCACACCCCCCACCCCCCCCTCCCCATCGCCGTGTCGCCGGGCGGAATCCAACTCATCAGTCATTGGCCGTTTGATTAACAGACTCCAGATGTGCCCATCCTCCGGTTTCATCAGGCTCCGCCCCTTCGCTTTGTTGTGCGAGTGACACACTACCCAGAATCCAACTGTTTATTTTGGTTTCCGTGGAGCTGCTGTATTGCTAGCAAGGAGTTCTGACAGCCAGCTAGCTAGCGTGACGCTAACATGAAAGAGGAGAGGTTATTCATACACTCATACATACACACACAACTACCACACACACTCATACGCACCACTACCACACAGACAACTACACACCTACCACACACGCACAGGGGATAGCTAGCTAGCGTGACGCTAAAGAGAATATTTTACTCTGAACCCACACACACAAACACACACACACATACTGTACACAGACACACACACATACTGTACACACACACACACATACTGTACACACACACACACACATACTGTACACGCACACACACACATACTGTACACACACACACATACTGTACACGCACACACATACTGTACACACACACACACACACACACACACACAAACACACACACATACTGTACACACACGCACACACCCTCGTCCTTCACCCTCCAACTCTGAGATCAACAGATATGAGCAGTCATGCCAACATGTCACCATGCCAACATGTCACCATGCCAACATGTCACCATCACAACAACCTCCATCCTGCTGTCTGTTTACTGGGAGGGCCACGACAACAAGGAAGCCAAACCCAGACACACACACTGTCTCACACACACACACACATGGACCAACAAACACACACACTGACCGACACAAACACATATACAGATGCACACACGCTCTCACACAGATACGCACAAGCATAATATCACAATAACCAGGATCTTAGTTACCTATGTACCTCACTTGACCCTCACCAATGCTTGTGTGTGTGTGTATCTGTGTGTGTTGCTCTGTTTGTGTGTGTCGCTCTGTGTATGTGTGTGTAGCTGTGTGTGTGTGTGTGTAGCTGTTACTGACATTAATCATTTGGCTGTTTGTAACCACGTCAGCTATAAAAAACCAAGACAATGAGAGACTTCAGGAATGATATTGAAGCTGGGTAGATAGCCAGGTGTCCTACGTTCATGAAAGTTGCATTTACTTGCTAAATGTTTATCGTAAAGTCTTGTAAAAAAGCGGCCATTCGTTATACTTTTACTTGTTGTGAGGCTAAAGGCGCACTAGCCCCCTCTACAGGTCACATGACAGCTTGAGATGCTCTCCTCTCTTCTCCTCTCCCCTCCCCTCCTCTCTTCTCCACTCCACTCCTCTCCTCTCCACTCCTCTCCTCTCCTCTCCTCTCCTCTCCTCTCTTCTCCTCAAATAGATGATCACACCTCACACACCCCAACACCGTCACACAATCACATGCACACACACACACACACAGCTGGTTGTCCTGGTAATCACAGACCAGAGGCCTGCCGGGTAATGAGGCGGTACTTCCTAATGAGGCGTAGAGCAGGAAGTGGGCGGAGCCAGATCCTTCTGGTGTCCAGTCCACAGAACCGGGTTCCTGACCACATCAGAACCGCTGTCGGAGGACAGAACGCAGAACTGATGCTGCTGATGGACTCCAGAACAAACCTTCCTCACAGACACACACACACACACGCAGCTATGCTTAAACACAGACATACAGACACACACACACCGACTCAAAAAACGCCAGTACTGGAAAGCTTAGCAGTGATGTTTGTAATGAGAAGTTGAATAGAGGACAGACAAGGTACAGAGACTGTATTAACTATTACATGAGACAATCTGTAATACCTCATATCTGAGTTTAATCTAACATGACCAACCAGATAGTTGTTGTGAAGAGTTGTTGTGGGTCAGGTGTTGAGGTTAGGGTACGACCCCTGGAGATGTGTCTGATGTGAGGAGAGCCAGGCCGGCCTCCAGAGAGTCCTGCTCCCAGAGGTCAGCCTCTCTGGTCACCTGATCAGGGTCCCAGAGGTCAGCCTCTCTGGTCACCTGATCAGGGTCCCAGAGGTCAGCCTCTCTGGTCACCTGATCAGGGTCCCAGAGGTCAGCCTCTCTGGTCACCTGATCAGGATCACAGGGGTCACAGGGGCCAGGATCAGGGTCCGGCTGCCCTCTCCTTCTCCTCCTCTTGTAAACAGGCTTCCTCACCTCCTTCTCTTGTGTGTCTGGGGTTTGGAGTTCTGGTGACAAGGAAGGTTGAATCTGTAGTTCATTTGGTGATAAGGCTGGTTGAATCTGTAGTTCATTTGGTGATAAGGCTCGTTGGATTTGTAGTTCTTTTGGCGACAAAGCAGACTGCAGGCACAGATAGAACCTGTGGAAGGTAGGTGCATATCAATCAGTAAAAATCCACTGGTATTTATTTTTGCGTTATTATATAATTTTCTTATTTCTAATCTTGTTTCTGATTTAATATGTATATTTGACTGTCCGAGGGTGTCACATGACTGTGGACCTCTGACCTCTGTACTCGCTTCAGATTCTCATCCATCTTCTGATTGGCTAGCTCAACCAGGAAGTGGATGTAGTCCTGACCAACCAGGACCTGTCCTCTGTGTGTGAGCGGAACCTCCAGGCAGTGGGAGCTACGGACAGCCTAGAGGGACAAAACACACGACTCACGCAGGGTGGACTTGAACCTGCAACCTGCACTCAAGTGCTCTAACCACTAAGCTGTACCGTGATGATCTTGCCCTTTTTCCCAACTGTCAGACCAGAGTTCCTGAAGCCAGCGTTGATCGCCACAGAGTGCTGAGAGAGAGAGACACAGAGTCGTAAATACAGAATGATACTTGTCTACACCATTCTAACCAGTCTGTAAACACAGTATTATAGCCAGTCAATATCGGTGTTATAATCAGTCTATATCGGTGTTATAAGCAGTCTATATCAGTGTTATAATCAGTCTATATCGGTGTTATAAGCAGTCTATATCAGTGTTATAATCAGTCTATATCGGTGTTATAAGCAGTCAGTATCGGTGTTATAACAGCAGCGGTATTACCAGGAGCTGAGCATGCTCCAGCTGTCTGGTCTGGACGTGCAGGATGAAGGGCTCAAACTTCAACACAGCGTCTCCACAAGCCCTCTGCAGCCCACACACCTGCAGCACACACACACACACACACACACACACACACACACACACACACACACACACACACACACACTGAACTTCAACACAGCGTCTCCACAAGCCCTCTGCAGCCCACACACCTGCAGCACACACACACACACTGAAATGTTGAGGTAACAGGGTGGTAATGTGGGAATAAATGTGTGTCTGTGTGTGAGGAGTGGGCGAGTGTGTGTGTGGAGTGTGTGTGTGGAGTGTGTGTGTGGAGTGTGTGTGTGTGTGTGTGTGTGTGTGTGTGTGTGTGTATGCTCACCACATCTTCTACTTGACACTTCTGGTGGGACACAAACAGCCAGGAACAATTCTGCTTCCGAACCTCGTGACTGTCTGACAACTGGAAGGGAGGGAGAGAGTCGGGGGAGAGAGTGTAAGTAAGGAGCAGTCAGTCAGCCAACCAACCAGCCAGCCAGCCAGCCAACCAGCCAACCAGTCAGATAGACATGGAGAGGATGTGCAGAGGAGCAGAGATCAATGAACATGAAGCAACAGTGTCACCCCAGTATGCGACGGTCAGTAGCTCGCCAGCTAGCTAGCTACACAATATCCGCTAACTAGCTAAGCAAGATGAACCAACCAACTAGCTAAGCTTATATGAACCAACAGCTAGCTAGCTCACCCCATCTACAAGAATGATTCTCCCGGAGCAAGAACTGGTGGTGAAATAGTTTTCGCTACTGTTGAGAAGTGCTACAACGTGAGAAATGTCTTCATCAACACTCCCCTTCTTGCTGAAGTCGATCTTGTTCAGACACAGTTTTTTTCCATTGACCAAAGGTGTTTTCCGTGGTCATGCTGATTATTATATTTTACAACATCGCTCAGGTATTCTCAGTAAAGAAACGTTTATGCAAATATTACGCCAGGGAAACCTAGAAAGCTAGGTTGGCTAACATTTCTATATCATGTTTTGATTTGTAAGGTTTTTGAAACGCGTTCTACGGGTGCAGAAAGAGGTCAGTTGTTGAGGCGGATGTTTTGGAATGTCACGTTGTCGCCATCGCGAGGCGACCCGTGACAACTGCCACAGTCCGTGCACGGTAAATCGATAGTATTTTTTACATGTATTTAAATATGTCGTCTTAATATTAATTCATGCATTATAACACTCAGCTGTAGCTGACGTTTAAGTTAAGTAAAGGTTACAGCTATCGAGCCAGTCACTCCGAAGTTAGCTAACTTTAATCTGACTGATGACTGGAGGTGTACAGGTAGAAGAGCAAAGGGGAAAGGACGCAGCCCTGAGGGGATCCGGTGCTGATGGACCGGGAGTCAGAGGCTGTGTCTACTACCGCGCACTTTACTAAGTACACTGCAATATAGTGCACTGCAATTGTGAAGGAATGATAACATACTGCTGATCAATGCTGCTATACCAATCACTACCTCATATGAATAGGTATACACACATGTCATGTAATGCTTAATACTAATATACATATATCCAATGATTATCAATTGATTAATTAAAGAACAAATGGGTTCAGGCACCAAGATGATTCTAAGTAAGTGGAATGCTTAGGTTAGGGTGACGTTTGACTGTCACAAGAGGCTATGTCTGCAGTGGTCGGTTGTAGGAATGCACTTTCTAATGTAAAGTTTGCAACTGAATATTAGTAAGTAAAGATCAATTACTTTAGCTCTCATTATTCATTCTCCAAATGTACCTGTTGACAGTGCTACCAGATTGGTAAATCACAACATACAGTATGATACTATATCCCACCTACTGTAGGTCAATTAAACACATATACTCTGTAGATGTATCAGGTCTCATATGGTTGTAAAGGCCACCACACAGCACGCAGCAACGTCCCCTGGATATGTTTACACTGTATTGCGTACGTCCAAATGACAAACACAGCAGCAGGAACTTGGCCTGGATCAATGGAACCCAACTTGCATGATAGATTTCTGTGTAATGTAACTGTAGATGTAGGGGATTGGGTTCTCCACAAACCTGATTTACACCTGAAGTATGCTCAAATAGAGACAGAAATACACTTATGCACATCCACACACGCAAACTTGCACATACAAACCATTTTGACGTATTACATTCTGCTTAAACATTGCAACACACTATAGAATAAAGTGATGAAAAAAAGTCTTTATTTTTATGTTTTTTGTTATTATTTGGGTTATTCATTCAAAACTGGTAAATCATGTTACATTTGAAATTATTGCAAAGAAGATTTGTGACACTCAAGTTGTGTCTCAAGCTGTTAGGTTTACCCTTAAACATATTTGCATAGATTGATGCAATAGAGATACAGCAGGGACCACAATATTACAGTAGGCTATTATATTTAACACAACAAAGTAACTTTTAAAGTTCATGTAGATACATAAAACTGAGGTTGTGCATACAATGTTACATGTGTTTTCAGCACCCAAGACAGTTGAGCGGAACAATTACTTAGAATCACAAAATATAATATAATTGTGTCATTGGCATCATCCATAGCTGTCTATACAGCACTTGCATTTATTTTTAGGACCTTCATCAGGACATTCTGGGCATCGTCAGCCAGCTCATTTAGACACATATTAAGTATGGTGCAGGTGGTTTTATATGAAAGGCATCCTGACAAGACGGAGCCTATGATTGGCAGGAAACGTAGACCTTCCTCGAGTGCAAGTGCTACACTTTCAGTGCCTGCCGATGTTAGTAGTTTCAACATTAACTGTGTGTTGATTCCATTATTGAGACAAGACTTCAGGACTCCTGTCAGTTCATTCACATCCACATCTACTCTGTCAGCAAGCCTGTGCAGGGACTTTGGATCAAGTCCAAATGTGTTGTAGTACTTTTTGACCTCAACAACAAGAAGGGCACCATCAATCAATATTGAAAGGCCTGGGACGGGTATAAGCCCCCCTGCGCCTGACACTGCTGCTACTTTCCAGATTCTGGATTGGAAATGTTCCTTCTTCTTCTGGTGAATCTCCAGGCTGAGGTTAGGGAGGGACATCAGCAGAGCATCTCTCTTGTGGGAGGGAAGATCTTCCTCCAGTTTATTCACCAGTACAGGAAAATCATACTTCGTCAGGTCAAAGCTTGAAATCAGGAAGACAGTTGGAGACTTAATACCTTGTTTCTCCAACCCTGTATTAACAAAATGTAGTTAATATTGTGATTAACCTCATATTACAAAACATTAACTTTAACAATGTTACTATAGCAAAGTCTAGGTATTGTGTACAGTGTGCTCTAAAGACTTTAATGAACCATTACCTATTTTTAAACAAAATAATCAATACAAAGTTTAGCCAAACCTTCAATGCAGTAATCTTTGATCTTCTTTTTTGTGTCTTCCTCGTTGAAAGACTTCTTTCTTTTCTCGCCTTCCAAGCTGCTGTCAATCTTGGAGCGAACAAAGTAGAACTTCTTTCTGTTTTTCTGGATCTCCAATGCCAGTTTAACATCATTTTCCGTGAAACGGTCTGTCGAGACTATGATAAAAAAATCATATTGATCAAATCCAACTTGTTTTAGGTAGTTTTCTGCTTTGAAATTTGGAGTGCCGATACCAGGAAGATCCCACAGCTGGACCTTAGGGTAATCTGGGTGGGCATAAGCTTTTGGTTCAGAGGTTGTTTCCACACAACCAGTGGGAGCAGAACCCTCATCTTCTTCCCCCAAACCTCTGAAGGCGTTAACAAAGGTTGATTTACCAGAACCAGATGCCCCTGTGATGGCAATGTCCAGAGTTACATGGTCCAGGTTTTCTAAATAATCTTTCATCTTGCCTGCAGCTGCGGCCATACCATGCTTGTCTAGTTCTGCTTTAAATTCTTCTTCCACATTTTCAGTAAAATAATCTGGAGTGTCCATGGTTATCTTTGAATGTGAAACGATTATTCTTTGACGTTCAGTTGCTAGTGTAGTAGGCTGTGGAAGCTGTGGTATGATGAGAGGTGCATCACAACCTGTATTTATAAGGCCCACGATAGTCAAGGACCTCCCACCTCTGGTGTTTACTTGTACTATGTTACATAACCAAGTAGGCTGGATAGTCGGAAGAAGTCAGACCATTTACAAGAAATCCTCCAGATCATCCACACCCTTTCTCAGTTTGGCTCTTCCTGGTTGCCTGGTGTGCAGCCATTGGAGCAGTAGTGGACTCAGGTTATCTGAGGGGCAGGGGAGAAAAAGACCAACAGGGCACCAGCTGCATATGGTGGGGCACAGGGTCCTTGCTTAACCCTTGTGCTGCCTTCAGGTCACATGACCCAATTGTTCATAACGAACCATCGTTGTGTTTACCCAATTTTACCCAATACAAAAACAAATAAAAATAATTTTCTTTAACCTTTGCAATGTGGGGGGTCTGAGACAGCCCAACGGTTAAAAGAAAATGCTTCCCTTTATTTTTGTATGCGGTAAAGTTGTCGCAATACGACGGTGGGTCACAATGACTGATGGGTCAGAATGACCCATCAGTCAAGATAACGCAAGGGTTAACATACTATATGTACAGTTCTGGGTTGTAGGCTTATGAGCTCAGGCAGGTACATGTATAGTAAATGCGAGAAAAGATTTCACAATAATTTGCTCACAAAAAAAGCTTTGTGTAATATAATATCATGTAATATAATACATTGGACTCCTGTTGTTATTTTGTTTGGGTCAAAATAAGATGCATGTTTTTTATAGGGTATCACATCATGTTTTATCCACTAAAACAGATTAATGACTTGTCTTCAGCCGGCTGATTTCTTGTAAATGGCAGGTGAAAGACAGGTGTGTCGAGGTGCTGAGTGTTTGTGTTACAGGGCTAAAACAAACCTCACATGTTCATCCTGTTCATCGTGTTCAATGGTAAAAAGCACCTCACTGCATGACATAACACATCATGATAATCACACTCAGTGTGATTATCATGATGTGTTATGTCATGCAGTGAGGTTGTTTTAGCCCTGTAACACAAACACTCAGCACCTCGACACACCTGTCTTTCACCTGCCATTTACAAGAAATCAGCCGGCTGAAGACAAGTCATTAATCTGTTTTAGTGGATAAAACATGATGTGATACCCTATAAAAAACATGCATCTTATTTTGACCCAAACAAAATAACAACAGGAGTACAGTGTACATGGTCAGATACATTGTGCCTGATACATAAACTGAACCTTGACAGTGAACAAGGGGTTCAGTCTTCTAGTTTTATAGGTTTATAAATCCTAGGGCTCTGATCTCACCTCATCTTTCATCTCAAAGCAGACTGGAGGCACAGATAGAACCTGTGGAAGGTAGAAGCATATCAATCAGTACAAATACACTGGTCTAGCATCTATTTTTGCGTTCATACATAATTTTCTTATTTCTAATCTTGTTTCTGATTTAATATGTATATTTGACTGTCCGAGGGTGTCACATGACTGTGGACCTCTGACCTCTGTACTCGCTTCAGATTCTCATCCATCTTCTGATTGGCTAGCTCAACTAGGAAGTGGATGTAGTCCTGACCAACCAGGACCTGTCCTCTGTGTGTGAGCGGAACCTCCAGGCAGTGGGAGCTACGGACAGCCTAGAGGGACAAAACACACGACTCACGCAGGGTGGACTTGAACCTGCAACCTGCACTCAAGTGCTCTAACCACTAAGCTGTACCGTGATGATCTTGCCCTTTTTCCCAACTGTCAGACCAGAGTTCCTGAAGCCAGCGTTGATCGCCACAGAGTGCTGAGAGAGAGAGACATAGAGTCGTAAATACAGAATGATACTTGTCTACACCATTCTAACCAGTCTGTAAACACACTGTTATAGCCAGTCTATATCGGTGTTATAATCAGTCTATATCGGAGTTATAAGCAGTCTATATCGGTGTTATAAGCAGTCTATATCGGTGTTATAAGCAGTCTATATCGGTGTTATAACAGCAGCGGTATTACCAGGAGCTGAGCATGTTCCAGCTGTCTGGTCTGGACGTGCAGGATGAAGGGCTCAAACTTCAACACAGCGTCTCCACAAGCCCTCTGCAGCCCACACACCTGCAGCACACACACACACACACACACACACACACACACACACACACACACACACACTGAACTTCAACACAGCGTCTCCACAAGCCCTCTGCAGCCCACACACCTGCAGCACACACACACACACTGAAATGTTGAGGTAACAGGGTGGTAATGTGGGAATAAATGTGTGTCTGTGTGTGAGGAGTGGGCGAGTGTGTGTGTGGAGTGTGTGTGTGGAGTGTGTGTGTGGAGTGTGTGTGTGTGTGTGTGTGTGTGTGTATGCTCACCACATCTTCTACTTGACACTTCTGGTGGGACACAAACAGCCAGGAACAATTCTGCTTCCGAACCTCGTGACTGTCTGACAACTGGAAGGGAGGGAGAGAGTCGGGGGAGAGAGTGTAAGTAAGGAGCAGCCAGCCAACCAGACAGCCAGCCAACCAACCAACCAGCTAGATAGACGCGGAGAGGATGTACAGAGGAGCAGAGATCAATGAACATAAAGCAAGTGTCACCCCAGTATGCGACGGTCAGTAGCTCGCCAGCTAGCTAGCTACACAATATCCGCTACCTAGCTAAGCAAGACTATGAACCAACAGCTAGCTAGCTCACCCCATCTACAAGAATGATTCTCCCGGAGCAAGAACTGGTGGTGAAATAGTTTTCGCTACTGTTGAGAAGTGCTACAACGTGAGAAATGTCTTCATCAACACTCCCCTTCTTGCTGAAGTCGATCTTGTTCAGACACAGTTTTTTCCATTGACCAAAGGTGTTTTCCGTGGTCATGCTGATTATTATATTTTACAACATCGCTCAGGTATTCTCAGTAAAGAAACGTTTATGCAAATATTAGTCCAGGGAAACCTAGAAAGCTAGGTTGGCTAACATTTCTATGTCATGTTTTGATTTGTAAGGTTTTTGAAACGCGTTCTACGGGTGCAGAAAGAGGTCAGTTGTTGAGGCGGATGTTTTGGAATGTCACGTTGTCGCCATCGCGAGGCGACCCGTGACAACTGCCACAGTCCGTGCACGGTAAGTCGATAGTATTTTTTACATGTATTTAAATATGTCGTCTTAATATTAATTCATGCATTATAACACTCAGCTGTAGCTGACGTTTAAGTTAAGAAAAGGTTACAGCTATCAAGCCAGTCACTCCGAAGTTAGCTAACTTTAATGTGCTAGCAAGTGGTTGCACATTCACTGGAGCGACTTACCTCCTCACTGTATCATGACAGACAGGTCTAAAGTCCAATCCATGTGTTTGTGTTTGTACGTACGTACGTGCGTTCGTGGGCGGGTGTGTTTGTGCGTGTCCGTTTGTCCGTCCGTGTGTGAATGAACGTGTGTGTGTGCCACAGACTCAACATGGCCCGGTTGATGAGAGCTATCCGCGTGAGCGAGTTCGGAGGTCCGTCTGTGCTACAGCTCTGCTCCGATGTGCCGGTACCGAACCCGGGGCAGAGACAGGTGAGGCCACGCGACGCAACACGAAGGGACTGGAATAACCGTTACTAAATCTGGGATCAGTTTTGGCCTGGGATTCATCCCAGAAAATAACAACTTGAACTTGAATAGTTGCAGATCTTGATATTTTTGACTGTGGTAACAGTGTTTGTTTATACAGGCTGATCGACCACAGTGTCTCAATGCTCAGTGACAATGCTGTTTAGAGACAAAGTTTGTAACTGCTTGTAAACTATTTCTACATTTTCTAGAAACATGACTCCTGTTTGACTAACTCAAGTTAACTAACACGTGTGTGTGTGGTGCTAGTTTACTCAATAGCCATGCAAAACATGTGTGTGTGTGTGCGTGTGTGTGTGCAGGTGCTGATCCGTACACACGCGTGTGGGGTCAACCCAGTAGAGACATACATCCGTTCGGGGGCGTACGCCCGCAAACCCAGCCTGCCGTACACCCCCGGCTCGGACGTGTCCGGGGTGGTGGAGGAGGTCGGAGACGGGGTCTCCGCCCTGAAGGTGTGTGTGGGGGTGTGAGTGTGTGTGGGGGGGTGTGAGTGGGGGTGGGTGTGTGTGTGAGTGTGTGTGTGTGTGTGGGGGGGGGGTGAGTGTGTGTGTGTGGGGGTGTGTGTGTGGGGTAGTGGAGGGGGGGGGGTGTGTGTGTGTGGGGGGGGGGGTAGTGGAGGAGGTCACTGTTTGAAAACGTAATATGTCACCATCTTATAAGACACAAATCTCGATTTGTAATATTACTGATTGTAGAGTGTGTGTGTGTGTGTGTCAGGCGGGTGACAGAGTGTTCACCACAGCCACAGAGACAGGAGGTTATGCAGAGTTCACTCTGGCGTGTGAGGACTGTGTCCATCCTCTCCCTGCCTCCCTGGACTACATGCAGGGAGCTGCCCTGGGAGTCCCTTACTGCACAGCGTACAGGGCTCTCTTCCACAGGTACGACAGCACAGGCACCTTACTGCACAGCGTACAGGGCTCTCTTCCACAGGTACGACAGCACAAGCACCTTACTGCACAGCGTACAGGGCTCTCTTCCACAGGTACGACAGCACAGGCATTGGTTCTGTGTTCCACATTCTACTCTACACTTCATACATTCTACTTTCTACATTCTACTGTATGTTCTACATTCTATTTTCCACATTCTACTCTCTGCATTCTACATTTGACCTGTCTGAATTCTGCATTCTACTCTTGACATTCTATGCTCCACATTCTACACTCTACCATACAGTCTACATTCTACTTTCTACTGTAAAGTCTGTGTTGCTCCTGTAACCTGACTGGGGTGTCATGTGACCCAGGGCCCAGGCCAAAGCTGGAGAGACTGTCCTCGTTCATGGAGCCAGTGGAGGGGTAAGACCAGCTCACGGGTGTGTGTGTGTGTGTGTGAGAAAGATGTGCATGTGTCTGTGTGGGTGTGTCAGATTTAGTCAGTGTTTACATCTGTGTTTATTTGTGACTGTGTGTTTACATGTGGGTTTATACGTGTGTGTGTGTTTACATGTGTGTTTATACGTGTGTGTGTGTTTACGTGTGTGTTTATACGTGTGTGTGTGAGGTGGGGGTGGCAGCGTGCCAGCTGGCGCGGGCACGGGGGCTGAGGGTCCTGGGGACAGCAGGGACGGCTGAGGGGCTGGAGCTGGTCCTGAACAACCAGGCTCACCTGGCCTTCAACCACCGGGAGCCGGGCTACACCTCAAAGATCATGGTGAGATACAGCACCGCTACTACATGGTGAGAGGACAGCAGACAAACTACAATGATCCTGATTGATCCTGAGTTAAATGTGTGTATGTGTGTGTGTACTTGTGTGTGTGTCCATGTGGTGTGTGTGTGTGTGTGTGTGTGTACGGCAGGAAGCGACAGGCGGCCAGGGGGTGGATGTGATCGTGGAGATGCTGGCTAACGTGAACCTGAGCACTGACCTGCAGATGCTGGCGTACGGGGGGCGAGTCACGGTGAGGCTCCCTAACCCTCTGCAGCACGCTGTCATGGCAACTGGAGGAACATGTTCTAGTGGAACTGGAGAAATGTGTTCTAATAAACTGTAACTGTGTATTAATGTGTTCTAATATAACAGTGTGAATGTATTGTGATGTGTGTTGTAGGTCGTGGGCAGTCGAGGGCCTATTGAAATCAACCCCAGGGACACCATGGCCAAGGAGAGTAGTATCATGGGAGTGGCTCTGTTCCTCGCCACTGCAGTAGGAACCCCACAGAACAGAACATCTTACCACTATCTACACTGTCTGTTTCTGTTTTATTACTGAGCCATCTCCTCCCTCCCTCCTCTCCTTTCTCCCCATCCCTCTCCTCTCTCCCCCATCCCTCTCCTCCTCCCTCCTCTCCTTTCTCCCCCATCCCTCTCCTCTCTCCCCCATCCCTCTCCTCTCTCCCCATCCCTCTCCTCTCTCCCCCATCCCTCTCCTCTCTCCCCATCCCTCTCCTCTCTCCCCCATCCCTCTCCTCTCTCCCCCATCCCTCTCCTCTCTCCCCCATCCCCCCCTCCAGGAAGAGAAGAATGAGTGTGCATCCGCGCTGTCTGCAGGGCTGCATGCTGGTTGGCTGAAGCCGTCCGTGGGCCGGCAGTACCCCCTGGAGGACGCCGCCCAGGCCCACCATGACATCATCAACTCCCCCGGGGCTTCTGGGAAGATGGTGCTCACCATGTGACCGTGCTGTCACATGACACAGGGGTCAGAGGTCACGGCCAGGCAGACAGGAAGTCAGGTGCGGGATGTGATGTACGTTTGATCCCAGTGAGGAAGAGGAAGGGTTGTGTTATCACACGCTTGTCTTATGACGGCCGACAGCTAGAATTATGTCATTATCAAATTCTTCTTCACTAAACACAGGTCAATAAAATAGAGAAATAACATTTTGCAACTTGACAGTTTCCGGAAAAAAAAACACATTCAATTGAAGGAATGAATGAATTGTTTCATTGAAGAATAATACTGTGAATTGTGCTGAATACAACACAAATAATAAAATGTCAGTCTCACTATTCAACTTGTTGAAGTGAGTTATTGTATTTATGTTTTCAGCCTGTCACTAGCACAAAGTATTTCATGTTGCAAATGATCTCTCTTGTCTGACTGAGTTTGGTTAGGGTTAGAAACTTTCTTTTGTTTTACTTGAGTATCTGTACTTCTACTTGAGTGAAGGATGTGTACTTTTGCCATCTCTGGTCTGAATGTGAGTGAATGTACAGTATGTGAGTGTGTCTGAATGTGTGTGTGGAGAGTATGTGAGTGAGTGTGTTTACAGGTGTGTGTTTGTGTACCCAAGTGGCTTTGTGTGTGAATGGTATGTGAGTGAGTGTGTTACAGGTGTGTACCCAGATGGCTAGGGGAAGCAGGGCACAACCAGGACCTATCAGGTGACTACTGAGCATGCTCAGAGTCCAGGTAACCTGACCCAGCTCACCTCAGTAGAGCAGCTCTCAGCACACACACTCACTCAGCGCTGGTCCGGTCCTGGTTCAGAACAAGCTTACTGGTGCAAAATACTGACTTACCCATCCAAAAACTTGCTGGTCCAAAACACGGATTTGCTGGTTCTGCTGCTGGTACAGGGACAACCAGACGGTTAACATCTTTCACTGGTAGGTCAACCTAGCACCATGCAGGTAGGGTGACCACCTGTTCCGCTTTGCGTTGTATCGCACGGCATTATCAATATACGACGTGCGGGACAAGGGGTGAAAATGCTGTGTGACACAACGCAAAGCAGGACAGGTGGTCACCCTACATACAGGTGCATTTGACATGTTGCATTTTCTGCACTGCCATATGTAATGTTATCTTTAAGATGTTGTTGTCCACTGTGCTGGGTAGCTGAGATGTGGTTACTTTTACACTGTCTGGTAACTGAGATGTGGTTACTTTTACACTGTCTGGTAACTGAGTTGTGGTTACTGCGTCTGGTAAATACAGACGGTTCCTTGACTCCAGCCTCTGAAACACGGTAGAACTCTGCTCTTCTGATCCTCGATCTTCTGCTGTATTTTCTAGATGAATGATGTGTATGTCGCTTTGGATACAAGTGTCTGCGAAATGGATAAGAAGTTAAATGTTAATACAGCATCTGTCTAGACGTTTATGTGACTACTTACCCATGTTAGTACCATTACTGTTAGCTTCTAGTGCTAGCACTGGCTAGCTCACCTGCAACATGCCACAGAGACAACAACCTCCAGGAACCCTGATGAAACCCCCTGGACTGGAACATTGGTCTGAGCCAGGAATTCACTGTTGATGGATTCTTCCTTGGGTGGACTGTACCATTTCCCCCTGTAGAGGAGTCCATCACCCAAGTCTGAAGGTAATAGATTAGGGTTGCTGTTTGTTTTTGTCTGTGTGTTTTAATAGCATGTGTGTGTCATCAGCTGAGGTGTATGTGTGTGTGTGTGTGTGTGTGTGTGTGTGGCTCTCCACGTCATCATTTGTGATGAGACAGGAGCCAGAAGTGATACTCTAGCAGAAACCTGAGAAGCTCATCAGAGCCGGCTAGGCTAGCAGCTAGGCTAGCCGGCTCCCTATCTGGTCACTGTGTGCATGACAGCTGTTGCCACAACTGCTATGACTCACACACACACATGCAACACACGACACACACACATGCAACACACGACACACACACATGCAACACACGACACACACACATGCAACACACGACACACACACATGCAACACACAACACACACATATGCAACACACGACACACACACTATGCAACACACGACACACACACATGCAACACACGACACACACACATGCAACACACACATAGATGCAGACAAACATGCACACAAACACAAGTGACACACACCTTGACTGATGACACACACAAATAAAAAGACATTCTGACAGACAAAATATTTTCCCGAAAAAGTTTCAAAAGGTTGAAAATATATACTTTTTCGACCTGGTGTTGCTGGGTCGAGGTGTGTGCGTAGACCCGGACGATGAAGATGATGAAGATGAGTGCAGTGTCGGCAGCCGTGGTCCTGAGAGCCTGGTCACCAAGACGACCCCAGGTCACACAGTCTGACCTTTGACCCAACATGAGACGTAGGTAGAGGACAGACATGCCGAACGTTACCATGGATACGCTTCTGGTGCCGCCACCGGAACACCTGGTGTTTAAAACACACAACGTGCCTGCTTGCTTCAGATCGACTATCACTCTAAATCTGTTTCTCTCCCTCTGTCTGTCTGTCTCTGTCTGTCTGTCTCTCTCCCTCTGTCTGTCTGTCTCTGTCTCTCTGTCTCTCTCCCTCTGTCTGTCTGTCTCTGTCTGTCTGTCTCTCTCCCTCTGTCTGTCTGTCTCTGTCTCTCTCCCTCTGTCTGTCTGTCTCTCTCCCTCTGTCTGTCCTCTGTCTGTCTGTCTCTGTGTCTGTCTGTCTGTCTCTCTCTCCCTGTCTGTCTGTCTGTCTCTCTCCCTGTCTGTCTGTCTCTCTCCCTCTGTCTGTCTGTCTCTCTCCCTCTGTCTCTCTGTCTGTCTGCATTTTCTCTCTCTCACCCTCTCCCTCTGTCTCCATGGCGATGCTGTTCCATCTCCAGCAGTCTTCCTGATGCTGCTGTTTTCAATCACTCGAGCCCAGCCCAGGCCCCGCCTCCCCTCGTGCCCCGCCTCCTGCGTGGTGTGTTCAGAGGACGCTGTCATCTGTCACCGCCTCTCCTCCATCATTGGTAGGTTTGAAGATTCGGTGCATCTCATTGGTAGGTTGAAAAGCTTACTTTGCATCACCCTCCACCCCTCCCTCCACCTCTTCTACCTCCCTCCACCCCTCCCTCCACCTCTTCTCCCTCCCTCCACCCCTCCCTCCACCTCTTCTACCTCCCTCCACCCCTCCCTCCCTCCACCCCCCCCCCCCCCCTCCACCCCCCAGGCGCTCCAGAGACGACCCTCGCCCTCATGCTGACGGAGGGCTCCATCTCCTCCGTGGAGATGACCTCACTCGCAGGCCTCGCCAACGTCTCCGTGCTGGACCTGAGTCACAACGCCATAGCAACCATCTCGGACCGGGCCTTCCACAACCTGAGTCTGCTCCAGACCCTGCTGCTGGACCACAACCAGCTCTCCAGCCTGGCCCTGGGAGGGGAGCTCTTCTCCCAGCTAACCCACCTGGAGGTGCTTAATCTGGGCTACAACAAGCTCACACAGGTGGGTTGGTTGTGGTTCTTTCACTGTTTGATTCTCCCGTGGTTGAACAACTGTGTTGGGCAGGACTCATTTACAGCCTGACTCTCCCCAGCTGAGTGAAACACAGTGACAGGATGCATGATTTATTCCTTGTCTGACTCTCCCTAGGTTAACGGATCGTGGTTTAAGGGCACTAGGACCCTGCGGACATTGCAGCTGGAGGGTAACCTGGTTGGCTGGCTGGAGGACAACACGTTCTCCCAGGGTGACCTGCAGGGCCTGGAGACCCTGGACCTGTCAGACAACCTCCTCTCACACCTGGGGATGGACAGGTGGGGATGGGGAGGGAGGGATTGGTTGATTGACTGGCTGACTGACTGACCGACTAATCACCCAGCTGACGTGATTCCCAGTTTCCGAGGGCTGGCGTCTCTGAGGAGCCTGGACCTGTCCAGGAACCGCCTGCGCTCGGCCCCCCCTCAGAGCTTCTCCTACCTGGCCTGGCTGGGCAGCCTCAACCTGGACATGAACACCTGGAACTGCACCTGTGAGCTGAGAGAGCTGGCCGCCTTCCTGTCCAGCTACATGGAGGCTCCGGATAAGGTGATGGACGAGGATGAGGTCACGGGTGGGGCTGAGTATGAGGTCACGGGTGGGGCTGAGGTTGATGATGAGGTAAAGATGTTACCCCTCCCCCCCCAGGTGCTCTACAATGGGCGTCGCCTGGTGTGTGTGAGCGCTGACAACCCCGCCGTTACCACGGTGCTGGAGCTGACGGAGCAGAACTGCGTCCCCCCCAACCAGAACATCACGGTCCAGGTGGAGGCCCAGGCCTCCGTCTCCCCCCAGCGCTACGCCCGAGACCTGGCCCTCGCCGCCGCAGGCTGCTTCTCTGGTGAGGCGGAGCTGAGGCGGTTGAGGCAGTTGAGGCAGTCGAGGCAGTTGACATCTGAACACTTAGAGCTGTATAGTTACTGTATAAGTTACTGTATTTCACAAGTGTTATCTACATGGTACCTAGAGTATTCTACTCTATTCTACTGTGTTTAAAATCCCTTCCTCTCTCTCTCTCTCTCTTTTTCTCTTTATCCCCTCTCTCTCTCTCTCTCTCTCTCTCTCTCTCTCTCTCTCTCTCTTTCTCTCTCTCTCTCCCTCTCTCTCTCTCTCTCTCTCTCTCTCCGTCTCTCTCTCTCTCTCTTCTCTCTCTCCCCTCTCTCCTCTCTCTCCTCTCTCTCTCTCTCTCTCTCTCTCTCCCTGTCTCTCTCTCTTTCTCTCTTCTCTCTCCCCCCTCTTTCCTCTCTCTCCTCTCTCTCTCCTTTCTCTCTCTCTCTGTTGTGTTTCCAGGTGGAGTGGTTCTCTCTCTGCTGGTGGTGTTCCTTCTCTACAGGAATCTTCTTAGCAACGGCTTCCTGATGAGGTCACAGAAGGGCGGGGCCGAGGGGGAGAGGGGGGCGGGGCCTGGACCAACTGTCACTCGGTGGGACGATGACGAAGACCGATTGGACGCCAAACGAATGCTGGCCAATGGCAGTGGGCCGTGGGGCAGGGAGGCGGCCATGTTGGAAAGCAACGGCAGCCATCTTAGGTCCAGGACGGGGGTCCACGGCGGCCGTTTTAGGTGTCCCAAATGCAGCCATGGGGAGGAGGATGCGTGGGTGTACAGAGCGGAGGAGAGGGAGAGGAGACTGGAGCCACACCGAGGTCAGGGGTCACGGGGGGAAGGTGAGGGGTCACGGGGGGAAGGTGAGAGCTGAGGAGGTTAGGGTCACCCTTACTCTGTCTCTCTTCTTCCCATCTATCTCTCTATTTATGATCGTTCAATCTCTTTCAGATGTCAGAGATGAAAGGTCATTGGACAAACCAGCAGGGGCCCGTGCCAGCCACCCAATCAGCCGTCATCAGGAAGAGGAATCAGCCTATCAGCTGCGTGGCTCTCGCATCAGCAAACTGCCACCAGAGGGCGCCAGGGGCAGACGCCTCGGCCCCACTCAGAGGACCCCCAGCAGGGTGAGGGGAGAGGGGGGGGTACCTGGGGGCCAGGACATGGAGGGTGGGGCCAGGGTGGGCTACACACCTGGAGGAGACAGACTGTGGTCTGGGGCTGGAACTGGATCTGACTTCCAGACGCTCAGCTGTGATGGCTGCCACCAGACCTACGAGTACAGAGAAGCAGGACATCCAGGCAGGGAGGGGAGCCACCGACCCGACCCCAGAGAGAGCGCTCTCCACAACGGACACCCCCCCACCACCGGCCCCCTTCACGGCTGGAGCGCGGAGGCAAACTCGAACTCGAACCACTCCGATCGGGTCCGCTTCGACGCTCCGAGAGGCGGGGGCTTCCAGCGCAGCGTCACGTTCGATCTTGAACGCTCCACGGGGGAGGCGGCGGGCGGGGGGTGGAGGAGGAACGGTACCGGGGGGAGGGGGAGAGGGGGAGACGGAGGTGCCCGGAGAGGTCGGGTCAGGGGCGACTGGCCGCGAGGGCAAGGCCGTGAGGAGGGGGGAGGGTGGGGGGAGGGGGGGAGGGTGGGGGGAGGGGAGAGGGGAGCCACAGGAAACAGAGACCCAAGGTCCAGTCCAGCAGGCTGCTGAAGGTGAAGCTGAACTTGAACCCGCTGAGGAAGAGTAAGGTTCACCCGAGGAGGAGCAGCAGGGAGAGGCCGGAGTCCGGCCAGGCGGCAGGCAAGGCCAGGACGGGCAAGGAAGGAGGGAAGAAGAGGGAGGAGAGGAGAGGAAGAGAGAAGGAGGGGAGAGGAGGATCCAAAGGAAAACCTTCGTCGCAGAAACGCGGCAGTTCTTCCACCGAGGGACCCGAGACCAATGGAGGTGATGAAGAGGAGGATGAAGAGGGGTCACTTGAGGGTGGACGTCCATCAGCCAATAAGAGCAAGGTTTCCTCCAGAGCGAAGAAGTCATCCTCCAAACCCCCGAGTGAGGAGGGTCAGGGGGGAGACCAGGGGGGAGACCAGAGGGGAGACCAAGGGGGAGACCAGGGGGGAGACCAGGGGGGAGACGACACTGCACAAGTGCCTCCATCTCCTCAGCAGTCAGATCCAATTGGACCACCTTGGAGCTCTGCGATCGGTCAACAGATGGGGACGCACACCAATGGGCTTCCACAACCCGGTCACCAAGGAAACGGTTTCATTCTGCATAGCGCCATCCAACGATCATCTTCACAGCCCCTCCTTCTCCCAGGGGCGGGGTTTGGGGGACTTCCTTTACAGACAGGAAGTTTACAAAACCTCCAGGCTCCCAGCTTGTCTTATACCGGCAGGCCAAGTAACCTAGCAGCTCCTTCACTACTGACTAATCTAACATCCCCTATGCTGTCTCCGAATCTCCCACACACCTCCCCTCTCCTAGCTCCTAACCTAAGACAAACATCTCCTCTCCTAGCCGCTAACCTCACACACTCCACTCCTCTCCTAGCTCCTAACCTCACACACTCGTCTCCTCTCCAGCCAGGCCAGCCAGGGAGCTTTCCTCCTGGTTACCCAGTCACCCAGTCCTTCCCCCAGCCCCCTCCACACAGCCTGACCCAGGACCCCAGGCGTGGCTTCAACCTACCCCAGGGTGGAGGCCTCCAGGCTGGGCAGGGCCTCGCTCAAAAGACCCCCCAGCCCCCCCAGGGCCTCCAGGCCCCCCAAGCTCCTGTCTCCGGTCTGGGGGAGTCCATGCCAGCTTACCATGGTCCTGGTGCCCTCACCATGGAAAATCTGTCTAACAACAACAGCAGGGCCGTGGCTCTGGCTTCTCCTGCAGTCCTGCAGTCTGCAGCCCTGAAATCTGCAGCTCCACAATCTGCAGCCCTGCAATCTGCAAAACCACAATCTGCAGCCTTGCAATCTGCAGCCCTGCAATCTGCAGCACCACAATCTGCAGCCCTGCAATATGGAGCTCCACAATCTGCAGCACCACAATCTGCAGCCCTGCAATATGGAGCTCCACAATCTGCAGCACCACAATCTGCAGCACCACAATCTGCAGCACCAAAATCTGCAACACCACAATCTGCAGCACCAAAATCTGCAGCCCTGCAATATGCAGGTCCACAATCTGCAGCACCACAATCTGCAGCCCTGCGATATGCAGGTCCACAATCTGCAGCTACACAATCTGCAGCACCACAATCTGCAGCCCTGCAATATGGAGCTCCACAATCTGCAGCACCACAATCTGCAGCACCACAATCTGCAGCACCACAATCTGCAGCCCTGCAATATGGAGCTCCACAATCTGCAGCACCACAATCTGCAGCCCTGCAATATGGAGCTCCACAATCTGCAGCCCTGCAATATGGAGCTCCACAATCTGCAGCACCACAATCTGCAGCCCTGCAATATGGAGCTCCACAATCTGCAGCACCACAATCTGCAGCCCTGCAATATGGAGCTCCACAATCTGCAGCACCACAATCTGCAGCCCTGCAATATGGAGCTCCACAATCTGCAGCACCACAATCTGCAGCCCTGCAATATGGAGCTCCACAATCTGCAGCACCACAATCTGCAGCCCTGCAATATGGAGCTCCACAATCTGCAGCACCACAATCTGCAGCCCTGCAATATGGAGCTCCACAATCTGCAGCACCACAATCTGCAGCCCTGCAATATGGAGCTCCACAATCTGCAGCACCACAATCTGCAGCCCTGCAATATGGAGCGCCACAATCTGCAGCACCACAGTCTGATGCTCCACAATCTGCAGCCCTGCAATATGGAGCTCCCCAGTTTGCAAGCCCAGCGGTTCTGCAGGAGTTCCTGCCCTCTGAAGATGGCTCCTCCCCCAGGAGGAAGATCAGACTGGTGCTGCCAGAGAAGAGTCCCAGTAGACCGCCCACCGCCCTGGACAAGAAGATACGGTGACTGTCCACTGGAGGGGAGGGGGGGGGGGGGGGAGGGGGGGGGGGGGGAGGGGGGGGGGGGAGGGGAGGGGAGAGAAATGCACCATAAAGTTCCAGTGGACCTCCATCACCCTGGGCAAGAAGATCCCATTTGAGATGGTCAATGAGAGTGTGTGTAATAAAGAGAGATAAGAAGGACTGAGTATGTAGGTGGACAATAACGACTTTGTGATAAGAACACATGGTAGTGTGTGTTTGTGTCGAGTGTGTGTGCGCGTGTGGCTGTTACAACAAGCTGTGTGTAAGTGGAGTGTGTGTGTGTGTCTCACTGCTCCCACAATAGTGAGGCATCAAAGTCACAATCACAACACCAATCACAGATCCTGATCATGACGATGTCATGGCGTGGGTCTCTGTTCAGGCATGACCGTGGTCTCACCTGGGGAGCGTCCTGGCTTCAAGGCTGAGGAGGAAGGTGAGATAGAGAGGAAGAACACACAATGTTATCAGCGCTGAGATCACTGTAACCTCTGCTCTGTAGATAACAGACTGTGAAGGCCTTGAGGTGCACACACACACACACATATATACCCACAGACACACACATACATAGACACACCTACTCACACACACACATACAATCAAAACCTCTAGATTTCATTCTGTCTCACACACACACACACACACACACGGTCTCCTGCATGTTATCTCTTTAACAACACTTTGTCTCTCTCACACACACACATGCGAACACACACACACACTATCTTAACCCCCGATATCTCTTCCTCCCCTCACACCACCTGAGTCCTCTCCAAGGGACACATATCAGCTCTGAGAGGAGATGAAGGACAGGAGCACAGAGAGGGGGACTGAGGGAGGGAGAGGTGGAGAGGATTGTAGAGACCAGAGCAGGTACCTGGGGTGTCTCAGGAAGGAACAGTTGATCATGGTGTGTGTGGGCGCTGGATTACTGCTGGTCCTCTTCACCATCGTCACCGCGGTGGTCGTCAGTCAGAAGTCAGGTACGCAAGAATGCTGCTAGTACTACTGCTGCTGCTGTTCCTAGTACAAAGCTACTGATCTCTATTCAGAGTACTATTTGTACTGCTGCTACTACTCGTCTCTGCTACTAATACTGCAATTTCTGCTACTACTACTAGGAATATATTTTCAGAGTATCAAAGTATTGACAGTGAGTATTGACAGTGAGGCCAAGTTCCGTAGCCGGTGTCACACAGTAATATGTGAACAAGAGGAGAGTCGCTGTTGCACAGTGTGGGGGGTCAGATGGCTGAGCGGTTAGGGAGTCGGGCTATTAATCAGAAGGTTGTTGGTTCGATTCCCATCCTTGCCAAATGACGTTGTGTCCTTGGGAAAGGCACTTCACCCTACTTGCCTCGGGGAGAATGTCCCTGTACTTACTGTAAGTCGCTCTGGATAAGAGCGTCTGCTAAATGACCATATGTAAATGTGTGTGTGTGTGCGGTCTTGGGCCCAACTAGGATTGAAAAACAAACCTGTGTGTGTTCTCAGGTCCTCATCCTGTCCCTTGGTTTTCTACTGGTGGAGACATGTTGGACTTCCTGGTTCAGACGGGTGACATCACGGAGAAAGACGCGCTATTGGCCACCTGGTATCACCGAGCCAACAACCAATCAGAGATGAACAAGGCACTGAGAAGTAACGGTTCCACTCAACCAACCAATCAGAGATCACCTAATAACTTTTTTCTTATTCTTTCAATATAATTTTCCTTTTCTTCTCTTGTTCTTTGTCTTTACATTACCGCTCTCTCTCTCTCTTCTTCTCTCTCCTCCCCTCTCTTGTCACCTCCAGGTGACATCATGATTCTGGAGGCGGATGTGACAGTTCAAGGTCTGAACACAGCCAATGAGACGACACTACCCATCATGGCCCACCCCCCTCACGTCTACAGCGACAACACTCTGAACCAATGGCTGGACGCCGTGCTGAAATCCAGGAAAGGTGATTGGCTAATTTCAGAATACATCCCTCCCTACCTCCTGAGTTTCAGATAAATTAATTATGAAATTTTCGAGTAAAACTTGCCACTCATGACCCCGTAAACAAACCCTTAATAAATAATTAAACCCTCCTAAATCTTGTATCCACGGGCATATCAACATACCTCACATACTTAACCTCCAGTCTATATTCTATCCAAGCATCCCCTTTAAGAGTGACATCCAGGGATAACTTTCCCTTTAAGATCCATCATGTCTCCCCCTCAGGGGTGAAGCTGGACTTTAAGAGTCTGAAGGCGGTGGGTCCATCTCTGGACTTGCTGAAGGAAAAGAACCGGACCTCAGGGCTCAACAGGCCCGTCTGGATCAACGCAGACATACTTCATGGTCCCAACGTACCCGGGTTCTACCCTGTGGTGAACGGGTCCAGGTCAGCAGCCAATCAGGAGCCAGATCTCCCTTTCCCCTCCTCTCTTTTCTTCCCCCCCCCTCACCTCCTACTCTCTTCTCCTCACCTCCTCCTCTCCTCTCATCCTCCTCTCCTCACCTCACCTCCTCGTCTCCTCCCTTCTCCTCTCCTCTACTCCCCTTACCTCCTCTTCCCCCACCTCCTCCTCCCCTCACCTCCTCCTCCCCTTCCCTCCTCCCCTCACCTCCTCCTCCCCTCCAGCTTCCTGTCCCTGGTCCAGCAGAAGTTTCCGGAGGTGACCCTTTCTCCAGGGTGGGCCGTGCTCTACGTTCCTCAGTTCCCCAACGTCACCTACACTCAAGCTATGGTGGAGAAGATGTACGACATCATCAGGCTTGCCCCTCAGCCAATCACCTTCCCCATCTACGTCCTCATGGCCAGGCGTGGCTGGCCTCACATCGCATGGCTCCTCAGCCAATCTCCACGGTAACCAACTAGCCAGCCAGCCAGTTAGCTAGCTAGCTAACTGATTAATTGGTGCAAGTTTAGTCAGGCTGTTAAAATTTGTCCATAGGTTGAGTCTGATCCTGCGATTGGTCCGTAGGTTCAGCCTGACCCTGTGATTGGTCGATGGGTTTAGTCTGAGTGTTGTGATTGGTCTGCAGGTTCAGCCTGACCCTGTGGCAGGGCAACGTGAACCCCAGTGTGGAGGATCTGCTCTTCATCAGAGACAACAGCCACCCTCGCAGAGTCTACTACGACATCTACGAACCCGTCCTTTCTCAGTTCAAACAGGCCGCCAGTGAGAAAAACTTGAATTCCTCCTCTCCTCTCTGTTCTCTTTTCCTGTCCTCTTGTCATTGCTGATGTGTGTGTGTGTGTGTGTGTGTATGGTTGTGATGTCAGATCAGAGGGGGAGGGTGCAGAGGTTCTATCCTGGAGGAGACCTGCATGACTACTTCCTGTCCAAACACAGAGATGGGCGGGACATCCTGTGGCACAACGTCAGAGACTCCGCCTCCCTGGAGTCTCTACTGGCAGGTACCCACACACTCACTCGCACTTCCTCCTTCCTGTGAACCGTACGATCTCACTTC
This sequence comes from Thaleichthys pacificus, assembly GCA_023658055.1. Classification (NCBI taxonomy): domain Eukaryota; kingdom Metazoa; phylum Chordata; class Actinopteri; order Osmeriformes; family Osmeridae; genus Thaleichthys; species Thaleichthys pacificus. Next base: position 1,387,968 of record CM042854.1, read on the forward strand.
CTCTCCCTGTTCCCAAGGCGACCAGGGTGGAATGCTGGTGATCACGGTGGCTTTTGTTCCGGAACAACCCGGTGTCCCGGTTCTGGAAGGTTCCGGTTCCGCTCCAGTGTTCTCCCTCTGGGCGTGTCTGGACAGGGTTCTCTCCTCCTCCGGGCTCTGGGGGTTCTACCTGCGGGTCGGGAACCGGGACGTTCTGGAAGGTTCTCTGCGTGTGCTGAGCGAGCTGTATGACAGGAACCGTCTGTACCGCCCGGTCTGGGTCAACATGGCTCTGTCGCAGGGCTGTTTCTCCACACAGGTGACATCACACACACAGCTACACACATCACACACACAGCTACACACATCACACACACAGCTACACACATCACACACACAGCTACACACATCACACACACACAGCTACACACATCACACACACAGCTACACACATCACACACACAGCTACACACATCACACACACAGCCACACACAGCTACACACTCATTTGTTTCTGACCATCTCTCTCTCTCTCTCACCATCTCTCTTTCAAACCCTCTTTTTTCTACCCCTTTCTCCTCCTTCCATTGTTTAACCCTCTCTCTCTCTGCTTCTTCTGCAGGGCTACATCTCTGGTGAGGCCTACCTCGCCACCGTCAACCAGGTGTTTTCCCACGTCACCCTGGCCCCCAGCTGGCCCCCTGAGGCTCTGGAAGAGGGGTACACCACACCCCTGGTCCGCGACATGGAGGCGCTGCTGGAGGGGGGCGTGGCAGGGCGTGGCTCTGCAGGTGGGGGCGGAGCCTCTTGGGAGGTCAGGGGAGGGGCTAAAGGGGCTGCAGACTAAGCATTCACTGATAGTAGAGGAGGGGGTGGAGAGAGGCAGGATTATAGAGGAAGAGGGAAAAGAACAAATTGTGAGGACTTTACGTCAGTTCAGCAGAAAGAGGCGGGTCTACTGCACTCCTGACCAATACAGGACCAGGATCTACACGGAGGACATGGACCAATCATAAATTGGATGAACTCATGATTTAACAATTAATGGACGAATGGATGATTTAGTGATATGTCTTCATATTATGTTATGTAATATGTATTATGTGTTATATACTGTACATAAACAATATACTGTTCAGAACCTAATTAAATATACCAAAACTTAACCAATACCAACTACTGTTTCATTCAACAACAAAAAATCTTTATTAAAAAAATCTCACAATTCCATAGTGTATTTTCTTTTAATCTCACCATTCGTCTGTAAAAATATAAAAACGCCGGTTATAACAATTCCCTTTAAACACTGACCAAATCCCAATGAACACGTGCCATAGAAACCATGACAGTACCGATTGATTGCTGACTGCCGAGTTTTGTTAATAAAACATTATCCTCATCAGTTCTCAATACAAATGTAGTAGGAAGTGTGGGTGGGGGAGGAGAGAGGGGAGAGGGAGGGAGAGAGATATGGGCGAAGACGGGAGGTGAGAGGGAGAGTCAGCCATGCTGTCCCTGTAGGCAGGGTGAGGAGGGGGCGTGGCCCAGGGCTAGGGGGCGGGGCTGTCTCGGTTCCTGGTCAGGTATTGGCTACAGGAGCAGAAGGTCTGGTAGAAAGTGGAGGAGAGTCCAGCGACGTCTGTAGAGATATAGGGTAACACCTCTGGAGATGCCTGGTTATAGTAACAGATCTGGAGAGAGGGAGAGGGAGGGAGAGGGAGAGGGAGGGAGGGAGGGAGGGAGGGAGGGAGGGAGGGAGGGAGGAGGGAGGGAGGAGAGGAGGGAGGGAGGGAGGGAGGGAGGGAGGGAGGGAGGGAGGGAGGGAGGGAGGGAGGGAGGGAGAGGGAGGGAGGGAGGGAGGGAGGGAGGGAGGGAGGGAGGGAGGGAGGGAGGGAGGGAGGGAGGGAGGGAGGGGTAAAGAGTGAGAGAAGATAGGGATCAGAGGAGAAACCGATGAGAAATTATTTGCTAGTTTGTGTTCGTTTGTACCTGTGTGAGTGTGTGTGTGAGAGAGAGAGTGTGTGTGTGTGAGTACCAGGGAGCTGGAGGCAGTGAGCTCCAGGATGGTGAAGCCGGCACAGAGCACCTCCCCCTGGTGACAGCCCTCTGAGGGGGGGACGGAGGGCAGGCTGACCGAGCGCAGAGCCACCACATACGCATCCCTGGGAGGAACACACACACACACACACACACACACACACACACCAGGGTCAGAGAGGGTAGACATGCACACACACACACACCAGCGTCAGAGAGGGTAGACATGCACACACACACACACCAGCGTCAGAGAGGGTAGACATGCACACACACACCAGGGTCAGAGAGGGTAGACATGCACACACACACACACACACACACACCAGGGTCAGAGAGGGTAGACATGCACACACACACACACACACACATACACCAGGGTCAGAGAGGGTAGACATGCACACACACACACCAGGGTCAGAGAGGGTAGACATGCACACACACACACACACACCAGGGTCAGAGAGGGTAGACATGCACACACACACACACTCACTCTCTCTCACACATAGGAAGACCCACTTTTCCTCTCACCCGTTCCCCCTCTCCCCCCCCCCCCCCTCTCACCCCTCGTCGCAGGGTCGTCTCCTTGATGCCAGCAGTATGAACTCCTGGCTCATCCCATCACTTCCCTGATTGGCTGGGCTCATCCCACCACCTCCCTGATTGGCTGGGCTTATCCCACCACCTCCCTGATTGGCTGGGAGAGCTCCGACTCTGTCCTGACCCACCGAGGGAGTCACCACACGATACAGGAAGTCATCATCGTCCACCCGGCGAATCAGCTCACACTTCCTGTTGAGGAAACCGTAGGATAGGAATGCATGCTTGTATTTGTTTTTGAGTGTGTGTCTGTTTAAATGTGTGTATGTTTGACTGTGTGTGTTTGACTGTGTGTGTGTGTTTTCCTACAGGTAGTTAGGATCCCAGTTGACCCTGAGGCTGAGGTCAGACAGCAGGGTGAACGCTCTCTCTGCTGGAACCTCCACCTGGTTCTCCACCTTGATGCTGAGAGCTCGCTTCTGCTCCAGGGTGAACAGCTTCACCTGAGACACACAATACATCATAACACCCGGGGAGCAGAATACACCACCACACCACAGTCCTGTATGTTCACGACTCCACATACCTCCGTTGTGGTGCATCTGGTCTCCTCAGAACCAACTGTCAGGCTACAGTCCCTTCTACTCAAACCTTAACTCACAGATGTACCCTCTGTCTTTTTATACCCCCTCCCTCCCTCTCTCCCTCTCTCTCTCCCTCCCTCTCTCCCTCCCTCCCTCCCTCCCTCCCTCCCTCCAACCCTCTCTCCCTCCCTCCCTCCCTCCAACCCTCCCTCCCTCCCTCTCTCTCTCTCACCTTGTTCTTCTCAGAGCTGAGCTCCCAGGTGTTCCTGGCTGCCAGCACCTTCAGAGCTGACACATTGTTGTAGCTCAGATACACCTGCAGACAGGCAACCCCTTACTAGCTGATATTTAACATGTTCACTTCACCTCGCTTGTATTTGTTCATTTGCAAGTGCATTTCACACATTCATTGATTTATTTATTCATTTGTTTTTATTCCTTGATTGATTGATGGATTTATTCATGCATTCTTGATTTGTTGATTCGTTTGTTCATTCGTTCGCTCCTTCCTGCGTACCTGATTGGTTAGATCCCAGGGCACAGACAGAGGGACCTCGGTCTGTTTACAGGAGATTATGTATTTCCTGTTAGAGAAGGAAACACACCTTTCAGCCCCTCTCGTCATGCAGGATCACCATGGTAACGGTGTAGTAGGTGCTGCTCACCTGTCCAGTCTAATCTTCTTCCTGGCGATAGCCTCCTGGTAACGCCTCACCCCATGCTGGGGGGGGGAGGGGGATGGTGAGGGGGAGAGAGGGAGTGAGAGGTGAGGGAAGGGGGAAGGAAAGGTGAAGTGGTGGAGAGACAAAAATATTAATATGTGTGTGTACACAAACTATAAACACAGTACATTCACAATTTCTTTAGGTTTTAACTATAACTTTCAACATCACTTTTAATACTGTAGTTTGTACAGCCATTCTTCCTGTCACCTGACCCAACTCACCATGGGCTCGGGTCGTATCTGTTGTAAGGGGCGTGGCTTGCCCTGCTGGTCCAGCACCTCAAAGGTCATGAAGGCGGAGTTAATGTGTCTGAGAGACTCCTCCCCCTTGTAGGCCTCGGCACACACGCCCACCTCCATGCTGTGACATCACAGTAAAGCACCAGGGAGCCAATCAGAAGATCAGATTGTTATCAGGTGATGCATTTTTACAAAAAGGGTTGTGATACAGGAAACACATGAAGTCTTCCTGCATCTCTGTCTTCTTATATGGAGGCATGTGATCAGAGACACACCGAAATAAAGAACAGTTTTCCTGTGTTTCTAGTACATCTTATATAAACTACCCCCCCACCCCTATGTTCCCCTGTGCCCCACCCTTCTCCCTGTCCCCCCTGTCCCCCTCCAGTCCCACCTGTGCTTGAAGGCGTTGTTGACGATGGCCTTGAGGACCAGTCGGTCCCCCACTTGGGAGGGGCCTCTGAAGTGGAACATGTCGATGGTGCGCAGGGTGGGGTGGGCGTTCGACAGACGACTGGAGGGAGGAGAGAGGGGGAGGAGAGGATGGGGAGGGGAGGGGGGGAGTAAAGAGATGGTAGAAGGAAGAGTGTATGTGTGTTACAGTATTCCATGTCTATGTGATGGTGTATTCTCTGTGTGTGTGTGTGTGTGTGTATGAGACAGTGTATTCTCTGTGTGTGTGTGTGTGTATGAGACAGTGTATTCTCTGTGTGTGTGTGTGTGTGTGTGTGTGTGTGTGTGTGTATGAGACAGTGTATTCTCTGTGTGTGTGTGTTACCTGGCAGCGATAGTGGCCACGTTGACCATCCAGGCCATGATCTGTCCTCCGAAGGTGTTGACCTGGTGGTTGGCGTGTGGAGGCAGCACCAGCTCCACACTCTCCACCCTGGTGTTCTCTGCTGGCACCGCCTGCTGGGACTGGGGCTCCACCTCTACACACACACACACATAAATACACACACATGGGTATTCTCACACACACACACACACACACATACATACACACACATGGGTATTCTCACACACACACACACACACACACACACACACACATACATACACACACATGGGTATTCTCACACACACACACACACACATACATAAATACACACACATGGGTATTCTCACACACACACACAGGTATACCTGCCCCACAACCCAGGCTATCTGCCCCAGCCTCCCCTCTGGCCCTGTGCTAGTGGAGAGGAGGGGGCGTGTCGCCGTGGAGACTGACCCTGCCGCAGGTCTCTGTTGGCGAGCAGGTCCTTGATGATGTCATGGTGGATGAGTCTCATCCTCCTCCTCTCTGCTGCTACGCTGTGCTCCACCTGCTCCCTCTGGCTCACCTGCTGCACTGGCTTCAGCTGCACCTGCACACACACACACAGGTACACGGTACACACACACAGGTACAGTCACACACACAGGTACACACACAGGTACACAGTACACAACACACAGGTAACAGTCACACACACACAGGTACAGTCACACACACAGGTACACACACAGGTACACAGTACACACACGCAGGTACACAGTACACACACACAGGTACAGTCACACACACACAGGTACAGTCACACCAAGGGCGTAACCATGGTTACGACATGGGGGGGGGTCCAAATGAATACCCTTCCCCATAATTGTTTTGTTGTTGTTAAGTGCATTGCCTAAAATTCTACATGAAAATTCGCACATTTAGAACATAGTTTCGTCACACAGACTATCACTCTATCTGACTTTTGTACATGTAGTAGTTATATTACAGTATATATGTAAACTGTAAACATCAATAAATAGCGTAGTAAGTGTGACCTTGCCGGTGGTGGAGCGCTGGGTGACGAAGGTGGCGTAGGCGTGACACACCCTCCAGCTACGCCCGCTGAACAGATCCTCACAGCTCACCACGATGCCCACCTGCTCACACACACACACACACACACACACACACACACACACACACACAGGTACAGTCACACACACACACACACACACACACACACACAGGTACAGTCACACACACACACACACACACACAGGTACAGTCACACACACACACACACACACACACACACACACAGGTACAGTCACACACGAGTGTAAGTGTACATAGGTGAGTGTGTGTGTGTGTGGATAGGACAGGAGTCTGACCTCCATGCTGGTGTTGAAGGCTCTGTTGACTTTGGCCTTGATGTTCACCACCTGACCTACCCTGGTGGGGGAACACACACACACACACACACAACTAATCAGAGCCTCCTCTTATGAAATGGCATGATTTATAATCCAGAAGTGACACACTCCCCCTATGGTGTTAGTCACACACACACACACACGCACACACTCCCCCTATGGTGTGCTTAGTCACACACACACACACTCACCCTATCGTGTGCTCAAAGTGGATGTCGTCGACAGACGCCGTGACACATTGACACCCAGCATGTCTTTCAGCTGTAGACAGGAAACAGAGGGATGTCATATCCTGTCTGGACTACTGTCCCTAGCAGAGCATGACGCATGAGTGGTTTAGAGTTAGGACATGTTTGACCGACATTGGCACAAACCCACACACTCAAATACACATCATACACACACACACACACCAGACAGGCAGGCGGTGGTGTCCATCCACTTGAGCAGCTGTCCGACGCTGAGCTCATGCTGATGGTTAGCGTGACCTGGCATCACCATCTTACACATCTTCACCTCCGTAGGGTTGCTGTGCTCCTCTTCTTCCTCCTCCTCCTCATCTTCCTCACCCCAGCGGCCCACAGAACTCATGCTTCTGGAAGGGAATCACCATCATCATCCCACCTCGTAATTTTAGTTTACAATCAACTATGTCGGTGCCGTCTATAAATTAAAGTTTGTAGTTGATCATAGCCTACAGGCCATTCTGCAGCGCGAGCTGTCTCTTTCCATCGCTCATTTCAGTCCTGCACTCCTACAAGAGAAAGGCTTGAGTCGACTTTGTTTCAACCGGGCATCGTGTGTTTGTGTGTGTGTGTGTGTTTAAGGTTGTTCTCCTGAGCTGAACTTGAACCTCACACATGACTCACCTGATGTGTGTTCGGTCTAAAAATGCTGCGTCAAAGATTGCTCTGCGGGGTTGTGTGAATCAAAGCGAGGTTCCCTTGTGAACTAGCCGAAACCGTTGCGTTCAAAGCGCAGGAAAACACACTAAAAGTTATATGCTGGCGACTGCACTGTGTTCGCCCGTGTGCATGTACAGGCACTGGCTAACTTTTAGCTGCATTTTATTTCCATTAAATATTGAACCAATACAATATTATCTAAAACACACATTTACATTAGTAACGACGTTCATTTGAGAAGAAAGGCAATAAACAGCGTACCTTAAAATCGACGATCCTACTTTCTGAAGTAGTCGAGTAGCATTAGTTAGCAGCGCAGCAGGTTACCGAAGGGTGGCACGGTCTACTTGTTATGACAGGAGACGAACAAGCAAGCGACTGCATGTAGTTCCCTCCACGCCCAGAAACTTACGGAGGGTGGAGTCCAGTGTTGCATTCATTACGTCGCCAACTTTGTTAAAACAGTTTATTTAGCGTATTAATATTAAATATACCCACGCATCGCTCCCAATATACAGTAGATATCCGTTCTGTCTGATGTCGGCGGATTTAGTAGCTATGATTTAGTTCACAAGATCGTTTGTTGAACTGTTAGACAGTAACAAAGGACAATGGCACATTGCACAAGACTGAAGGCTGATGAAATATCTCGTTTATTGACACATGGTACAGACAGGAACAACATTAAAAAGTAAGTCCTAAACAGATAATAATAATAATGAATCTTTGTTGTTTTTGTTGCTGTGTACCTCACACAGCTCCGTGTAAATAGAGGGAGAGAAACTTCCGGAAGGTCTCTGGTTGGTAGCCACTCAGGCCAGCAGGCACCTGGATAGGAGAGGGGGAGGAAGAGGACAGGAGAGGTGAGGGAAGGAGGGGGAGGAGGAGAGAATAGGAGAGGAGAGGAGGAGGGTGAGGAGAGGAGGGTGAGGTGAGGAGGAGAGAACAAGTTAGGTGAGGAGGAGGAGAGGAGTAAGATCAGATAAACTAGAGTAAGCTCTCCACCCTCAGGTCATGTCTGCATGATCCTCTCCGTGTTCCCTCACCTGCACCACCTTCTTGCGTATGAGGGGCCGGATCTTGGCGTAGTCGTACAGCTCCTGGTCCTCCTCCACCCACACCAGGTTCTTGGCTCCGTGGTCGCTCTGCAGCGAGGTGGTGTTGAGCTGCAGGATCACGTACTGGAACATCCTGCCGTTCGAGCCCACAGCCTGGACAACCACCGGCCTGTCCAGCTCCCCTGCCTCGCTCTGGGGGAGGAGGGGAGGTGTAGGAGGGGAAGGGAGAGGAGGGCAGGAGGGGTGGAGATGAGAGGAGGGCAGGAGGGGAAGGGAGAGGAGGGCAGGAGGGGAAGGGAGGACAGGAGTGGTGGAGATGAGAGATTGTGGGATACGTCCGTAAAGAGGAGAGATAGAGGACACAGTCAGACAGATTAATTTACTAGACTCCCAGGGTTAGGTGTATTCTGTATACAGAAACACAGAAATATATGGGTGTATATATACACTATATACATAGGCAGGTATTGTTAGGTATACATACAGTGTAGACAATTAGGAATAAGGTTTGATAGTTTTAGGCAAGTTTGAGTGTATGTATAAGGTTAGGCAATTACATACATAAGTAGAAATGTAGGGCTAGGTGTCAATACTGTATTGGCAGACAGGGCTAGGGGTATCTATAGGGTTAAAGGTGAAAGGTTCCACGAATGTTTACCCCGTAGAGCGCGTGGGCGCGTGCCAGGGCGTTGCCGAAGGCGAACATGATCATCTTGGCTCTGAGCTGATCTGCGAGGAGCTTGACAGCGCTGCCGTCCTCCATGAAGAACAGGGTGTGGGGGTGTGGGTAAGGGTAGTCCCCCCTGAAGCCTGGGGGAGAGAGAGATGGTTACAGGAGAAGAACAGGGTGTGGGGGCACTGATAGTCCTTCCTGAACTGGGGAGGAGAGAGAGGGAGAAAGGGGGGGGGGGGGGGGGTATCTTTTCCTGTCAGGTACAGTACCTGTGTGGTTGGACTCCTGGTACAGGTGGATGATGGACAGGTCGATGGTGGGGGAGAGGGGGTAGAACGTCTCCAGGGTGTGGTCGACAGTAGCCTGGACCTCCTCCTTCCCAGCAAGCACTGGGAGAGGAGCCATGCTGCTCGAGAGCAGTCCGTTTTGACCTCTGACCTGGAACAACTCCTCACCTGGAGAGGGGGGGGGGGGGGGGAGACTTGTAACGTTGTTTTGGTTACAGGGGTTAGTAGACCTTGACATAGGGTAGGCCCGCTGTTTGCTAGGTGTTGCTAGGCCTGCTGTATGCTAGTGTTGCTAGGCCCGCTGTATGCTAGTGTTGCTAGGTGTAGGTAAGTCTACGGTACCTCTGCTCCAGGTGGCCACAGGGCTATACTTCTCAGCCAGGATCCTCCTGCCCAGAGCAGGGTGCCTCACCTGGAGGCCTCCACACAGGTGCAGCAGGTTACGCATCAGAGACAGACTGGAGGAGGAGGAGAGCAGAGGTCAAAGGTCGTAAACAACAGTACTATTTTGCCTGCTGACTGTGTTCAATCATAAAGTGTGTCTTTGTCCGTGAGTCATTTGAATCCACCGGTGTGTCTACTGAATGAAACCCAATTCATTCTTTTTTTTTCTTTCTTTTTTTTAATCGCATCTTACTAGACCAAGATGATCAACTCACCAGAACTTCTGTCTTGGGGGCCGTTGCTCGGTCGTGTCCCAGAACCGGGAGTGTTTGATCGCGTTCTGCACCATCTCATCCTGGTTCGGTATCTGATTGGCTGGGTCATCGGCCAATGACAGTACTTTTGCCGGCAGGCCCTTAATCATCTTGGATTTGGTCAGCCACAGGGCTTGTTTGACCCCTGGTAACACAACAATAACATGAAGATGGGAGTTAGGGTTAGCTCTCTCACACTCTCTCTCTCACATGCACACACAGACGCAGGCATCCATCTACACACACACTTCATGCCTGACTCACTACTTACATTGTGGACATATATCCTACCTTCAACTACATTCGTCCTTTGGTGAAATACATAGCACGGCTTTTTCTTGTACAGCGGCATGTCTTCTGCCTTAGGGCATTTGTAGTGCTGTTGATCTTTATAGCTCCGCTCCCATGTCGGGAACTTGGGCTTCGACAACCCGGGGATGTAGTGCATTCTGTCGGCGTATGTGATGCGCTCCAACCCGGGAATTTCAACCTTCACATGGGGCTGCGGTTTCTCCGTCCGTACTTTATCCAGAATGTACCTCACGGATAAGCAGGGGCTGACATTGAAGTGGCGTCGCCCGTGGACGCGACTCAGAGCCGCGCCATGTTTTACACTGTTCCTCGTCTCGTTCAATAAAGTCGTTTGTGCCAACAAAGGGACAGCGGACCTAAGGCGCTGAGCGCTTTCTGTAAACATATTGCAGAACGTTGTATATCTAATGTTTGAATTGAATGTCAGATGCAAATTTACTCAACCATCCTCAAAGTCTGTGTCTAACTGTAGGGCGCCGCCATCTTGGTAGTCTTCTTCGTCTGTTTGTGGCCGGTTGACAAGAGGAATGATATGATTACTGCCTCCTATGGACAGGAGTCATTTTTTCAACCTTTTATAACCTTTTTAATTGTAAAATAAATGTCAACCTTCCAAAACTATTTTTTTTTAAATGTTGAAAATAAATTGTTGTGTGAAATGAAGAGAGGAGAGAATTTTTTTCAAAACTTTTTTTCACACCCACAGTGTAGATTAAACTTGTTAGACATAATGATCACATAACATACAAACCAGACAAATGTAATAATGGAATCAATTTGGAATCTACAACGTGTAACTATACTCTACTAATAGATACATAATAGAGTTTGGATCAATGAGTGTTTACTTATGAGTGAAGGGAGCTAGGAAATAGGGTGTAGGAAGAACGAGAGGAGCCATGTTGAATTGGTCTGGTGATTTCCCACAATTCAGCGGGGTTGCAGTATAAGAACTAAAGGCTCACGTTGCAGAGTCTCTTCCACGCGGTGAATTCTTCTGGAGAAGTTGGAGAAAGATATCTCTGCACAAACATACTGTGTAAGTATATTAATGGGAATGTGGATTTGTCCTTTTGCCGTCTTTGACTTAGAAATGAAGGTGGTTTTCATATGACGTTTGTAGAATTGTATTTTGAATTTTTAAACGTTAGAGCTTAGCTGGCAGCAAGTTAGCTCTAGGCTAGAGTCTAGCTTCAAGCAAGCTAACAAATGTTATCAAGGCAAGCACAGTCCTATGAGCTAGCTATGAAACGCGTGTGGATTTAAGTTGTCTCAAAACAAATGCTTTTGGATGGTGCCTATTGTGGATCATTCGCAAGCTAAGTTGAATGGTTGGCATCATTCGTATTACACATTACGTAATCTTAAACTGCGCATTTAACGTGTTTCCAGCAAACAAAAGCGTTTCGAAGCTCATTTCACCGATGCATGCCATCTGGCTATCGCAGTTAGCTCTCTGAGATCCATGTTGCAAGTGATGATAATTACGTTGGTAGGGACATCTGAATCAATCTGAAGTAACGCCAACTATACTGACAGTACGTGGATCTCATCACCGTAGCAGTGTTTAAGGTTAGAAGATGAATATGAAAGGCTTTTACCAACCAAACTGTTTTCGATTTACTTGCAGGCTTTGAACGGCGTAGCCTCGCGCACGCGGATGAGTGCTGCAGAAATGACGGAGGTATGTTTGCAAGCCACGCTAGTTCTATTGAGTGAGATTAATAAACCATTATGATGATTTTTTGAATAAGAGTAGTGGACAGAAGTGGTTTCTGATAAATATTCAAACTGATGGTTTAGCAGTAATGTGTCACGCACGTTGTTGATTTAGTGTGAATCACTGAATTATATTCTCACTTTTAAGGCTAAAGCACTTGGCTTGGGTCATTCGCGTTTTCCAACCGGGCTGACTTGACGTCACTGGATAGCTCTACTCAGTAAGTGTTACATGACTCCGTCTGCATCATGCCGTTGATGATGTTTACAATCATTGGGAATCTCTCTGAAACGATGTGAAGAGGATTTATATAAACTGAAACGACTCAATACAAGTGCCATCATCAATCTTAGTCATTCAGGTGTAATCTGAAATTAAATATTTTGTTCCCTTGCAGCTAAACCACAATCAGCAGAGCAGGCCAGGCCAGGTGACCGATGGTTTTTAGACCAGATCCCCCTGCTCAACCTCTAGGCTTCGGCTCAGAGGGCTAACAAGGCTACGGTAAGCCCAGCCTCCTACTTTCTCCAAGCTACTGGTGTCTTTGAACTGCCGCTGATGCAATGATGACCGCATAGTTCAGCAGATTAAACCATGAAGAATAAAGCAGCACTTGTCTTTCGCTCCTATCTGATCCAGTCAGCGCTCAGTCTCACCTGCTTGACCTGTCTTTTCTCATCTTGTCCTAATTCGTGTATTTGGTTTTATATTTCAGTTTCTGCATGAAGGCCCCGACTTTGTCATGACGGCTGCAGCACCACTGGATGGTAAGATCAACTTCCTGTATGCTTATGATTGGTCGGGTCTGTCCTTGAATCCTCCTATTAAAACCCATGATTTGCCGTCATATTGTCAAGGATTGTACCCCAAACAACTATTCAGAGGCTGATGATGATGACCGCATAGTTCAGCAGATTAAACCATGAAGAATAAAGCAGCACTGTCTTTCGCTCCTATCTGATCTGTCAGCCTCTACATCCTACCATCTTGTTTTGCTCCTCCACTGTACGTTGATAGACAACCCTCCATTTGCTTCAGGTTGAGGGACAAAATGGCTGACTTTTCCTGGTACTTCTAAGATGAAAGCTGACATGTAAAGGGTGAGTTAAGCTTCTTAATTTAAGTCTCCCAATATTTTATAGCCACTGATGAAAAGATTCTGCCATATTACTGTCAATGATTATAACCCTACCGTTCCATTATTCTGAGGCTATTATGTTCCACTGTGTGTAGTGTGACTGAATCTGGCCTTGTTTACATGGTTTGTGTCCCTGTTCCCAGAAATCCTTCTGTCTCCTTGGTAACAACATGAAGTGGATTGTGAGGCCTTAGAGAACTGCATGGAGTCTTACCCATCTTGACACTGGGTAAGTTCTGCTAATGGCTCCTTGTAGTGGCTGAAACAAAATATTCATGCCTGATCGTGCTTGACCATAATTTCTGTAGATCTATTCATTCAAGGTGTGAATTAAATATAAGTGGGGATGGTTGACAGGTGATGATTCAATTCTTGAACTCTCTCCCTGAGTTGTTGATGACTATAAGAATACTGATGTCAACCAATGAGATCACAGATATTAAAAAATAAGGCACCCAAGGGATGAATAAATAAACTCCTCTCTCCTGTTCCCCCTTCCAGGCTGGTCCACTGGGGAGACGTGTCCTGATTGTCTTTGGAGAAAGAGGGGTGTTCGTGTGAAGGTTTAGCTACCAGCAGATAAGTGCTGATGGTGGCTTTTGTATATTCTCCCTTGTTTCTGGATAGACCATTTGAGGCCCTGTGCTTCCAACGGATGTTATAAAAATAAATTGTTCTTGAATTCAGTTTCAAAGGTTTGTGTGTTTTTAAATATACAGTTTTTGTAATTGCCTCATGACTTAAAATGACAAGTTGTCATATCAATTTATTGTCATTAAATAACTGTATTTAAAAGCACTGGTGTCTTGCAGTTTGTTTCAAGTTGCATTGGGATGGTTACTGAAACTGGCACATACCCCACATTAAACATTCACAACATTAAACATTAACAAAAATGCATGTAATGCTCTCAGTTTGGTAATGAGTATAAATCGACTAAGCTAAATCATTTCAATCTAATCAGGGGCATTGTTTACGTATTGCAACGTCGAGTTTATTTTACACAATACGTAATGAATGAATCTGGAGACGCCAGTCTACTTCAACCGCAGTCAGGGCTCAAGGGGCCGACCAATGACAATCAGACATTTGTTTCGAGGACGATGTGATTGGTGGAGAATGACGGAGGCGGGTGTCAGGGTACCGGTGAGTAAGGGGAGATGCTAAATCTTTTAATTCGGTCAGATTCGGGAGTGTAAGCACGCAGCACCATGCAGTTTGTGGTGTTCTCTGTCTTGTGTGCGCTTGTTGTTGTAAACACTGAGCCGGCTGTATATTTTAGAGAGCAGTTCGACGATGGCGGTGAGTCCCATTCATTCACTAAAGCATACTGTCACTATTTGCCTTAATAATGATACTTGCTCATACAAGCTAGCTGGATAACGCCTCATTCCTAGTAAATTAATCGCTACAATTTGTAGTTGGCGTATAGAAATTAAAAACTACTAATGACGCTAATGATAATTGTGTGCATGCCTTGAAAAGCGAGCTACAAATGTAAAGCTAGCCAGCTAACACATGAGATAGTGATTGTAGCTAGGCTACACTAGCTGTCCAGCTAATTAAACTGACCATTTGTAACATTGTTCAGGTCATGACCTCTTCTGTCTCCCTCATTGCCCATTTAATTTTCTCAATCCTGACTAAGCTAACTATATATATACCAGTCATTAAAAGGTGCATTGTGCTCCAGTACCCTAACATGAGACCGTTTCATGCGCTGTCAGGTGCTTGGACGAGCAGGTGGGTAGAGTCCTCTCACCGGCCAGACTACGGGAAATTGGTCCTCACGGCGGGAAAATTCTACGGAGATGCAGAAAAAGATAAAGGTAAGTTAGACAACGGAGAAAAACATAATTCATCGTTCTAACTAGTGCAGCTAGACACTACAGTGTATAGGGAGGAGAGAGAGGGGGGGGCGGTCGCCTTTCTGTACAATTGACAGTTAAGTGACAGCGTTAAATTATTACACACTTTAATAATTATTTCTTTAATTTATTGTCCGTTATTTTCCAACAAACTCTGACACGGAACCGTACCACCGTTCATCTCTCCTGCCTCCCAAGGCCTGCAGACGAGCCAGGATGCCCGGTTCTATTCCACCTCGGCCCGGTTTGAGCCCTTCTCAAACGAGGGTAAGATCCTGGTGATCCAGTTCACCGTCAAACACGAGCAGAACATCGATTGTGGTGGAGGATACGTCAAGCTGTTCCCTGCGGAACTGGACCAGAGAGGCATGCACGGAGACTCGCGATACAACATCATGTTTGGTAGGTGACCGTGCTCTCTACAACGGCAAAGTTAGCCTACAGTAAATAGAGAAATACAAACTCACCATAGATAATTTCTATCAAAATTCAACATAACAACCATTAGACATCTTAATATTGTTGTTGTAGAGAGTCATAAAGAGTTTAATAGCGTGTACTAAATAATAGCCTTGTCTTCCCTCCAGGCCCTGACATCTGTGGACCCAGCACCAAGAAGGTTCACGTGATCATCAACTACAAAGACAAGAACCACCTCATCAACAAGGACATTAGATGCAAGGTGAGGATGAGTGTAGCTCAGTGGTGAAGTATATGACTGCAGATCCGTAGGACAGGGTTCAAATCCCCCTTGTCGCTTTGGATAAAAGCACTGACTAAATGACTATATTATTACATGTTATGTGAGTCCACCAATCCGTATCTCTGTGCTCAGAGCGCCATAGCTGCGATAAAGAACTACAAATATGGAGGCCGCTCCACAGCTGGCCACTGAATCTTCATTGTGTTGCTTGTAGTTCCGTCCGCCAATCCAAACACCCAAATGCCTAACGTTCCGAACGGCTGTTTGTTTCGTTTCTCAGGACGACGAGTACACCCACCTGTACACCTTGATCCTGCGGCCCGACAACAGCTACGAGGTGAAGATTGACAACCAGAGGGTGGAGGGAGGCAGTCTGGAGGAGGACTGGGGACTCCTGCCCCCGCGCCGCATCAGAGACCCCCAGGCCACCAAGCCCCAGGACTGGGACGACCGCGAGAGGGTGGAGGACCCCGCCGACCAGAAACCAGAGGTGGGCAGCATGCCTGGGTGGAGTCTAAAGTTGGGGCTGTTTGTGACAGTGTGCTGAGTTAGTTTTGGTGTGTTGGGTGGAGAACCCAAACACAACCATACATGAGTTGGGCGGCACGCCTGGGTGGAGTTTAGGATTATTTATCTTATTTCTGTACATGCAAAGTGATAGTGATTGTTGTCGTCCAGGGCTGGGACAAGGCAGAGAACGTCCCGGACCCAGATGCTAAGAAGCCAGAAGACTGGGACGAGGAGATGGATGGGGAATGGGAACCTCCTATGATCTCCAACCCCGAGTACAAGGTGAGCATGTCCCTATGCACTGGGGAGGGTTACAGCTCAGTGGTTAGAGTTTTTGCCCGTAGGTAGCAGGTTCTAAATCCCCCTCATGTACTGAACGTCACTTTAGATAAGTGTAGGCAAAATGAAACATTCCATAATGCACTGGTGAGGGGTAAAGCTTAATGGTTAGAGCTTTTAATTGTAGGTAGCAGGTTCGAAAGCCTCCCTATACTGAACGTTGCTTTTGGTAAAATCATCTGTAGCTGCCTCTACAAAGTAAATGTTGTTGCCATGCAGGACAAGCTACTTAAGGTAACCATGTCTTGGACTGTGATTGGTTTGTTTGTGCTTCCTCAGGGTGAATGGAAAGCCCGCATGGTGGATAACCCCGCCTACAGGGGGAAGTGGGAGCACCCTGAGATTGACAACCCGGAGTTCAGCTCCGACCCCGACATCTACCGCTTCAGCAGCCTGGGGGTCATCGGACTGGACCTCTGGCAGGTAGACACACCTGGACTGGAGGGCGACGCCCACGTCCCCTCTCCCTATCATGCTCGCTCTCTCTCTCTCTCTCTCCCTCCATCTCTCTTTCTCTACACACCACAGACTTGTTCCTTCCTATCTCTATATATAACCATCTGACAGAATCACAGAAATATGTGACTGATGTGGTTTGTCTCAGGTAAAGTCCGGAACAATCTTCGACAATTTCCTGATCACAGACGACCCTGCGCTGGCTGAGGAGGTGGGCGAGGAGACCTGGGGGCAGACCAAGGTAACCACATCACCCACTCTGCCCATGGTTGGTTGATTGATTGATTATGATGATGATGATGTTGTCGTCCAGGGACCAGAGAAGAAGATGAAGGAGTCCCAGGAGGGGGAAGAGAGGAGGAGGATGGAGCAGGAGGAGGTGTCCAGGAGAGACCAGGCCAAGGAGGAGGCAGAGCCAGAAGAGGAGGAGGAGGTGGAGGAACAAGAAGTGGATGAGGAGCAGGAGGAGGAGGAACTGGAGGAGTTGGAGGAACCTGAGGAGATGGAGGAGGAGGAACAGGAGGAGGTGGTGGAACAGGAGGAGGTGGTGGAACAGGAGGAAGTGGAGCAAGAGGAGGAGGAGGGAGCTGGAGAGGTGGAGGAGGAGACAGACTCAAACCTGAAGGACGAGCTGTAGACAAGACTGTGACTTTCTCATTGGACGACCTGTCCCGATGATGACAGCCAATCAGAGGTCATCTCCGAGGTGGCCATGTCACAGGCCTGAGAATCTGTGCCATTTTGTTTTTAACTTATTGAACTTTTCTAACTGCGCCTCCTCCCTAAATGTGTTTACTGTTGGTTTGTTGTAGTGTTTTTGTATTTACAGGATGTTAGTTGTTTTTACTTAATTAGGATCAAATCTTTTAACTCTGTAACAAAAATGTTGTTGTAGTTATATACACACTATGATGATGTAAATCATCATAGGGGAATATCAAAGGAAGGAATCAAAAAGGGGGAGAGGAGGACAGGGGGAGAGTGGACTGAGGAGAGATGGAGGACTAGGAAGAGAGCTAGGAGAGAGGAAAACCATTACACTATATAACTTCATTCTGTCTCATATGGTACATGCACAAAGGTCAGAGGTCATACCCAAGGCCAACTTGGACCCTGTCATGCTCCTTATTTTGACCCTCTGACCTGTAACCGGTCATCCTGCAGTCCTCCTCCCTCACCTGAATACTTACACCGGTTCTGCGGTCGTCACCGATCTCACTGAGGAGCAGCGTAAGAAGGGGTGTCATCGGAACACCTCCAAGGTCTTTCTAGAACATCTGATATCTTGGAGAGAGGAACTTTTTCCAAACAGCTATGAAAGTCCTTTCTAGGGGTTATAGATTTAGACGTTTTCCTGTTTTAGTTTGGTAGATATTTACAAACGGATGAACTCTGCTGATAGTTGTGCTAGATTGAAGACTACATCAATAAAGAGGTTTGTTGGAGTTTGACATCTGGCGCCATTCTTAATGACGTTATTACCGTACAGGCATACCAGCTGGCGATGATGATGCACGTGGATGTCTATGGCCGTTTGGGCATTGGACTCTGGGTTAAAACACACAAACGGCTTTGTGAGAAAAGCGCCTCGAGAACATTTCCCCGTGTTTGATGCCGTTCTATTTATGGAAACCAAGCCAACGGTGACAGGCTGACAATCACATCGCCAGCTGTGCGGTTATTTCAGCCTCGAGCTGTAGCTACTTGAGCTTTTTCACTCGACACACACCAGCACTATTAAGCTCTGCACGTTATTCATAGTGGGCCAAAAAGATGTTGAGAAAAAAAGCTTTCTAAACAGAACTACTCTATATGGCGTGCAGCACAGCGGCTCTGCTAATATGTTTTATACCGTTTAGGAATATCAACTAAAAAAGAGGCAAAATAATGATGATGCTGAAGACTATGGATGCGTGTAAGAAGCTCTGAACTTCCCTAGCGCTCGCGGTCTCCAGGGTTGACTCTGGGCTCCTCACGTGATAGACGCCAGCAGCAGAAACTACGGGGATGGAGGCGGTGTGAGCAGCAGCAAGGAGAAATGGTCACGTTCACGAGACGAACAAATTCACCCCAAAACGGTCTCTGTCCAGGCTGGTTTTTAGAGAGCGCACCGAGGATTACCGAGTTATTATAATCGGTTTGTAATAATCCCACCGAGACAGCCACGGTCTGCGGGGAGGAGAGAAGGATCCTGCGCGGGTACCGGAGGCGGCGATGGGAGAGTCAGCACCGCAGAGATGATGCGCCTCGTACTGGATTGCTTGCGAACGCCAAGGCAACGGGCATCTAACGGCGAGAGGTCGGTAGACTACAACACCGTTTAACGGATTACTAAATGCTTAGCTGGCCACATCCCAGCGGTTGTTGACCCGAGATTTGTTACAAAGTGAGGTCGTGTTTCAAGATAGGGTTTCACCCGCATAAACCGGGACGGATAGTGTTGTGACTGAGAAGATCTGTTTTATGAATGGCCAATGAGAAGCGTAGCTACACTGCAGGTTATCAATCAGTCTCCTCGTATTGATCAGAAGCCAATAACTTCATGGACTGTTTAGATATCCTGCGGGTTGTTTTTAGAATAAACGACAGAATTAATTATAGCGCATTCGCTTCTTTTGTCGCTTCTTTTGAATAGAAATGAGAAATATCATTACAGCCTAATTATCTGGGTATAGTGAATCAGAGAAAGACTGGTTTGTTTTTTTCCTTCATTGTCTCGGATTGTAGTAGCCTGCATGGCTGAGAAAAAAGCAACCGTGGTACTTGTGTGAGCTAATCAATTCCAGACTGAATTCATTAGAGATTTCTCAAACCGACCAAAACCAGCTGCACTGCAGAATTGTGCACGAGACAGAAAACAAACATCAGGCTGTTCTGTCCTCGAGAGTAAGCTATGTTAAATCTAATACACAGCAGAGAGGATGTAAACGAGACAGACGGGGTGATAAGTCAGTCCGTGCATGATGCGCTGCGGGAACGGGGACGTGTCTCGCGCGGCCCATGCAGTTTCGGTATTCTGTAATTTCTTGTCCGGCTGGTAGCCGATGATAAGACGCATGTGAACCCATCTTCCAGTCAGCGGATAGATGGTAAAAGATTCTCCGGTCGTCACTGTGGTAGAACCCACTGGGGAGAAGAACCTTTTTCTTGGATCTTTGAACTTATTTTACTGCAGTTTTACTGTAGGCCTATGCCTATGTCCATGCCAGAAGGCTCTCTCCCCCATCCTCATCCTCCTCTCTCCCCCATCCTCCTCTCTCCCCCAGTCCTCCCTCTCTCCCCCATCCTCCTCCTCCCTCTCTCCCCCATCCTCCTCCTCCCTCTCTCTCCCATCCTCCTCCTCCTCTCTCCCCCATCCTCCTCCTCCTCTCTCCCCCAGTCCTCCCTCTCTCCCCCATCCTCCTCCTCCATCTCTCCCATCCTCCTCCTCCCTCTCTCCCCCATCCTCCTCCTCCTCTCTCCCTCAGTCTTCCCTCTTTCCCCCAGTCCTCCCTCTCTCCCCCATCCTCCTCTCCCTCTCACCCCCAGTCCTCCCCTCTCCTCAGTCCTCCCTCTCTCCCCCATCCTCCTCTCCCTCTCTCCCCATCCTCCTCTTACCCCCAGTCCTCCTCTCCCCCAGTCCTCCCCTCTCCTCAGTCCTCCCTCTCTCCCCCATCCTCCTCTCCCTGTCATCTGAGCATGTCTGGACCAGCTAACAGAGTTTGGGGATAGGCTGTAGCTGTACCACTGCAGTACTGGACAGATAGGCAGGAGAGGAGAGAGGAGAGGTAGAAAGAGAGACTTAGAGATCAGAGGGAGAGAGGGGGAAGGAGAGAGGGAAAAAAGTAGTTCTGGAGTTTTACTTACATTCTTTTTTTTTCTCCAAAATCCCTTCTGCTTTGAAACTTTGAATTCTGTACCCTGTCCCTCATTTCCCTCTCATCTCCTCTTCCTCTCGTCCTCTCCTCCTCTTCATCCTCTCCCCTCTCCTCCTCTCTGCTACTCTCCCTCTCCTCCCCCTGCTACTCTCCTCCTCTCTTCTCCCTGGTCCCCTCCTCCTCTTCTCTCTTCTCCCCTCTCTCTCTGTCACAAAAGGACAGTACACCATTCCCCTCATTGTACAGTATCCACGTATGAAGATGAGGGGAAGGTATGGCTCAGTGGTAGAGCATTTGACTGAGACCCCCCCACCCACACCCACACACGCACGGTTTTGGATGAAGGGTTTTGCTAAATGAATAGATCATAAACATTACAGTGTTGTGTTCAGAGCTCCCTGCGTGCACCTGCTGTCCTCTTCCAGTCTGGCAGGCATCAGAGCACTGGAGTCGGCCTCCCGCTGTGCCTGAACAACTCTTGTCCTTGAGAACAAAATGAGCCATGTCCACAGCTAGCCCCTTCTCTGACAGAGTTAACCCTTTACTGGGCTAGGAGAGTGAGGGGGGGGGGGATGGAGAGAGCGATGGAGGGAGGAGGGGTGGAGAGAGGGGGCAGTTAATCGTCCTGTCATGGTTGGATGCGTTTCTTATGGGATACTACTCTCTCTCTCTCTCTCTGTCTCTCTCTCTCTTGCTCTCTGTCTCTCTCTCTCTCTCTCTCTCTCTCTCTCTCTCTCTCTCTCTCTCTCTCTCTCTCTCTCTCTCTCTCTCGCTCTCTGTCTCTCTCTCTCTCTCTCTCTCGCTCTCTGTCTCTCTCTCTCTGTCTCTCTCTCTGTCTCTCTCTCTGTCTCTCTCTGTCTCTCTCTCTCTCTGTCTCTCTCTCGCTCTCTGCCTCTCTCTCGCTCTCTCTGTCTCGCTCTCTGTCTCGCTCTCTGTCTCTCTCTCTCTCTGTCTCTCTCTCTCTCTCTCTCTCTCTCTCTCTCTGTCTCTCTCTCTGTCTCTCTCTCTGTCTCTCTCTCGCTCTCTCTTTCTGGCTGTTTTCCTTCCCTCCTCAATCTCTCCCTCTTCTCTAATCCCTTCTGCACTATCTACCATCTCCCTCTCTCCTTTCCTGCTCTCTTCTTCCTCTGCCCGTTAAAGCCCCCTTTTCAAACCTTCTTCTCATCCTCTCTCTTCATCCCCCTCTCCTCCTCTCCTCATCCCCCTCTCCTCCTCCTCTCCCCTTTCCTTCTCTCCCTCCTTCTGACTCATCACACACACCCCCCCCCGTGCACATGTGGCACTTGGTACGTTCCCTCTCTCTCCCCCGTCCATCTTCTCTCCCTCTCTCCTCTGTACCCACACCTCACACACACACCCTCTCTCTCTCTCTGTCTCTCTCTCTCTCACACACACACGAACACACACACTCGCTGGTAGCTCCTCTCCGTCTCTCTGTCAGAGAAGGATGGATGGAGTGGAGATTCAGACGAGAGGAGAGGGGGATTGCGGGAAGAAAGGAGGAGCGGAAGATGGAGGGAAGGGAGGGAAGGGGGGATGGATAGATGCGGTATCTGTTTCCTCCCTTCTGAAACACTCCTGTCTCCTGTGCTGGTCTCCCAGGGAGAAGACCTCACTGGAGCAGGATGAGAGAGTCATACAGAAGACAAGCGATATCAGGGTAAGTGTGTGTGTGTGTGTGTGTGTGTGTGTGGGAGTGTGTGTGTGTGTGTGTGTGTGGGTGGGTGTGTGTGTGTGTGTGTGTGTGTGTGTGTGTGTGTGTGTGTGTGTGTGTGTGTGTGTGTGTGTGTGGAGACTGCATCTATACTGTATCTCCATGCATGTAGCATGAAAATGTCACAGGTTCCGTCAGGATATGACTTCCGTGGTGCTGGTCAAGATGTCTGTTAGCTAGCAGCATCTTCACTCCTGGTATACTAGGTTTACTTGAGGATATGGTTCCATATGTTATGTTGAAATGCAATGCTATAATAATAATACGTAATAATACGCTGTTATATGGGCATACGGTACATTAAAATGCTAGGTTATACATTTAACATTTTAACATATTTTATTTATTTAGCAGAGGCTTGTATCCAAAGAGACATATAGCACTATGTTATGGTATCATATGATAAGCTATGATAAGACTGCTATGCTGTGTAGAGTCCAAAGGAGCAGTATCTGTAGGATTATACACCAGAGAAGGCTGTCTTCCACCTGCAACTTGGGACCATGGGGAATAGTTTTACACACACACACACACACTCAGACATGCATACACACACTCGCGCATGATTTATGATGTCACAGTGATGCATCACAGTCTATTTCTGTCACCCGGCAACCCATCAGATTGGAGATCCGTCCATTGCCCTTAACAACAACATACCTCCATGGGTTGGGGGAGGGAGAGGAGAGATCTTACTTCCAGAATCTCATTTCCTGTTCCTGTCTCTCTGTTGAAAACAGACCCCAACAGAAACCAAACAACAATAGAAAAAGAATAGAACACAACAATAAAACAGCACAGAACATGATAAAACAGAATAGACTAAAACAGAATTGAATAGAACAAGATGTACGAGTATGAAACAGATTTTTCTTTTATACAACACAATATGACTGAACAATAAACTAGAATAGAAACAAAATAGAATAGAACATGAATGTCTACAATAGAACATGATAGAATAGAGCATAATAGACTACAATCAATAGACAGTAGTGCCATTGTGCAGGATGGATTCTGAGGGGGCGGGGCACCTTGGATCCAGGGACTTCAGTACATCACATTATTTATAACATGAGGAAATGGAAGGAGAGAGAGAGAGAGAGGAGAGAGAGAGAGAGGAGAGGAAGGAGGGAGAGGGAGGGAGGGGGAAGAGAAGGAAACCACGTTTCTCATGGTTCATGCAGCTGTATGTCTGAGTCACGACTGTTGGATCACCCCCCCTCTCTACTCCTCTCTCTCTCTCTCTCTCTCTCTCTCTCTCTCTCTCCCTCTCTCTCTCTGTCTCTCTCTCTCTCTCTCCCTCTCTCTCTTTATTCCTGTCTCTCTCTCCCTCCGTCTCTCTCTCTCTCTTTCTCTCTTTCTCTCTATCTCTCTCTCTCTCTCTCATTCTCCCTCTCTTTCTCTCTCTTTTCCTTGCTCTCTTCCTGTAGTTATAAATAAAACTCCATTGCTAAGAATACAGCACTTAAAACATGCTTGCCGGTGTGCGTGCGTTTGGGTGTGTGTGTGTGTTTTAGATGGCCAGTGTGCGTGCGTTTGTGTGTGTGTGTGTGTTAGATGCTCACTGTGGGCCATGGTGCAGAACATAATTATCAGTACGTGAGCATCAAATCAATATAGATCAAAGGCATGGACAAGCCCTGAATGCTAGCACAACAGCGTATGCGAAACGCGGATGGCTCTCCTGTGCAATAGGCCTTCCTCCAGCAGGATGTAGCTTGTCTCTCCTGCTGATGTCCCCGTACCCCATACCCCTGCTCCCCACCTCCCCTCTCTCTCTCTCTGTCTGGCTCTCCCTCCCTCCCTCCACCTCTCCCCTCCTCATTCCTCCTATCTTGGCTCATCTCTCTCTCTCTCTCTCTCTGTGTGTCGTTAACCATTACTGGTGTTTCAGCTGAGATGACAGAATTTGATTCTGTTGTGGATTACTAATAGACAGAGCTGGCTCAGTTCACACTCTCTTTCTTTCTTTCTCTCTCTCTCTCTCTCTCTCTCTCTCTCTCTCTCTCTCTCTCTCTCTCTCTTTCTCTCTCTCTCTTCTCTCTCTCTCTCTCTCTCTCTCTCTACCTTTCTCTCTATCTCTCAGCACAGTAAAACCCTGCTGTTTAAGTCTCATTCCAGCTTTCCAGTGACACTCTCTCTCTCTACTCCATCTGCCCTCGCTCCATCTCTCTTCCAGCTCCCCATGTCCTTGCTGCATGCTTATCTATCTACCCCCCCTCCTCTTTTCTCCCATCCATCTGCTTCCCCCCTCCATACCTACCTATCTCTTCACCTCCCAGTGTCTCTCTCTCTCTCTCTCTCTCGCTCTCTCTCTCTCTCTCTCTCTCTCTCTCTCTAGCTCTCTGTTTCTCTCTCTCTCTAGCTCTCTGTTTCTCTCTCTCTCTCTAGCTCTCTGTTTCTCTCTCTCTCTCTAGCTCTCTCTCCCCTTATCTCTTTCTCTCTAGCTCTCTCCCTCTCTCTCTGTTGGTGCTACCTTTTGCTCTGTACGCGTGTGTTCATTTTCTCTCCCTGTCCCTCCCTGCGTCAGGAGCTGGAGGATGCGGTGCAGGTTGAGGGCATCGAGCTGCAGGAGCAGCACTCGGACAAGCTGGAGCTGGAGCAGACCTTGGAGCGCCTGGAGAAGCACAGGGTTGAGCTGGAGGAGCAAATCAAACGCACCCGACTGCAGTGCTTCCAGGAGAGCCAGGAGGTAGAGCTGACGTTGTGGCATCTCCTTCTCCATCTGTTTGGCCCGCTCTCCTTCACCCGGTCCCCCCTCCATCTGTCTAGCCCCACCTCTCTCCAATCCCTCAATTCATCCTTCTCTCATCCCTCCATCTCTCTCATGTCCCTCTACACCTCTTTTCCACTATGAGCTCCATCACTCTGTCTCTTCTTCAAAGAAGTTCTGCGTCTCTTGACGATTCTCCTGTCCTCCCTCCTCCCCCTTCCACTTCCTCTTTCATTTTTTCCCTCTCACCCCTCAACCTGCCCTCCTCCCCCCTGCCACCTCTTCCCTCCTACCCTCTCCCCTCTACTCTCTCCCTCCTTCCCCCTCACACTCACTTTCCCCCTTCCCAATCCCAACCCCCTTCCTCTTTCCCTCCCTCCCTCTCTCCCTCCCTCTCTCTCTCTCTCTCTCTCTCTCTCTCTCTCTCTCTCTCTCTCTCCCTCCCTCCCTCCCTCCCTCCCTCTCTCTCTCTCTCTCTCTCTCTCTCTCTCTCTCTCTCCCTCCCTCCCTCCCTCCCTCCCTCCCTTCCTCCTCCCTCTCCTCCTCCCCTCCAGATCCTGTCTCTCCAGGCGGAGGAGGTGAAGAGAGAGACCACGGTTGAGGAGTACGAGTGGGAGCTGGCCAGGGCACGCAGGAGGCTGAAGAGGCTGAAAGAGGAAGTGAGGTCGGCACAGCAGAAGGTGGAGGAGGCGGGGGAACGCACAGTCCCGCTGCAGGAGGCCATCAGCCAATCATATGAGGAAATCTTAGAGGTGGGCGTGTCTCCAATCTTTCTTAGGCCAATCATATAAATAAGTCAGTTCAGACAAACGGATGTGTGTTTGCATGTGTGTGTCCATGTGTATGTGTGTGTGGGGTAGTGTAAATTATAACAGTTGTACAAAAAGCAGAGCTATTTCTCCTTCCCACACATATGTCACACACAAACCACACACCCACACATACCAACCACACACACAACACACACTCACCTGCCTCCTCTTGGGAGTATCGATCCGTGTAGATTTGTGTGTGTGTACTGTGTGTGTGTTTGTGTGTGTGTTTGTGTGTGTGTACTGTGTGTGTGTTTGTGTGTGTGTGTGAACTGCTCCTTAGGGGACTAAGAGGAAGAGAGAATTACTTTATTGATCAGTGGTGTGTTGGATTGAGCCAGGGTCCTGATCTCTAGAACATCGTTAATCTCTCTTCCTGGACTAGGGATAGCGCTGGGGGTTGAACTACAGATGGGGGTTGAATTGGGGCTTGATAATTCCAAGCATACATGTGCTTCTTTAGTTGACAATATGTAATATAAAAACAAATTTGACATTATCAATCATGTCGTCATATACCTGCGCTTGATGCGTAATATCAACCAACCTGACCAATCATGTTCTTGTAAACTGTCTGTATGTCAAATAATGTGGTTGTTGTTTTGTTGTTGTTGTCTCAGGAGGAGAGAAGGCTGCAGGTGCTGTCTGGAGAGAGACCAGGAGATGCTGCTCTTACACCTGACTTCCAGAAGGGGGAGTTGGAGGACCTGTCTCCCCCATCCTGCACCACAGAGGAAGTCCCTGTCAGACCCTGGGGCAGGAGCCAATCACTGCCTGCCTACGCTGATGTCATCCTGGTATGACATCATCGCTGATGTGTTTTGTCTCTTTGACCCCAACTGTGGTTCTCAATCAGTGGCAGTTGGAAAGTTGTTTTTGTACAACATATTGTACAAGATATTTGTACAAGATATTTTTGAAAGAAAGTTTAGAACAAATATTTTTGAAAGAAAGTTGAGAAAGGTTGATTTCTTTTTTGTTGTTGATAGCTGTCGTCAGAACACGTGACCTCCCTGTTACAAATCTTGTTTCTCTGTTCTTTCCTTTATTCCTTCTCTCCCTGTTTTTCCTTTCTCTTGTTTCTTTTCACTCAATCTCTCTCCCTCCCCCTCCCCCCTCCCCCCTCCCCCCCCCCCCCCTCCCCCCTCCCACCTCTCTCCTCCCTCTCCTCCCTCTCTCCCCCTCTCCCCCTCCTCTCCCTCTCTCCCCCCCTCCCCCTCCCCCCTCCCCCCTCCCACCTCTCTCCTCCCTCTCTCCCCCTCTCCCCCTCCTCTCCCTCTCTCCAGAGGAGGTGTGGTTCATCCTGCCTCACTAACAACCCCCTGAGTGAGACTCAGGAGGACGAGGATGAGGACGAGGCCTCCGTATCCAGCACACCAAAGGTTACCATAGGAACCGTCTGCTTAGCTAGACGACAGCGAAGCTTTGCTGATAGCGTAGCTAGCTGCCACACTTAGCGTAGCTTTGCTGATAGCGTAGCTAGCTGCCACACTTAGCGTAGCTTTGCTGATAGCGTAGCTAGCTGCCACACTTAGCGTAGCTTTCCTGATAGCATAGCTAGCTGCCACACTTAGCGTAGCTTGGCTGGTAGCGTAGCTAGCTGCCACACTTAGCGTAGCTTTGCTGATAGCGTAGCTAGCTGCCACACTTAGCATGGTACCATCTGCTCATGGTGACAAGAGACGTGTGGAGGATGAAACTCTCCGGATTAAAACTATTTGACGTCAACAGATAATCCCATGTGCACGTGGGGAGGAGGACGGAGAGGAAGAGGAGGAGGAAGGAGAGAAAGAGGAGGAGGAGGTGGTGGAGGTGGAGTGTGTGGCTCCTGCAGGATCCACCAGCAGCATCGCCATCGACGAGCTGGACTTCTACCACCCAGATCCCTTCGTACACTGTGAGACTGAACGTAGGTGGTGATAATGGTGACGGTGATGATTGCGGTGAATGTGG
This sequence comes from Thaleichthys pacificus, assembly GCA_023658055.1. Lineage (NCBI taxonomy): Eukaryota > Metazoa > Chordata > Actinopteri > Osmeriformes > Osmeridae > Thaleichthys > Thaleichthys pacificus. The sequence goes on from CM042854.1 coordinate 1,415,990, forward strand.
TGGTGATGATGATGATTATGATGAAAGAGACGTACGATATGTTTAGCCGTTTCCTTCTTTTACAGACAACCTTTTCAAGGATGACCTCTTCCCCAAGACAGCCACATCTGGTGAGTGAAGACCTCATGCTCCATAAGCTCATACCACGTTTGTAAATGTAATGATATTTACACTCTGACTCCGCCCCTCTGACTCAAACTACTTCCCGATTGGTCCGTTTTTACTCCCAGACGTCTTTGCTGACGACCCGTTCAAAGGCACCGACCCGTTCGCCGCAGACGTCCTGTTTCCCGAAGGGTCAGAGGTCACCTATCCGACCGACGAACCCCTCCCTGACTCCTCCTCCCCTCCGGAGGCGGGGCTTAACGACGAGGGGGACACCAGCCTGTCCTGCGCGGAGAACAAGGCTTCGACGGGGACGCAGTGCTTCGAGTCCGAGTTCCCAGACGAGGACGAGTCCAGCGACATCGAGATCAGCTACAGCCGGGAGGACTTGGATACGGTTGCCATGGGTGACGATCCCGCCGCGACCTCCGACGCCGAAACCGGATCCGTTGACGTCACGCAGCACCTGGGGTTCAAACCCATCCAAGCCCCTCGGACCATGTCCCTGGACACTCAGGCCAGCGACCAGACGGGGCCGGAGGGATTCGAACCGACGGTTCTGGACCCCAGCAGAACCACCAGGTCCAACACCTGGGCTTCTCAACCCAACTACTCCACCGAGTCCGACCCCAACGGGTACGAGTTCGACATCAACGCCGTGTCGCCTCCCTCGGACATCGAAGAGCTCAGTCTGGGTTCGATGCCCGCCAGCTACGACTCTGCAGCAGCTGGGTTCGAGTCCCGGCCAAACCCGGGTCTCTCACCAGCTGATTCAGACAGTCCGGACGTCTGCGGGCTTGAGACCCTCCCTGGGAGTGAGGAGGCTGGACCCGACCCAGACCAGCCCGAGTGCCTTGATGCCTCCAGCCCACTAGGGGGCGCCACCTCTGACGTCGCCGACCCGCCACCGACTCACCTGGAGCCACAGGGCAGCGCGGAACTTGGTGACGGCATCTCCTTCAACCGCTCCCAGCGATCCGATTCGGAGCTGGACAGCGCCATCGGCCTTGACGCCCAGAGCAGCTCGGAACACAACAGTAAGTTCAGCTTCGGGACCAACAGCTTTGAGTTCTCCTACGAGCCCAGTAACCAGGCCTCGTTCGACCCGTATGGGTTCAAACTGAGCCCGGAACACAACAGCATCCAGGACATCCTTGACCCTTACGGTTCCGACCCCGGCTCAGAACCGGGTAACAACGCCTCCTTCGACCCTTACGAGTTCAAACCCTCTTCCTCCCAGCCCGATGACGAGGCCGCGACCTACGACCCCTACGGATTCGACCTCCTGCCTCAGAGCTCCCAGAGGGACACCTCTGACCCGTACGGGTTCAAGCTCAGCCCGGAGACGGACACCCTGCTCCACTTCGGCGGCAGCGCCGACGACACCTACGACCCCCTCGAGGCAGACAACAACAACACCCCCTTCTCCAAGATGGACCCCTTCAGCTTCGAGCTGCAACCACAACCCGACGAATTCCCCGCTAGCAACGACCTCCTGGGACTGGAGCTCAGCAACACCGTGGCAGAAGAACACAACAACCCCACGTCGGCCCGCGCCTCTTCCTCCACTTCTTCCTCCACAACAAACATGGCCGCCGGGATGGGCTGCGATCTGCTGGGAGGCGACCTGGACTCCGTGTTCGGGACGGGGGTTTACGTGGCCTGTGACGACGTGGCAGACGACCTGGAGCCCTTCGAGCACCGGGTGGGAAACCCCGAAGGGCCTCCCCTTGACAACCGGGTGGTCAGGGCGAGGGAGGCGGCCCACTCTGAGTCGTCCGACACGGTGGCGGACTGGATGACTGTCCGGGTCAGTGACTCTCCTCACCATCATTTATATTTTTGATTGTGATCTTGATTAATTGAAATTATTCTGATCCATAGAAATGTGAGTCTCCAAATGTGTACATCTCCAGTGACGTGTGTTTTGGTGTCTGTATTTTCCTCTCACAGTCGAATTCCAAGGAGTCGTTTGGTCCGGTCAACTCTCGCACACGCAGCCTGGACAAATGACCTCTCACCTCCGACCTGTGGCAAGGTCACCTGACTTACAGAGACTCCGCCGGAGGGTCACGATGATGGAGAGGAGTTGGGAGGAGACGAGGCAGGAGAGAGGAGAGAAAGGAGAGAGAGGAGAGAGAGGAGGCCCTTCCCTCCAAGTTGGCATGTCTAAAACTCAAACTGTTGACCCCGTTCAATGGGACGGGTAAAATTTAAAGTGGTTAATGTTTATTGAAATTACTACAAATTTCGGGAAGTTTGTTTGTAATAATCAAAGGGTTGAGGGAGGGTTGCTGTGATTTCAATATTGAAGATAATAGTTGTAGATGATATTAGTTGTTTTACAGTCCCGTAGTGTAGACTCCCTTATAGAGCTGGTCCCCTTGAGTTCTGGGCCTCAAGGGACCAGATTACTGGTCTGCGTCCATCCAATAGAATCTCTCTGAAACTGTAAACAGGAAATGTGTTCTCAACTCTCAGCCAATCACTCTACCCTCTCACCTTTAGCCAATCAGCGTTGAGGAGTGTGAGAAGTCATGGTGGTTAACAGACGCTCATATCTATACCGATGTATCAAGTACACATAGAAGCCAAATGTAGAAATATAACTGCCTCCATTTTAAATAACATCAGGTGTGCTTGTGACTGACTTCATTACACTGGTCCTCTTGAGGCCAGTGATGAGGTCCCACCCCTTCCAGCCAGATGCCCCACCTCCTAAACCATGAAGCTCCACCCCTTTAGCCAGCTGCCCCACCCTCTGATGCTTGAAGCTCCACCCCTTCCAGCCATCCACTCTGCCCCTAAAGCATGAAGCCCCACCCCTTCTAACCAGTCACCCTGCCCCCTACAACACAAAGCTCCGCCCCTTGTAACCAGTGACCCTGCCCCCTACAACACGAAGCCCCACCCCTTCTAACCAGTCACCCTGCCCCCTACAACACGAAGCTCCGCCCCTTCTTGCCAAAGTACACACCAGGGTGGACCCTTACATCCGTGCTTGGCTGAGGACAGCGGTTTGGACCTGAACCTTCTAAGAGTAGGACTGGTCGTCGAGACGACGGCTGTGCTCATGTACTAGACTGACTCTGTGCGTATATTATGGGCTGGGCTGGGTTAGGCTAGGCCATGGTACATTGTGGAGTCTACAATACTACTTTTGGCGTGTGTTTTGAAGCGTGGGGTGAGGGGGCGACAGGAAGGTAGGGCAGGTTCCGGGCACCCAGGGCCGCCTGAGCAATTTAAGTTGATGAATAATTTAGTTGTTTTGAAGTGAAGCCAAGCGTAGTACTGTAGTACAGTTTTTATTCATGTCACGTTAAAAACCCCAGAGCGGGAGCTTTCCGAACTCTCACCTCTCGAACCTCAAACCCTCTTAAACCCTCTTAAACCCTCTCAACAACCACAAACCAATAGCCCAGCTCAGCCCCTAAGACCTCCGTCTACACTTACATTTACATTTAGTCATTTAGCAGATGCTCTTATCCAGAGCTACAGGGACATTCCCCCCGAGGCAAGTAGGGTGAAGTGCCTTACTCAAAGGCCACAACGTCATTTGACACGGCCGGGAATCGAACTGGCAACCTTCAGATTACTAGCCCGATTCCCTCACCGCTCAGCCACCTGACTCCCTTGAAGTACTTTCACTTCCTGCTGAGCTGGGCTGGCTCCACCCCTGGGTGGAGAGGCACCAGCCACGTGGGGATATACCCAACACAACTCCTGACACCCAGAGAGCCACGTTACCGGTCACTTACACCCAGCCGACCCTTGTGAGATCTGCTCAAGGCTCCGGGTGAGGGACTAGGGTCTGGATTGGGATTAGGCCGGATCTGCTTCGGAGTGAGTGGGTGCTTCTAAACCAGAGCTCTCCAGCCCTGAGACTGTGAGAGCCAACTTCTTGCAGGGTTTCACTTCAACTCCAACTAACCCGATTCTGATACAAATATTCTGGTTGACAGGCTGAATCAGGTTAGTTTCAGCAGTGTGTTGGAGCTTAACCACCTACAGCAGGGTAGTTTAGCTTTCCAGGAACAACACTGGAGACTCCTGCTCTAAGCCATACTAACCGACTGTAAATACAACTTTTTACAGTGCAATACCCACCAGAGCCAGCAGGGGGCAGTGTTTCTGTTACCATGAACACCCTGAACGCATCAAAGGTTGAGATGTTTAATAATGACCAACCTTGCATACAAGTGTAGCTTAAATGTCCACCCGTTGAGATGTCTGTGTTGAATCCTCACATATGTGGTTAATACTGCCGCAGCCTATACTGTGTAAAAGACACCACTGGCCGGCTTGGTACAAACTAAGTGTTTTTTTCTAAAACTGCAGTTCATCGTAATGACACAGCAGATAAATTCTTATCAATAACAAGTACATTTCCTGTACAAAAATTGCATGAGAAACATCTGCTTCGACGCATAGATTACAAGAAAACACACAGCTAAATGGTCATGGTAGAGTAGCAATGCAAGTTAATTTTTATTTTGTAACAAATGAAAAACGACGTTAAAAAATGTATCGATTCTGTGTTTTGGTGTATGCGCATCGTGGGGTGTGCAAGCCGCGCACAATATAGCCTAACGATGTTTTCATACTGTTTTCTATATGTATTTCATGATTCTACATGATTCTACTTAAATTATCATCAAAATTGGTTTTGATGAAGCACATTGAGAGGAACTTCCAGCCAGGAATAGCTGTGCGATTAGTTTAGAAACCAAGGTGTTCGTTAAAACCATCTCCTCTGCTTCTAGGCCTAGTGAGCATATAGGCCTAGAATTATCGCTTTTTCTTAGTTATAACCTTTCGCAGACAAGAATTTCTAAATTATTACCACGAACTGAATTGTCTCAACTTAACTTTTCAACTTGTCACACTAGCACCTGGAGAACTCGTTCGACTTTACTTTAAAACCACACGTCACATCACTTCCTTTCCAGGTGTTAGAATAACGATCTCCGGAGTCAGGGACTGCAGCACCAAAACACTTTGACAACATTCCAAATATAGACACTAATAGAAGACAATGATTCGGCTTGACAGACAGACAGACAGACAAAAAGGCAAACAGGCAGACAGACAGGCAGACAGACAGGCAGACAGAGTAAAACAAAGTATGACATTTAAACTACGAAAGACACATTAGGAGATCCTGTACAGAAACTCCAACATTCATCACAAAGTCAATATATCTACTAGGTATATATAATACTTGTTAGATTACGTTCCCAGTGCACATGACCATATAGCACAATATATAGTTCTTTATGTTTTATTTTGTGTATGTGTGTTTTATGTTTTATTTTATTTTGCACTTTAAAGCCCATCGACGAGAATAACAAGTATACTCTTTTCTGTGAATGGTGTTGTAACTGTTGTGTAATTTAAAGTGTCTGAACAAAAAGTTAATAAATTATTCCAACAGGACCGCCCAGTATGTGAGTGTATCAACGGCATTAATCAAATACCCTCCATGTTAAAATAAGAATATTTCATCCCAAACATTTTTTTCAAAGTTTACGTGAACCGTTTTGTTTTGAGACACTGGACTTTATCACTGATACACAGAACATGAATATGATGTATCCTACGCATCTCAAGTTGATGCACCTGTACAAAACTACATCTTTGCGACTTTTTTTCGACATGGGAGTATCCCGGAAACAGCTAGTTATGAACGCGGAGGCGGGGTTTACAGTGCTACGTCCACTGTCTGCCTCCACAGTCTCCACGGCAGCCTACTCAGTACCCCGGCCACAGAGATTTTGCAGTCTAGACCAACAAATGATGCTACGGCTTGGGCCTTCAACATAGCAAGCACTGTCAAAAAGCTAGTGCTAGCTGGCTCTTTAGTGAGCTTGCATATCAGCTAGCTAGCTAGCTAGTAATATCTCTGAATTTCGTCCACATCGACCAGCTAGCTAACTCGAGACCCAAGAAGCATTGTAAGCTAAAAAAGCCAGTTCACCCTAACGCGCATACACACACATCAACACGGCATTGATGGTGATGCATGCAAGTAAACAACCAAGACTCAGCGATGGGTAAGATAACGGTGATAACTAGCTAGCTAAATATTGAATATAAAGTTGAAATTATTAACTTGGTTACTTACCTGGCTAGCCAGCCAGTTATTGGCCAATACCGGCCAGCTAACGTACGCTTTTAGCTAACAGACTGCGCTAGCTAGCTAGTCGGCTATCTAACGTTACGTTAGCTGCAGAGTTCTGGTGATTTACTAGGGAGCTAAACGCTGTTAGCCACTTCACTTGTTAGCCTTGATGTTATTCTACAGCTCGATGTTTGTGCTAAATCAGTTTATTTATTTATTTGCAGGAGCAACGACCGAAGGGACTCGCAATCCTACCAGGTAACGTTAGTGCAACTTGCGTAGTAGCAATGGCCAACACAGCAGGTATAGCGACTAGCTTGTAATGCTAGCCAAATTTAGGCTCCGTCTATTTGCTGCGACGTTCCGTCAAACGTTATGAAATGTACACAAAATTGACAGGCTAACGGCGATCCTTAAATATAATCTAATTATATGAGTTTTAGATTTGTGTGCAGCAGTTAGAATATTCCCACACGTTTTAGTGGTTGGTTGAGTCAACTTGGAGCCAAACAAGGAAGGACTGTATTTCAGGAAATAGCCTGAACCGGTAGTGGCTAGCCGGCCACAGACGGGCCAAGCTCGTAGTATCAATCCAACTCCCGGTAACCTTTTACCGTATCTAAATAGCTAGCTAACGGGGATAGCTAGTTCACATTAGATAAAATATTAACAACAGTGTTCGTTGAAGCTAGCTACCTTACGTTTAACGTCCCCTTTCGTAATCTAGATCCTCAAAATGATTAAAACTTGAGTCTCCTGTTGTAGGTTTGTCATGTAATGGGAATTGATTCTGCAGGCACAATTTGAGAACATTAACGTTGTTTAGAACCCCAACCTTGTCCAAAGAACAAGAAGTGCTCAGCACTTCCAAAGTTAACATCTATGCACCGGTCAAGCACACCCCCAAATCTAATGTGCTCTCCTGATATAACTTCTGTATGTTTGTGTGTGTGTACCTGTGTGTGTGTATTTGTGTGCCTGTGTGTGTACCTGTGTGTGCGCCTGTGTGTGCCTGTGCGCCTGTGTGTGTGCACCTGTGTGTGCGCCTGTGTGTGTTCGTGTGTGTACCTGTGTGTGCGCCTGTGTGTGCGCCTGTGTGTGTTCCTGTGTGTGTTCCTTCCTGTGTGTGTGCCTGTGTGTGTGCGCCTGTGTGTGTTCCTGTGTGTGTGTGTGCGCCTGTGTGTGTGTGTGTGCCTGTGTGTATCACAGACCCATAAGTCTCAGCCAAAGCCAAGCCAGTCTGCCACCCTTCACCGTCATGACAAGCTGCGAGACGCCTCCTCTGACCCCACGCCGCCCTACAAGATGCAGCGCCGCTCCCAGGACAGCCCGGTCGCCCGGCACGGCGCCGACGCCCCCGGCCAGGGCAAGCCGAAGGCCTCCCACGCCCTCGGCAGGGTCAAAGATGGCGGTAAGCTGGCGTGCATGAGCCTAGCGTGGGTCCGTCCTCTGAGAGACGCTCAGAGTGAGTGCTGGAACTCTGGAAGAATGAGGCCTGGTTAGGTGACATTTAGTTGACTGGCGCTTTGTAAATGTAGGGGCGGGGAAAGCTCAGGGGTTAGAGGACTTGATAGCAGCTCGAGGTCGCAGGTTCGAATCCCCCCTCGAGGGTATTATTTAATGTCCCCGATCCAGTGTTGAAGTGTCCCTGTTGTGGGGCTTCTTGCGGTTCTCTTGTTGTGTTTACCGAGGCCCCGTCCTCTATGGATGTGCTGGTGGATGGTCTGACTGCTGAGTTTGGTTTCAGGGACCAGTACCTCTCCTGAGGAGAACAACCATACCTCCCATCACAGCTCAGACTCTCACTCCAGCCAGAACAAGTCTTCAGACAGGGTGAGGCCCACAGCACGTCCCCACACACACACACAGCACATCCTCACACAAACACACACACAGCACGTCCTCACACACACACACACAGCACGTTCTCTCTCACACACACACACACACACAGCACGTCCTCACACAAACACACACATCCCCCAAGCCCTAAACAAGTTTGTATAATCATGCCATTATCCTAAAATCTCTCCTCTCTCTGGTCTCTGTCTCTCTTCACCCTCTCTCTCTCTCTCTTCACCCTCTCTCTCTCGCTCTCTTCACCCTCTCTCTCTCTTTCTCTCTCTTCACCCTCTCTCTCTCTCTCTCTTCACCCTCTCTCTCTATCTCTTCACCCTCTCTCTCTCTCTCTTCACCCTCTCTCTCCTCTCTCTCTCTCTCTTCACCCCCTCTCTTCACCCTCTCTCTCCTTCAGCCTCATGAGCCAGCAGATGACTGGTCAGAGCACATCAGCTCGTCTGGGAAGAAGTACTACTATAACTGTAGAACTGAGGTGTCCCAGTGGGAGAAACCCAAGGACCTGCTGGAGAGGTAGGCCTGCACCTCCCTCCATGTCTCCCTGTCTCCCTGTCTCCCTGTCTCCCTGTCTCTGGGCCTACACACCCCACTAGCTCTCCCTCTAGGCAGAAATGTAAACGCGTGTTTCTGTCCAGAGAGCAGAGACCGAAGGACCCTGCCAAGATGGCATCCAACAGTTTCCCTAAAGACCGGGACTACAGACGAGAGGCCTTGCAGGACGGAGCCACAGCAAGTAAGTGTGGGCAGGCAGCTGTTGGTGTACGGGAACTGTAGTCTTTTAATGTGGGGGGAATTCTGAGATGACTACTATAGTCAACCTAGCTTTTTGTAGTGCTTGTGTTAGGGTGGTTATGGCGTTTTGTGACGAATCGTTTGAGATGGTGGACGTCCCACTGTGGTCAGGTTCTTCATCTGACTCTCTCTCCCTCCATCTCCCTCCTACCCTCTCTCCCTCCATCTCCCTCCTACCCTCTCCCTCCATCTCTCTCTCTCCCTCCTACCCTCTCTCCCTCCATCTCCCTCTCTCCCTCCATCTCCCTCCTACCCTCTCTCCCTCTCCTACCCTCTCTCCCTCTCTCCCCCCCTCCCTCCACAGAGTCCTCCTCAGGAGGAGACAAGCCTTCCTCCCAGGCCTCCTCTGCTCCTCAGGGCCTAAACCCCGCCTCCGGCCCCTCCCCTTCCACCTCCACTTCCTCCTCCGCGTCCCAGCCGTCCCCGGCTGTCCAATCGCAGTCGTCGGCCCTGCTCCAGGACCCCGCCCTCCTGCGCCAGCTCCTCCCAGCGCTGCAGGCCACGCTGCAGATGAACAACGGCAGCGTGGACATGGCCAAGATCAATGAAGGTGAGGGGCTACATGCCACGGCAACGCTATGGCAACGCCACGGCAACGCTATAGCGATGCTACGGCAACGCTATAGCAGTGCCACGGCAACTCCATAGCGTCGCTACACTACAACGCTTACGGTGCTCCGCAGAGACTGGAACTCGCAAATTACGTTTTTGTTTTTTGGGTGGACTTGCTGACTGAGGGTACGTTAACTGTTCCCTAAAGAGAGCTTGGTGTGCTGAGAAGGCAGATACTTTTCACCAGGTTGTGACTAAGCTGTGACTAAGGGAGTCAGGTGGCTGAGCGGTTAGGGAATCGGGCTAGTAATCTGAAGGTTGCCAGTTCGATTCCTGGCCGTGCCAATAACGTTGTGTCCTTGGGCAAGGCACTTCACCCTACTTGCTTCGGGGGGAATGTCCCTGTACTTACTGTAAGTCGCTCTGGATAAGAGCGTCTGCTAAATGACTAAATGTAAATGTAAGCTCTTCCTGCCTGATAGCGAGTCTGACAGTGTGTGCGCTCGTTATTAAGACTCGAGTCCTTAGACAGACCTGCGGACGAGAACCAGTCCTCCTTGAACACAAGCATCCCTCCTCCTGACCGCTGCCCTGATGGGACTGGATGAGAACATGCTGTAGTTAGTATCTGACCCTGCTGGTTACTGGAGGTGGAGATCTTCCAGTGAGAGTCTGTCGGGGGTTAGAGCAAGCGTTTGTTGTCCTGGGTTAGGGTTTGACTGTCCAGATTCCAAGACAGAAATACTGACGTCTTTACACACCAGGGGAGGGGAGGGTCCTCAACTGTAGTTGTCAACTATTAATTATTTGTATTTTTTTGGAATGTATGTCGCTAGACTGGTTAGATCATGTCCATCATCCATTCTGGACATAACATGAAACCAGTCTTTCTGAAATGTTCTGAAGTTGCTTGGTTGTATAACACTGCTTATGAAAACCACTGTGTCACTCACAACTCTTTCTCTTCTCTCCCCGCTCTCTCTCTCTCTCTCTCTCTCTCTCTCTCTCTCTCTCTCTCTCTCTGCTACTCTCTCTGTGTGTGCTACCTGTGTGTGTGTGTGTGTGTCTCCCCCCAGTTCTAGCAGCAGCTGTGACCCAAGCTTCCCTACAGTCGATGCTTCATAAGCTCCTCACTTCTGGACCATCAGCTTTCAACATCACTGCTCTGCTTTCCCAGGCTGCCCAGCACTCCAACCAAGGTACGGCCTCCACCCCTCTGTCCCGGTCTCCATCCGTCTCTCCTGGTCTCCACCCGTCTCTCCCCGTCTCCCCCAGTCTCTCCTGGTCTCCCCCAGTCTCTCCTGGTCTCTCCCGTGTTTTGGACATGGTTCCTTGTGTTACTGTGATTGTGTAGTGGCCCTGCCTCGTGGTGGTTACGTTATGAAGCACCTCACATCCAGTTCCAGAGTACTAACTCCTCTAGATGTTCTGCCTGATTCTGAAAGTTCACTTCCTGAACCTGCATGTTGTCTGTCAGCAGCAGCCTGTCGTGTTCTGAACCAGGTTACGCTGCTAACAGGTTCTATGTGATTCTGACTACCTTGGAGTGAGGCCTTCCTGTTGATAGACTCAGTGTGTGTGTGTGTGTGAGAGAGGGAGTGTGTGTGTGAGAGAGAGGGAGGGAGTGCGTGTGTGTGTGAGAGAGAGGGAGTGTGTGTGTGTGTGAGAGAGGGAGGGAGTGCGTGTGTGTGAGAGAGAGGGAGGGAGTGCGTGTGTGTGTGTGAGAGGGAGGGAGTGCGCGTGTGTGTGTGTGTGTGTGTGAGAGAGAGAGGGAGGGAGTGCGTGTGTGTGTTTAGCACCTTGTTTGAAGAGAGTCTTTCTCAGTCCATCATAGGTAGCTTGGTTGCTCACTTGTTAAAAAGGAGTTTTTCTTCCTGAGTCTCGTGTGTGTGTATGTGTGCATGTGTGTGTGTTATCCACTCCTGTTTGATGAGATGATTTTGTCCTGGAAGCAGAGTTGCTCTCCTGCTGAGAACACATCTCTCTCTCTCCTCTAACCCCCCTGCACCCCCCCCCCCCTTCAGCCCAGCCGCCCAGCCAGTCCCCCCTGTCCCTGAGCTCCGAGGCCACCTCCCCCCGGCCCTACATCTCCCCCAGGAACGGCACCCCTCAGAGCAACCTCCTGGCCGGCCACAAGCCCCTGCTCTCCATGGCCCCCGCCGCCACGCAGCCCAGGGTGAGCCCCCCCTCTGTCTGGTCACATGACGTCTAAACACGCCTGGTCTGGAGGGTGTCGTATGAGTGGGATATGTTGCATGATTATGTTTAATATATGGCCCCTTCCCCCCCAGGTGACCTCGTCGTCAGGTAAGCCGGGAGCAGCATCCTCCCAGCCCCCTCCTGAGAAAAGACCAGAGGACCCCAGGACTCTGCTGCAGAGGAGGTAACCATGGCAACCTGCTGCCTCCCTCAGCTCTGTCTTACTGCTGTGTGTCTGAATGTTGACCAGGTGACAGCGCTGATCCTGACTCCCCACTCTTCCTGCTGTCGCTCAACCTCTCTCTCCCTCTCTCTCTCTTCCTCTCTCCAACCCCCTCCCCCCAGTAGTCCCTCCCCAGGACCAAACCACGTATCAGCGGCAGGAGGCCTCCCGGCCCCGCCCCCCTCCTCTGCCCCGGGCCACACCCCCGGCTCCTTCACCCCCACCCTGGTGGCCCACTTTGATGAGAAGCTCATCAGACACGTGCAGGGCTGGCCGGCAGAGCACCTGGAGAAACAGGTTGGAGGGGGAGGAGAGGAGAGGAGGGGCTGGGGGTGGAAAGGCAGGGGGAGGGGGAGGGGAGGAGGAAAGTGGAAGGTTAACTGGTACTATTTTATAAGAATTTGGTTTGGATATTATTGAAAACTATTTTTTATCTTCCTCCTCCACTCTGCTTCTCCTCTTCATTTCCCTCTTCCTCTCCACCCCCCCTCTCTCCTCCCTTCCTCTCCACCCCACCTCCCCCCCCCTCTCCTCCCCCCCCCCTCTCCTCCCCCCCCCCCCCTCCAGGCGTCCCGGTTACGGGAGGATGCCCACAACATGGGGAGTCTATACATGTCTGAGATCTGCACCGAGCTCAAGAACCTGCGCTCCCTGGTCCGGGTGTGTGAGATCCAGGCTACGCTGAGGGAGCAGAGGTGAGGGGACGCTACACACACACACACACACACACACACACACACACACACACACTCACTACACGCTCACACAGATACACTCACATACTACACAAGACCACATGTGCACACAACAAAAACGAACTGCATAGTACCTGTCTGTCTATCTCTCTCTCTCTTAAATGATCTCTGTTGTCTCTCTCTCTCCTAAATGATCTCTGTTGTCTCTCTCTCTCTTAAATGATCTCTGTTGTCTCTCTCTCTCCTAAATGATCTCTGTTGTCTCTCTCTCTCTCTCCTAAATGATCTCTGTTGTCTCTCTCTCTCTCTCCTAAATGATCTCTGTTGTCTCTCTCTCTCTCCTAAATGATCTTGTCTCTCTCTCTCTCCTAAATGATCTCTGTTGTCTCTCTCTCTCTCTCCTTAATGATCTCTGTTGTCTCTCTCCCTGCAGGATCCTGTTCCTGCGGCAGCAGAGTAAGGAGCTGGACAAGCTGAAGAACCAGAACTCCTACATGGTCTGAGTCTGGGGCCTGCTCTGTCACTTCCTGTCTGGGCTGGAACCGCACACACACACATATATACACACACACGCATACATATACATACACGCAGATCACACACATACACATATACATACATAAAAATCTTCAACATTATACAAATATAAAACCTACAGATCACACCCCAGACAGACTGACAGACGGCCAGACAGCAGACAGACAGACAGACAGAGAGAAGGTCCGCCTGCCTCCCTGGCCTCTCCCTTCCTGGGGAGACAGAGAGGATGGGCTGTGGGCGAGAGAGGGAGACTAATGCCTGGCCCCTCTCTCGCTGACCATGAACATTGGGGCCCTGTCAGTGTAGCGCTCTGTGCTAGCTGTCCATGTTGTATAAATTGTTCCTGTGAAACTGAAGTTGTGGTTGGAGAGGCGTTTATGGATGGAGGGATAGAGAGGGAAGGGAGTCTCTGACCATGCTGCTAATGAGCAGGCGTGCCCACCAGATCCTGATGAAGAAGACTTCCTTGCCTTTTTCTCTCTCTCTCTCTCTCTCTCTCTCTCTCTCTCTCTCTCTCTCTCTCTCTCTCTCCCTCTCTCTCTCTCTCTCTCTCTCTCTCTTCCTCCTTCCCTCTATGCTGTCTCTCTCTGTCCTAGAGGAACTCTCTCTGCTGAGTTCTTTCATCTTGCCTTCTGGAGTCGTGCAATGAACTGTGGGACTCTTGGACGTCGGCCATCTTATTTCAGAATCTGGGAATCACAAGCGGCTTTTCTCCTGGGTCACATGACTGAGTCACATGACTGAATCACATGATGCAGGGTTCTGGAGTTGCGTCCAGAGGGAGTCTGACGCCCAGAAGAGGATGGTCTCCCAGCTGAAAGCATCAAGCCAGATCTGTGGTGTACCCCAAACCAGAGACTGGAGTCCCCGGCCTCACCAGAGAATCTTGACTAGACCAGTTCTGGGGCAGAGATCTGCTTTAGCAGGCGCCATCTTTCTTAGTAGGCTTCTGAGTAGGATAGTGAGTGATTGGTCCTTCTCAAAGCTTGGTGGGTGGCAATTGGTCCAGCCTGCGCTGCGTAGTTGGTGATTGGTCCAAAGCATTCTGCGTCTCGGAAACTGACCGTAAGGACTTCCTTCCTGTGACGGAGGAACATCAACCTCGTCGAACCTGACCTGCCCTCAATACAGAAATACTTAAGGTGCCCTTGGTTTAGGTTGGGAAGAGACAATGGAACCGATGCAATAGCCCAAAGGTGCTGACTCTGCACGAGGTAACTGAAAACAAGCGCACCCCCACCAGACCCAACTGGGAACTGGTCTCACAGATGTGCTTGCTGACTGGTTAATTTCTCTGCTACTTTTTGTTGTTGTTGCTTTTGTCCTTTTTTTCGTTGGTGGTCGAGCTGTTTCTGTTACTGTCTTAATTCAGTATTTCATTCCTTCTGTGGCAGTTTCTCCTGAGAACGTTGAGAGAAAAGAACTGTAAAGGCTTGTTAGTTTTCACAGTCATGTAAACTTAAATTATTATTATTGCACATTGTTAACTGCGTCCTTGTGAAAATGATGGAAACTTATTTGTAGCTCCTTTTTTTTTTTTTGCTTTTTTTTTTTTTTTGTTATAATTTTTTTGGTTGATGAACTCACTTTCCCCCCAGGACTAGGACAGTGAAGGCCGCTGTCAAGCCGCTAGTCTCTAACGAACTCTAGTCGACGTTTGCTACCTTTTTATAGGGTTCATGATGAAATAATGTACTTTTTATATGGAAACATTCACATAGAAAATGATGTTATATCTCCTCCTCTTCCATGGAACCTTAGAAGGTCCAGTCTTTGATGGGCCGAGCGGGCGAAACCAACCGGAACACAATAGAATACGGCTAGTCTCTAGAACCGAGCACTATCGGCCCTATTCCTGGAAAGTTACGCCATCTTTGGAAATCCAAACTCCAGCCACTTACCTCACCAGTCAGCCCTAGCTCTCTGGAGCTAACTCGCAGGTTAACTAGCCTAACGAACCAGCTGGGTGAGATAACTAGCGAGATAACTGGGGCAAAAAGACGAGGAAAGCCGCACGGCTCTCCAGGAATGGCGGTGTGGCAGCAAGGTGCTAGCGGGGATCAACATTTAAACCTAACGCGAGGGCCTCCGTCTCCCAGGAACTGTGACATTGTAGTCACGGGGAGACACGGGCCTGCAGCGGTGGTCTAACGGATAGCTGTAGTTTGTAGTGACGAGCGGACGGAGGTTTGTGTGTGGAGTGGAGGGAGGCATCGATTTGTATATTATTTCATAAAAGTATATGAGAATAAAACGAGAGAAAAAAAAATCTACCGCACTCTTGTGTTTTTTTTTCCAGGCACCCTTTTTACATTTAGCCTAGTCTGGCGGAGTGATTCAGAAAGACTTGTAGCCTACAGAGTAACCTTGGATACGCCTAGGCTACATAGTAACCGACTCAACTTGCTGAAACCTTGAAAGAAGATCCGTCTATGTTAGCTACTTAGAACTACATTGTAAGGAACTGTCCTTGAGTGTAGCCTTTACTTTTAACATGTAGGCCTATTCATTTAGCAGACGCCTTTATTCAAAACAACGGTCGTTTAGAAAGTTTAGCAGAAAATCAAGGTTAATCGATGTAAACTTTTAAAAAAACTTCAGTGCAACTATACAATCTCAATGACTGCATCGAGCTACAGTAATGTAACCTATGGCTAACACAAATACTAATATTACAGTGTTAAACTTAAAGTTTAACTTAAACTGGACAACTTATCTCCCTCACCGAAGAGACACTTCTAGGGGCTGGTAGATCATTGAAGTGACACCTTTTTCGCGCCTCAGATCATCTATGTTTTCCATAGTGAAACACTTAACATGCACACACGAGGTCAGTGTCAACATTCAGCACCACAGATCACTGCTAATTGGTCTTCAAATTCAATAGACTTGTTTATTGTCTCCCGAAACAGGAAGACGTGCATGCTAGGTTTTCTCCTGATTTAGTTTTCAAGACGATGTGTTCAGAAAGTTAATAATGCGGTTGTGTCTTAAATCCATGCAATGTTTTTATTTGACACCAGATGGCAGTGTTGAACTTGCCATTACTCCCCACCTACTACTTCCTGGTCCAGTCGAGTCCAAATGAAAAGTCAGGTGATCAAGTTCCGAAAACTTTAATAACGGCTTTGCTGAATTGTCAGTAGAACCTACCTACCTTCTCTGATTAGTCAAATATTTTCAAAGTAAGCTTTTTTGAGCAGCTTGAATTTAGTTCTATTCGAATAGCTTCTTTTTTTTGCGGGGGGATCTGAAATTTACTGTTCGAATTGACCAACCTGAAAATCTGTCCCTTTAATTTTTGAGTCTTTATTTATTTCAATTTTTTTACATTGAAATAAATTCATATTTCAATTTTAAAGAGGTGAATTAAAAACCAACAAATTTCAATTTCAACATGAAGTATTCAATTCCTTTTAAAATTCTAAACACTGTCATTGATTTGCTTCCATGTATGATGGTGTTGAGTTATGATCAACCCCTTCCTCCTCCGGACCCCCCTCCACCACCACGAAAATATCACCGTGGAATTAGGGCATCGCTGGAGCAACAGACTGCCCCCACCCCCCCCCCCCCCCCCTCCCTGGGACGTGGATGAGAAGGAAGTGACACGGGCTGAGCCACAGGAACCTGCTGTGGTCCAAACGTCAATAACCCAGCATGGACAGTGCTTTAACCACAAACAAGTAACGATTGAGTTAGTTTACGCTCAAGAGTACAATCCATTCAGGTTTGATGTACTTTATTTGATTATCTGTTAGCCAGACAGCTAGGCTTTAGTTATACACAACTCAACTTTACATGGACCATTCTTTAATTAACACAAAATAATAAAATGTATGCCTCAAATTGCTTATAGAGCAAGTAGCAGCCTAACTGAAACTGAATTTGGCGTCAAATCCATTTTTTATTTTCAATTAATGCATGAATGAAGGTATGGCACAACCTGCCATGCACATCTGTCTCTAGTGTTGATATCCTAGCAGTTTCTTTTGTGTCCATAAAACGCTGTATGGGCAAAGCCTTCTGCCCCAGCCAGGGGGCAGTTAGCTACAGGTCTCTCTGGGAGGCCTCATACCCCCTGCCCCTCTCCTTCTAACCCCCTCTCTCCAACTCCACTACCCCTCCCTCAACCCTTCTCCCCCACTCCTCCTCAGCCTCTCCCCTCTCCCTCCCGGCGCCGCCCCCAGCTTGTCTAGGCCCCGCCCACATCGGGGTAAAGCAGGAAGCCGGAGAAGGTGGAGTCGTTGGTGTTGTCGGCGTAGACGCCCCCAAACTCTCCCGCCTCCCCGTACACCTGCAGCCACACCTCGTCTCCGCCCGCCAGACGCATCGCCACGGCGCCCGACGCCTGGTCCACGTTGCCGTGGTGATACTGGTCGTAGGTGAACAGGACTGGCTTGTCGTTGCGGTACAGGGCAATGCGGACGTCCCGGGTGTACACGGTCAGGTGGTAGTCGAAGAAATACACCCCGGGGATGAGGCACCGGAACTTTCCGCTGGCGTCGTCATAGTGACGCTGCTCGTTGAGGAAGAGCTTGTTGAAGCGGATGGGCAGGTTGCTGTCGGGTACAGGGTCGGTTAGACCCACGCTGAAGGCGGAGTGATACGCGAGGGCGCTCTCGCCCGGCGCACCTTTCAGACCGGGGTTGCCTTGGAAACCGCGTGGGCCTGGGGGTCCGTCGTCACCTTTCACCCCCGGCTCGCCCTTGTCGCCGGGTTCACCTAGCAACACAGGAAGTCAGGCTTAGGCCGAACATGAGCGGCTAGATCTGAATCAGGAACTGTACTCGTGCATTCTAAAGTGTCACTTGGTCGCAGCAGCTGATTGGCTGACAGGCGATTCTAGATAGACCCTATTGGCCTGCCGGCAGCTGTTCCAGAAGCTTCCGTGTACCTGCGTCTCCTTTGTGTCCTCGAGGCCCGTCGTGTCCATCCCTCCCGTCTCTGCCGGGGTGACCGCTGTGGCCGGGCGTCCCTGGAACTCCTCCCACCCACATGGTGCAGGGGCGCGCCTCCCCTGCTCCTGGGGCCTCCGGCTCTGACACCTCCTCCTGCTCCTCCTCCTGCTCCTCCCCAGCCACCTCCTCCTCTACTGGCTCTGCTTCCTCTTTCTCCTCCACCTCCTCCTCTACTGGCTCTGCTTCCTCTTTCTCCTCCACCTCCTCCTCTACTGGCTCTGCATCCTCCTTCTCCTCCTCCACCTCCTCCTCTACTGGCTCTGCATCCTCCTTCTCCTCCTCCACCTCCTCCACCTCCTCCTCTACTGGCTCTGCATCCTCCTCCTCCTCCACCTCCTCCTCTACTGGCTCTGCTTCCTCTTTCTCCTCCACCTCCTCCTCTACTGGCTCTGCATCCTCCTTCTCCTCCTCCTCTACTGGCTCTGCATCCTCCTTCTCCTCCTCCACCTCCTCCTCTACTGGCTCTGCTTCCTCTTTCTCCTCCACCTCCTCCTCTACTGGCTCTGCTTCCTCCTTCTCCTCCTCCACCTCCTCCTCCACTGACTCTACCTCCTCCCCAGCCACCTCCTCTGCCACCTCCTCTTCAGAAGGACCAGTCTGCTCCTCCTCTGCCACCTCCTCTAAAACTGCTCCTTCCTCTGACGCTCCTCCAGCCACCTCCTCCTCTGCCACATCCTCCATCTTCTCCTCTCCACCTGCCTCCCCTACCACATTCTCCACCTCCTCACCGGCTGTCTCCTCCTCTGCTTCTCCCCCCACCTCCTTCTCTTCATCTACTCCCACCTCCTCCTTCTCTCCTTCTCCCCCCACCTCTTCCTTCTCGTCAGCCCTCACCCCACCCCCCTCTGCTCCCCCCAACACCTCTTCCTCCTCCCCCAGGACGGGGCTGGTTCTCCCCCTCTCCACCAGGAGGAGCAGCCCCAGCAGCAGAGCCCACCGCAGCTTCATGGCTCCCTCTGACCTTCAACCTGCGACCTTTCACCTCTGACACTGCAGGGAAAACAGCGACATGCATAGGATGACCAGAACTTGTTCTGCTGTCCTGCTGAAACCTGCAGCAGTTTACAACGGGTTTGAATTAATTTGCAGCTAACTTCCAGACACACAACGAAAATCACACCATCGACTCCCTGATATGAAATTTGGAACATATTGTTCCTCTTTCACAATAAAGTTCGAAAAGTTCCAGAGGTCACGCTCCATTTTACCTTTTTAAGGAGATAAAAGCTGTCCCCCTAATACATCAAGATCTCCTAACGTTATTGCACAGCAGAGGTCACATCCCATAATAAGGGAAGCAGTTTATGAGTTTGGAGCCGGGGGGGTTTACCTTGACGACACGTTCTTTGGTTGCTGAGACAGACACGTTCTTCGGTTGTCACTGTCCTCCGTAATCCTGTCCTGGGGGTGCAGGACAGACAGGGAGATGGACAGGCTAGAAGACAGACTGACCGACTGACTGACTAACTAGCTAGCTGGTTGGCTGGAAGACAATGTGGGTAACAGACAGACAGGCAGCTAGCAGACAGACAGACAGACAGACAGGCAGCAGGCATGCAGACAGACAGTGTTCCAGTGTTCCCTAGCTGGCAGTGTCCTTGAAGCCCGATCTTACTGACAGGCTGTCACACTATATTTATATCTGTGTATATTTGGGCCAGCTGATCTGGAAGGCGAGCGTGCTATAGGTTTACTGTCACCCCTCCCTCCCTCCCCCTTACTCCCTCTCCCTCCCTCCCTCCCTCCCTCCCCCTTACTCCCTCCCTCCCCCTTACTCCCTTACTCCCTCCCCCTTACTCCCTTACTCCCTTACTCCCTCCCTCTCCCTCACTCTCCCTCCCTCTCTCTCCCTCACTCCCTCCCTCACTCTTAGCCCCTCTCTCTCCCTCGACCACTCTCTTTCTCTCTCACCCTCTACTTTTCCCCTCTCTCTCTTTCCTTCTATCTGTCTTGCTCTCTCTCTCTCTCTCTCCTCTATCTCTCTCTCCTGCTTTCTCTTCCTCTCACCCTGTCTCATCTAGTTCTCTCTGTCCATTAACCCACCCCCTCCTAAAACACACACACACCTCTTTCACTCGCTCTCCTCCCTACCTCACACTCACTTTTCACCCCCTCCTCATCCCCCTGCACCCTCATCCTCCTCTCCTCACTTCCTGTTTGTCCACCCATTCATGTTACCTGGCTCACTTTATCTGTTCCTTTCCTTTCTCCCTCCTTCCCTCCTTGCATCCTTTCCTCCCTACTTGTCCTCCCTCTGTGCCCCCTTAGCCTTCCTCTCCTTCTCTCCTCTCCTTCTCTCCCTCCTTCTCTCCCTCCTTCCCTCCCTTAATTTTCCTTCTAGTCTTACAAGCTACCCTGTCATACACATCGTCACGTGACGTCAATACCCTGGTAGCTCCAGTGGTTGGTATTCTCTCCTGCTCCATCTCATACATAATTAACCCTTTGCCGTCTCCTCGGCGTGGGACAAAGGAGACTCCAGATTACAATGAGAGTATCGTTCACTGTCTGAATCCATTATTTATTCTTCTTTATTTCCCAGGCAGGTTCTGAGCCTCTGGGACCAGAGGAGGCTGTCTGGAAACACACTCATTCTTCATCTTTTAATTGACTGTTTTAACAAAAACAAACATTTTGTTATTTTTTTGTCTTCCTCCTCTCTCCTACAACTCGAACTGTGGAGAAAGTTTTGGTTCTCAGCTAATTGAGATGGACCGAAACAGACTAAACTAAATTAAATAAACTGTTCCTCGCTGGGAGATATCTACGCGGGTTTGAACATCTAGTTAGATGCGAGTCATTTTATAGCTAGGGAATGATACATTTGATAAAATGTCCTCAAGGATAATGAAATATTTTGACACTATTATGTGACTTTGTTGTAGCAGAATGAAATGAAATAACCCAGTAATCCATTCTGAAGTGTCCTGGTGTTCACCTGGGGCTGCACTAACACTAACACACAGTGTTTCCCACTGTGAAAGTCACAGACGATTTCATAACATGGACATTAACTGTCCCCCTCCCCCTTTAAACTAGTTTTAACTCAGTACGTACTGTGTTCGTTTCATTTCTAGAGCCAGGGGATGAATGCAGGTACCCTCTGCAGGGCTGTGATTGGTTCATGCAAGGCGGTGATTGGTTAGCGCATGAAGATGATTGCTGGGCACTGGCATGGTGTGGGTGAGTGGCTCACTTTTATTAAGGGATGGCATAGTTGAAGCGACTGCATTGAATTGTCGCCACTGAATTATATTATTTCTAGTTTGTTGTCCAAGTTCTGAAAGCACTCCTAATCACAAGTACGACTTCAAAGTCAATCGAGACAGAAAGCAAACAGATGAAGAGGCCTGGAGAGGAGCTGTGGGTAAAGGAGGATTTAAAGCGAGTTTGTTTGACGTGTCGTGCGGCGACATCAGCTTTCCAGCCCTTGTCAGAGCCCGTGGGGGTCAGATGGCTGAGCGGTTAGGGAATCGGGCTATTAATCAGAAGGTTGCCGGTTCGATTCCCGGCCGTGAAAAATTACATTGCGTCCTTGGGCAAGGCCCACCATACTTGCCTCGGGGGGAATGTACATACTCACACAGATATACTCACACCAAACACACACACACACACTCACACTCAACGCACACAAACAAACACAGACCCAGACCAGCACCTCACAGATAACAGTGGCCCCAAAACTAATGAAGGTCATTTCTGCTTCCTCACCTCAGCACCTCTAGAGTGATTTACGGCGGGAAAAGTATGTGGTATTTCTCCAATCTTTCCAGCGCGTTGCGAGCCGAAGCCACACGGATCCTCATCTACAATAAAGAAATGTTTACTATCCAGGTTCCAAGGCCTCTTAGATAACTGGACTCGAATGACAAGAAGGTATTTGTTGTCTGGAGTCATTTATTCAGCGATTCCGTTTTCGGTTTGGGTGAGAGATTGTTGTTCGGAAGAGACTCACGTTGCCTGTGTGAAAACCTTGAAAGTCGTTGAGCTGGAATTCATCTTCTTTGGTCTAGCGGTAGATGTTTAAGGTCGTGAGTGGACGGGTGGTTTGATAGCCTATACCCACCTCAAACCACCTGTAGTTTTCTGATGTTCGGACTTTTTGAGTGTTAGCTTCTCTTGAGACTGTGGGGAACACGGAGGAATTGAGTTTCGTGCCAACGGAGTTTCAGGATTTCAAACTTTTATCAAACCTGCTGAGCTGGCCACATTTAGAGGCAACAGTTTAACTGTAATCATTTAAACACGGTCAAAGAGGTGTGCGGGCGTGTGTTTCGTTCGTTTTTTGCTGTGAGGAGAATCTGGTTAGCTCCGGTAAGAACGGCAACAAAGTACAGCCTGCTGTTCGCTCATTGGCTATGAAGTTAGAGCGTCCGATCAGCATAGAAGAAACCGCAGCTCTTCACGAACAGGTACAGTCGATAAATGTTTTATGTGAACAGATCATTTATTCTGGATCGTTAAATTCAAATTTCATAATATTGGATATATGACCAAGTCCAGTTTCATAATACAAGCTTTATTACAACTCAAATTTCCTGATCGAAGATATTTTGCATGTTAAAAAGTTGCTAATGGGCTAATGGATCAGATAGGCCTAAATAGCGTTTATCGTTTGTCGCCAACTTGCTCGCGCTCCATGAAACCTCAGAAGAGTGAAATCTCTCATAAAACCAGAGCGGTTTTATTACCGGGGCGATGAGGACGTTTTTGTAGGTGGAGGGAGAGGGGGGGATGAGATAGGGAGAGAAATGGGAGGGAGTGGGTGAGAGATAAAATATGTTTGGTGAAGAAGGTTGGGGCGTTTTGGCTGTGGTGAAGTTTTGGGTAGTTGTACGGGGGGGGGGGGGGTTGATGGTGAGATGAGAGAGGGTTGGGAGGGTGTGTGGGGTGAGGTGAGAGAGGGTTGGGAGGGTGTGTGGGGTGAGGTGAGAGAGGGTTGGGAGGGTGTGTGGGGTGAGGTGAGAGAGGGTTGGGAGGGTGTGTGGGGTGAGGTGAGAGAGGGTTGGGAGGTTGTGTGGGGTGAGGTGAGAGAGGGTTGGGAGGGTGTGTGGGGTGAGGTGAGAGAGGGTTGGGAGGTTGTGTGGGGTGAGGTGAGAGAGGGTTGGGAGGGTGTGTGAGGTGAGGTGAGAGAGGGTTGGGAGGGTGTGTGGGGTGAGGTGAGAGAGGGTTGGGAGGTTGTGTGGGGTGAAGGTCGGTAGGAGCTCCCCCCCCCCTCCCCCCCCCCCATAGATGACAGTGGGTGACATTGCGACACTGCAGATTCTGCAGCAGGACAGGAAGAAGCTGGAGGAAATACCCAATTCCCCTGCCAGTACATCTCTGCACGGTCAGACCTTTTAATAATGTGTAGAGGGGGGGGACAGTGGAGAGAGAGAGGAGGTGGGAGAGAGGGGGAAGGAGAGAAGTGGGGGTGGAAGAGAAGGTGGAAGAGAGGGGTAATGAGGAAGGAGAGGCGAGGGGAGAGATGAGGAGGGAGGGAGAAAGACAGGGTTAGGGAGGAAGGAGAGAGAAGAGGGGAGGAGGAGAGGGGAGGAGGAGGTAGGAGAGAGAAGAGGGGAGGAGGAGGTAGGAGAAGAGGGGAGGAGGAAGGAGGTGAGAGAAGAGGGGAGGAGGAGGAAGGAGAAGAGGGGAGGAGGAGGTAGGAGAAGAGGGGAGGAGGAAGGAGGTGAGAGAAGAGAGGAGGTAGGAGAGAGAAGAGGGGAGGAGGAGGTAGGAGAGAGAAGAGGGGAGGAGGAGGAAGGAGAAGAGGGGAGGAGGAAGGAGGAGAGAGAAGAGGGGAGGAGGAGGTAGGAGAGAGAAGAGGGGAGGAGGTAGGAGAGAGAAGAGGGGAGGAGGAGAGGTGGTGGAGGTGCTTTTTGCCACTGTAGATGTGAGAGCCTCTTCAGGTGTAGAGGAAGGTAGACGACAACCTCTTTTGGTCACAGGCCAGACCAGACTGCAGATTGCATGTCTGGTGTAAATCTTCTTGACTGTGGAGAGACTGAATGTGGAACACTTATCTCAGCACCTCTCCACATGAACACACTCCTTCAGATTACTGCCTGATTGGTGGTCTGACATGGAGAGCAGACAAGAGAGCCATACAAACGTATGTCTCTCTCTCTCTCTCTGTCTCTGTCTCTCTGAGGAGGAGGATTAGTAATATCCTGCTGGTCTGTTGTTGATAGTCTGAACATTCAGACTCTTCTCCTCTTCTCTCCTCTCTACCTCTCCCAACCTCCTCTCCACCTCCTCTCTTCTCCTCTCCTCTCCACTCCTCTCCTCTCCACCTCTTCTCTTCCCCACCTCCTCTCCACTCCTCTCCTCTCCACCTCCTCTCTTCTCCTCTCCTCTCCACTCCTCTCCTCTCCACCTCCTCTCTTCTCCTCTCCTCTCCTCTCCACTCCTCTCCTCTCCACCTCTTCTCTTCCCCACCTCCTCTCTTCTCCTCTCCACCTCCTCTCCTCCCCACCTCTCCAGAGGGAGAACCCAGAGGAAGTTCTTGCAGTGAGTGTGTGTTTGTGTGAGACAAAGAGAGAGAAAGGGAATTGCGAGGACTGTGCAGTTTAGAAACAGCTGAATAGGAATTTCTCCCCGTTGTAATTCTCTCTTTAGTCCATTCTGATGACACGGCCCAATATCAATGTTCCCGTCAGTTGAAAAGGCAGTTAGTGTAAATGATGTCTTAAATCCCACGGCCCGGTTCCGCCTCCTGATTACCTCCCGTGAGGAGGATGAGTCTGGGGCTCAGGGCTGTTGAGGAGTCCAAAACAAACACAGCAGCTGAATATCAACCTTTAAATGTTCCCCTGCGGTATCTCAACATTTACATTTAAATGTAGTCATTTAGCAGACGCTCTTATCCAGAGCGACTTACAGTAAGTACAGGGACATTCTCCCCGAGGCAAGTAGGGTGAAGTGCCTTGCCCAAGGACACAACGTCATTTTTTTTGGCACGGCCAGGAATCAAACTGGCAACCTTCTGATTACTAGCCCGCTTCCCTAACCGCTCAGCCACCTGACTCCACTCAACATCTTCTGTTAGTAGACAGTGTGTGTGTGTGTGTGTGTAAGCATTGTGCATTTAAGTGTGTGTGAGTTAGACGTGTGTGTGTGTGTAAGAACTGTTTGTTTAGAAGTGGTGTTCAGTTAGTGTTGGCTGATCAGTCACATTGATCTGCACCCCAGGACCAGCTTGCCGGGTGGGGTTAGGGAGAGCAGATCGTTCAGAGTCAGCTGGAGGCGAGACAGAAGAGAGCCGTCTTACCTAAAGATGGTTCAGTTTTCTAGTCTCTGCTTTAGAGGACGCTAATAAGAAGAGGAAATCAATGTAAATCAGTTCTGCATGAACTGAACTCCTGAACTCCCCTAAACTCCTGAGGGAGCCTGCGCAGACCTGAGCTTTTAGGAAGTGTTTAGGAAGCATTTCCTATATTTTTTTCAACCTTTCAGAACATTTGTTTCAAAACTTTAGCAAAAATAAAGACAATGGGAACCTTTTTCGAATATATTTTCTTTGCCTTTCAAAACTTTTTTTTTCCAAAACTCTTTTTCCAAACCTTTTTATTTAGTTTAGTTTTTTCGAAACCTGGCAGGTTAACTACCTGGCTAGCTGACTTGCCGTGCTGGCTGGAGAGAGAGAGGGGGAGAGAGAGACAGAGAGAAGGAGAGAGAGAGAGAGGGACAAAGGGAGGGAGAGAGAGAGAGAGGGAGAAAGAGAGACAAAGGGAGGGAGAGAGAGAGAGGGAGAAAGAGAGACAAAGGGAGGGAGAGAGAGAGAGTGGGAGAAAGAGAGACAAAGGGAGGGAGAGAGAGTGAGAGGGAGAAAGAGAGACAAAGGGAGGGAGAGAGAGAGTGGGAGAAAGAGAGACAAAGGGAGGGAGAGAGAGAGAGTGGGAGAAAGAGAGACAAAGGGAGGGAGAGAGAGAGAGTGGGAGAAAGAGAGACAAAGGGAGGGAGAGAGAGAGAGAGGGAGAAAGAGAGACAAAGGGAGGGAGAGAGAGAGAGTGGGAGAAAGAGAGACAAAGGGAGGGAGAGAGAGAGAGAGGGAGAAAGAGAGACAAAGGGAGGGAGAGAGAGAGAGTGGGAGAAAGAGAGACAAAGGGAGGGAGAGAGAGAGAGAAAGAGAGACAAAGGGAGGGAGAGAGAGAGAGAGGGAGAAAGAGAGACAAAGGGAGGGAGAGAGAGAGAGTGGGAGAAAGAGAGACAAAGGGAGGGAGAGAGAGAGAGAGAAAGAGAGACAAAGGGAGGGAGAGAGAGAGAGAGAAAGAGGAGCCCTGTCCTCACAGCTGTATCGGCTCACATCCCATAATAATAAAACCCATCTCTCTCCGTCAATGCTGCCGCTTTCAACAGACAGAACAGCTTACGAAGGAGAATGGCCTTATTAGCTTTGCTTGCTGAATGAGGCGAAAAGAGAGGGGAAAAAATAAACACAAAACAAAAAAAAACACACAAGACAAAGAATGAAGGATTGATTAATTAAGCTTGATGAATCCAGACTGCCTCTTAGCTAATTATTTTGGAATTTTAATTACACTTGAATACACACCCGAGAGGTCAATAAACAATAGTTTCTATTCAGACTCGACGGCCGGGTCTTGTCTTTGTGATGTGCCGGCTGTGCCGGAGTGGAACGGCTCGGGTACTTATCTGTCAAGCTTTCCCAGCATGCCATGCAGGACGGCAGCCATCCATAATCCCGGGGTGAGGAGGTCCCCCTATTGTTCCAGTCTCCCCAGGGCCCTGACTGGGGTCACATGACCACCAGGTCCGCATAGTGTCCTGGGGGGGGCGGGGCGAGGGGGGGGGGGGGCGGAGAGGTGATGGCGTGCTCTTCTCCATGTGGCGTTGATGATTGGTGTTGGCTCTCTCTCTCTATCTGTGTGTTCAGAGTGCGGTTGTGGTCTCCCTGCTGGTCTCTCCTCCTTCTCCTCCTCCTGCTCTCTTCTCTCCCCTTCCCCACACTCTTCTTCTCCCCTCTCTTTTTCTCATCCTCTCATCCTCCTCTCCTCCTCTGCTTTCTGAGAGAGACAGAGAGAGAGGGTGGGAGGGATTGAGGGCATTGTGATGTAATAACTTCATGGGTGGAAAACACAGGTCCAACACAATCCACCGTTGGTCAATCATCTTATGTAAATACTCCTGGGTCTTTTGCCCACATTATCTCCACCGCAATGTCAATTAGGGCCTGGTCGGCCCACAAGGGAACTGAAATCAAATGCACTCAATTACACATCATTTAAATCCATTCGCGACCCCGCTCAATGTCACTGACCCCCGGAGTGAAAACAACACTTAAATCACCAAGAAGCCACGCCAGTATGTGAACGGCACAATCATTCGAAACCCGAGAGAGAATTTCCCACGAACGAAAGTAGCTGATGGGCATGTTGCGAGCGAGAGGTGAGATGAGCGAGGGCTTCTGTGGAGTATCATCTCTGAAAGGTGGTGATTTACAACCCAGCCGGGGAGATTCAGTCCGACAACGCAGCTTTTATTAAAGCTGTTGGCGTGAGCAGCTGACAGTTTGGGAGACAGGGAACTGGAGGACGAAGCTGTATAATCACGCTCTTATCTCTCGTGGGGTGAGACGGCCGGCAGGTTAGCATACTGCAGCTTTCGTTCAGCTGTGCATGCGGGGCGCGACATTAGTGTCAGAAGAGGCCGGCAACGCAGGGACACGGAAATATGGGAGAGAGCGAGAGAGGGAGAGAGGGAGAGAGGGAGAGGGAGGGAGAGGGAGAGACAGGG
>CM042854.1:1446272-1449335 GCA_023658055.1 Thaleichthys pacificus
CCAAACTTTTAAGTAGTATTTATTTTGGGGTTCTGTAACTTTGTTTTGCCTTGCGGAACAACAGCATATAAAGTAGACCAGGTCTGGTGATCTGAGCGATAAAGAGGAAAGCGTTGTGGTTTATAAACTGGGGAGAAAGAGAAAGATTAATGTGGAACCTTTAATTTAGTTTTGATCTACCCTGAGGGGAATGAATTCACATTTTTTCCTTTTCTCTCCCTCGCTCTCACCCTCCCTCTCTCTCTCCCTCCTACCTCTCTCTCTCCCCCTCGCTCACTTCTACTGGTGGTGGTCCGGTGTCTTCAGCTGAACAAACATTTCTGCCACTATGTGTGTGTGTGTGTAGGAGGAGGGGGGGGGGGGTGAGGGAGAGAAGGAAAGAGAGGGAGAGCAAGAAAGGGAGAGAGAGAAGGGAGAGGAGGTAGAGGCGAGAGGAGGAGAGGGAGAGAGAGAGTAGGAGGGAGAGAGAGGGAGAGAGAGAGGAGTAGAGGAGGAGAAGGGAGAGAGAGAGAGAGTAGGAGAGAGAAGGGGAGAGAGAGAGGTAGGAGGGTTAAGCAGCTTTCTGTCCCGTCTCGTCAGGATCACAATCATGTGACCTGTCCACACGGAGCTGGTGCCTCGGAACAGGTACAGCAGCCACGGACACACACACACACACCCCCAAAGTCACAGCCACCTACCATCAAAACACACTTACACACACACACCTGCAGGCAGTGATGACCTTTGACCCCGTCCACCTTGATTTTCCCCACCTTGGTCGCAGTTGCCAGCGGCAACTTCTAACAACTCCATTAATCTCTCAGCTCATCTGTTCAGACTGGAGGAGGGAGTGTGTGTGTGATGGTGTGTGCCTGTGCCTCTGAGTGTGTGTGTCTGTAACACTGTGTGTGTGTGTGAGCCAAGAGTCACCCAAGTCCTGGGAACACAGCCCCCCCCCCCCCCTTCAAGAACAAGGATCATAGCTCCAGCTGTCCAGAACCCTTACCACTTTCAGCTTTGTTATTACTGATGGACAGTTAGATACGAACCCCTCTCTATAACCCTATCACTCTTTCTCTGCCTCTCTCTTCCTCTATCACTCTCTCTCTGCCTCTCTCTTCCTCTATCACTCTCTCTCTCTGCCTCTCTCTTCCTTTCAGCCGGTGCTGCCTCTCCCACCAAGCAAGAAAATAAAGAAAATGAGTAAAAGAACCAAATCTAAAGGGAGGAGGGTAAGAGTTATACAGAACTTCACATAATACAAGAATGTCTGTCTTGATGATGCTCTGCCACTCAGTATCAGTGAGAGCTGTTCCTAGAATTTCACTTTCCAAACCACACTACTTTATAATCCACTCACAACATTATAAACTGCAAACAACTTTCCGAACTAAACAAAACCTTTTTTTAAGTGCTCTACTTTTCTTTCAAAACTCCAGATGTCAAAAAAGGCAGAGGGAACGGAGGTACTCTGGAAGGCCTCAAGCAGGAGACAGGGAAAACACTGAGGAGGGAGAGGGAGAGAGAGAGGGGGGTGAGAGAGAGAGAGAGAGAGGGAGCGAGAGAGAGAGGGAGAGGGAGAGAGGGAGAGAGAGAGGGAGAGAGAGAGGGAGAGAGGGAGAGAGGGAGAGAGAGGGAGCGAGAGAGAGGAGAGAGAGAGAGAGAGGGAGAGAGGGAGAGGGAGAGGGAGAGGGAGAGGGAGAGGCGTTGAGGACGATCTGTATGGAGGTGATTGATGGTGAGCGGGCGCCTGTCAGTCAGCACAACCCACCAGAGCTGTTTCACAGAGTCATCTGAAGGACTGGTACAGGAGGAGGAGGGGGAGGGGGAGGAGGAGGAGGGGAGAGGAGAAGGAGAGGAGGAGGAGAGGAAGGAGGGAGTAGAGGATGAGAGGAAGAGGAGGAGGAGAGAAAGAAGGATGAGAGACTAATTGAGAAATACTTTATTATATTTTTCTCTCTCCCTCCCTCTATACATCCATCGCCAGCCCAATCCATCCATCTACCAAACTAGTGACAAGTTGGCAAAAATCAATGTGATGGAGTAGCAGTGATAGATGTGTGGAAGGAGCAGTCGAAGAATTCTAGAAGGCTCGGGACTAACCGGAGGGGTCAGGGGTTAAACACAGGACCCCGGTCCGAAGCGTCCAACTCGCTGCCTGGAGAGCTGTGATTGAACTGACACGCAGATCTTCACGTCAGCACAAAACAGATCTGTGAAATCTGGCGGGAAAAAGGTTCCTGGAGTAAACAAAACAATTATACTCCCTCCTCCAACTGGGATCGGTCTGAAAGCTCAGCAAGAAATATCGGAGGGTTCGCACTCTTGGAAATGAGCAGAATAGCCTTACTCTCCCTCCCTCTCTTCCTCTCTATCAATGTCTGCTTGTCTGTGTGTCCAACTTGGCCTCTCTCTCTTTCTGTCTGGTTCTCTCTCCATCTACTGTATGTCTGCCTCTCTCTCTCTATCTGACGCCCCCCTCTCCCTCCCTCGTCTTCTCTCTCTCTCTCTCTGACGCCCCCCTCTCCCTCCCTTGTCTTCTCTCTCTCTCTCTCTGACGCCCCCCTCTCCCTCTCTCTCTCTCTTTCTTCATGATTCCACAGTATATATTACTAAAGTATATATTATGAATGACCTCCAACACAAGTTTGGTAACTTCAGATTGTCGTGTGTAGATTGTCAAACCGATTATCGACACAGTCGACTAACAATCAACCGGCCACAACAACTCTGCTACATAGGTACCATTCATGAGTAAGAGATTATATTTAAAAAAAAACAAACGTGAACAAACAAAGATGAAATAATCATTAGACTGTAAAAGCAGCCTAACAAAAGTTCTTGTACTTTTTGTCCTTGTGAGAAGTTGGACCAGAAGGAGGGAGACGCGTGGGGCTCTTGCTGAGCTGGGAACCTGCTTTATTGGCATGAATGTTCCCAGTTCCTCCATGTTGTCTAAGCAGTCCACAGTGAAAGGACAGCAATGTATTCTCCACGGTCCTCAGAGAACGTCAATACTCCCTTCCTTACCTTCTTTCTCTCATTCTCATTCTCATTCTCACCCCTCCCTCCCTCCCTCCC
>CM042854.1:1449435-1526935 GCA_023658055.1 Thaleichthys pacificus
GAGAAAGAGGGAGAGAGAGCAAGAGAAAGAGTCATGACTTTATGAGTACATTCCACACTCCCCCCTTCCTCCTCCTCCATGCTGGGTTGACAGTCTGCACTGAGCAGTAATTGGCAGTTCAGCTCCAGCTGTTAAAGGTCTTAGGCATGGAGACTGAAGTGTGAAGCTAACAGGTTATTCTACAGGGATGTACAGTAACATTGCTTTCCAAAGAAACAACACTGAAACCAAACTCTGTGAGGAGGAGGGGAGCAGAGAGAGAGAGAGAGAGAGAGAGAGACAGAGAGAGAGAAGAGAAGAGAGAGAGAGAGAGAGGGAGCATAAGGAGAAAAAGGAGAGAGAGAGAGAGACAGAGAGGAAGACAGAGAGAGAGAGAGAAAGAGAGAGAGAGAAGAAGAGACAGAGAGAGACAGAGAGAGAGAGAGAAGTGGAGAGGTAGGAGAGAGAGTGAAAGGAGAGGGGAGGATTTTGTGACATCCATGACCTTTTATTGTTTGACTGTGGCATTGCTTCACAAAACACACACACTCACTCACACACTCTCTCCACACACACACACACACACACTCACACACACACTCTCACCGGGCCGACCCATGCCGATCTTCTCCAGGTCCTCGTTCTTGACGGAGTCGAAGTGGGAGAGGCGCGTGACGTTGAGGTCGTCACGGATACGCATGAGGTACTGCTGCAGCTGCACCTCCTGAGCAGGGTCCTGCAGCCATCCTGTGCCCTCCTCCGCCTGCATGGAGCCCAGCTTCTGCTTTTAACATGGGGAAACCGAGAAACTGGGGATCAGGCAGAGAAGCTTCCAGCTGTCATGGTAGCCTTCTCCACAGTGAACATCATCACACACATTCTCCAGGTTCTCCACTGAAGTCTCACTGTATAAATACTTACTGTTTTCAGCAGCAGACCTGACTGACTGGCTAGGAACTACTCCTGTTGTGATTTAGATCTCTGCTAAAGCATGCTAGACATCAGATGTTTTAGATTACTCGGTAACCTACACACACACACACACACACACACACCCGACTCCTCCAACTCAGAGAGAGAGAGAAAGGGGCACAAACCATATTAGCAACACCGGGTCATCTGGCAGTCAGGAAGTCTTTCAGTATCTCACTGACAGACCCCACCTTGTGTCTGTGTGTGTGTGGCCAATTGGACTGCTTGGGGCTGAATCTCTACACAGTCTGCAAGGTACAAGTCACATGAGTAGACCTCCATGCAGGCTGGTCCAGACAGTGTGGATCCCCACACTGGATCATTTGCCTTTTGTGGCCGAACAACTTCCTGTATTTACCAGGAACAGGGTCAGAGGTCACAGAGTCACAAAGGTCACGGCTTCCTCCTAGAAGGATGTCCGCTCTGACACAGACGTCCTGTTCTCTCTCTCGCTGTCTCTCTCTCACACACACACACACACACACACACCTACATACACAGACATACACACACAGTGTATACACACTTATACCTTCTCACTCACACACACACACACACACACACACACTCACACACACACTCAGTGCCAGTGGGGAGCAGGGAGATGTGAGAACAGGAAGCAGAACGTTCTGTTCTGCTGGCAGGTGTGACATGTAGCAGACTGCTGGGGAATGAGACACCAGGCCGGGGGAAGGACGCCCCGCCGGCTCGTTGAGGTGCGGCCCTGGCCTGGTGTGTGCGAATGTCCGGATGGGACGGATCTCAACGAGGTGGCATAGTGTCCTCCCCTCCCGGACCCAGAGAGAGGAAGAGGAGGGAGAGAGAGAGAGAGAGAGAGGGGGGGGGGGAGGAAGACGGAGAGAGAGGGGGAGAGGGAGAGAGAGAGAGAGAGAGAGAGAGAGAGAGGGGGGGGAGAGATGGATGGAGAGACAGAGGGACGGAAGGAGGAGGAAGGGATGGAGGAGGAGGAATGTGGTCAGAGACAGCTCCATGGTGAGGAATGTCTCTCCTCCTCTCTCTCTCTCTCTCTCTCTCCCTCTATAATTCCCTAACTCCCTAATTCCTCTGTCTCCACGGTTACAGGTCACAGGTGATATAGAGGTGAGAGTTAACGACTACAAAACCTTTAAAAAGAGAGTGAAAGCGTCAGCCATTGCTAATAGCACAATAAACTGCAATTCCCATAATGCACCTTGTGCTCATTTGAAACAGAAGCAGCAGACTTACCCTGTACACATGGAAATGTGCCAGGAAGGGAAAAGACTTTTTGATCTTGTCGAAACGATGCATCTCAGATCCCTTGAGAGTGTTTACAGGTGTGTGTGTGTGTTGGTCAGAGATGGCCTCCTACAGTATTTCCTCTACAGTATTTCCTCAGGAGGTGCCGGGGTCCTGGTCCTCATGGCAGTGCCAGGCGACAAAACTCCACAGATGTTAATCTCCACCTCAGTCCTAATCCCAGTCCTAATCCCAGTCCTAATCCCAGTTGTAATCCCAGTCCAGATCTCGGTCACGGTCCCAACAGACAAGAGCAGAGCTTCAGCATCCAGACACCATTCCATCTCTGGAGAGAGTTTCTCCTGCAGCTTCTCACACACACAGCTGTGCTCGCACACACACACACACACACACACACGGCTCTCTCTCACACACACACACAGCTCTCTCTCTCACACACACACAGCTCTCTCTCTCTCACACACACACAGCTCTCTCTCACACACGCACAGCTCTCTCTCACACACACACACAGCTCTCTCTCTCGCTGCTCTCTCCAGTCCTCCAGTGCTAGTGCTGCTCTCTCCAGTCCTCCAGTGCTAGTGCTGCTCTCTCCTCCAGTCCTCCAGTGCTAGTGCTGCTCTCATCCAGTCCTCCAGTGCTAGTGCTGCTGCTCTCTCGTCCAGTCCTCCAGTGCTAGTGCTGCTCTCTCCAGTCCTCCAGTGCTAGTGCTGCTCTCGTCCAGTCCTCCAGTGCTAGTGCTGCTGCTCTCTCCAGTCCTCCAGTGCTAGTGCTGGCTCTCTCCAGTCCTCCAGTGCTAGTGCTGCTGCTCTCTCCAGTCCTCCAGTGCTAGTGCTGCTCTCTCCAGTCCTCCAGTGCTAGTGCTTCAGGATCCTAGCAGCTCCCTGCCACACACACGTCCTCTCTGTAAACATCACATGTTCTCAACTCAAACAGCAGCACGCAAACATGGAGCTGTGTTCTGTAGACGAGACCGACCATTCAGATGGTTACATCCCTCCAGGGATAGAGTCCAGGGTCTGCCTCTCTTTCTCTCCCTCTCTCTCTCTCCTTCTATCCCTCTCTCTCTCCTCCTCCTCCCTCTTTCTCTCTCTCTCTCCTCCCTCCTCCTCCCTCTCTCTGTCTGTGTGTGACGTTAGCTAGGGATCCCAAGTTGCAGAAGTTCACAAACAGTTAACCCCTCCTCTGTCTCCTCCCCGTTTTCCCCTCCCTGCCTTGCTCTCTTACTCTCTCTCTCCCCCCCTTTCCCTCCCCATCTTCACTCTCTCTCTTCCACTTCCTCTCTATTTACTACCCCTTGCTGCTCCCCTCCTCTTCCTCCTTCCCCCTCCTCCTCTCTCTCCCTCCCTCCCCCTCCTCCTCCCTCCCCCCCTCCTCCTCCTCCCTCCCCCCCCTCCTCCTCCCCCCCCCCTCCTCCTCCCTCCCCCTCCTCCTCCTCCTCCCTCCCCCCCCCTCCTCCTCCCTCCCCCTCCTCCTCCTCCTCCTCCCCCCCCCTCCTCCTCCCTCCCCCTCCTCCTCCTCCCTCCCCCCCCTCCTCCTCCCTCCCCCTCCTCCTCCTCCTCCCTCCCCCCCCTCCTCCTCCTCCCTCCCCCTCCTCCTCCTCCTACTCCTCCCTCCTCTCTCCTTGGGGTGTCCACCTCCTGTCTAGTTCATTTTCCGTCTCCCTTCAGCATAGCTCTATTAATAGCAGCTCTTGGATCCTGCCTCTCTGACAACGCAAGGACAGAGGACAGGGGGGGGGAGAGGACAGGGAGAGAGGGAGTCTCTCTCTCTTTTCTCTCAAGACCACGACAGTGCTGTTATCTTAGGTCTCAATATTACTGCTGTGGGTCTCAGACAGACAGACAGGACAGACAGACAGGCAGACAGGCAGGCAGGCAGGGAGGCAGGCAAACAGACAGACAGAGACTCCATGGTATTCGAGGGGGACAGCAGTATTTGATCCAAAGCCAAGAGGTCACATTTAACTGCAGGATGGAGAGCCCACTTCCTGTGTGCTACCCCCCCCCCCCCACCTCCCTCCCCTACACCCCAATTTGCTAGGAAGACATTCACAAGCCCCTCCAGCATTAAACGCATAAACACACTCTCTCTCTCTCTCTCTCTCCATCTCTCTTCCTCACCAGTCCCTCACCTCTACTGTCTGGGAGTCAGATGGCTGAGCGGTGAGGGAGTCGGGCTAGTAATCTGAAGGTTGCCAGTTCGATTCCCAGCCGCGCCAAATGATGTTGTGTCCTTGGGCAAGGCACTTCACCCTACTTGCTTTCGGGGAGAATGTCCCTGTACTTACTGTAAGTCGCTCTGGATAAGAGCGTCTGCTAAATGTAAATGTAAATCTACTGTCTCCCTCCATCTCTTGTGCTAACCCTAACCCCCTCCTCCTCCCTCTTGTTTTGCTGAGTTCTCTATGCATCTCTCCTCCGCATTCACCTTACTTTTAAATTTGTCTTCACTCCTCCCTCCCTCCCCCCTCTCTCCGTCACCAGGGAGGGACTCAGACAAGCGGCTACATTTTCTTCTTTATTTGGTGCTGGACGTATTTCCTGTGTCTCACCCCACAAAAATGTTATCTCTCCGTCTGTAAACAAACTAGAAGCAGCTGCTCCCAGCCTCTAACCTCCCAGCCTCTACCAGCCTCTAACCTCCCAGCCTCTAACCTCCCAGCCTCTAACCTCCAGCCTCTAACCTCTCAGCCTCTAACCTCTCAGCCTCTAACCTCTCAGCCTCTAACCTCTTAGCCTCTAGCCTCCCAGCAGGTCTGTTCCAATCCAGTGTTTGAGTGGGTGTGTACATTCCATTATAATTCGGCATCGAGGTCATCCGTCATCATTCTGCTGGAACTTTCTGCAGCGTTGATACGGTTAACCACCAGATCCTGCTCTCCAGACTTTCTGAGATGGGCATCACTGGCACTGCACTCCAGTGGATCTCATCCTACCTGTCGGGAAGATCCTACCAGGTCTCCTGGGGAGACAAACTGTCAGGCCCTCGCCAGCTCTCCACTGGTGTCCCACAGGGCTCCGTCCTTGGACCCCTCCTCTTCTCTCTGTACACCACCTCACTTGGACCGATCATCACCTCCCATGGCTTCTCCTACCACTGCTACGCTGACGACACGCAGCTGTACCTGTCGTTCCCCCGACTGATCCGGGGATCTCAGCTAGGATCGAGGCCTGCCTCACAGACATCTCCGCCTGGATGACCGAGCACCACCTCCAGCTGAACCTCGCCAAAACAGAACTCCTCATCATGCTGACTTTAAATGATTGTACTCGCTGTGTAATATATTATTGTTGCTTGCTTTTTCCACAGGTACACTCTTGCACTTTTGAGGTTCTTGCTGTTTAATTGTAACTTGTCTAACTACATGCTCTTATGGTTCTTCCCTTTGGGACTTATTTGGTTTTCACAATGTATGCTTCATGTTTGGTTACCCACAATGTTTGGGGCTATCTTGTTGTTATGTTTAGTGACCTATGCACTTTTGTAAAGCTCTCTCTTGGAAGTCGCTTTGGATAAAAGCGTCTGCTAAATGCATAAATGTAAATGTAAAAAACTCCACCAAATAAATACATGTGATAAAGCAGCAGTCATGATGTCATCACCTGACATCTACCTGACTACCTGCTCAGGTAGTCATGGTGATGCTGGCTGAGACAGACATGCAGTCTGACCCCTGCCTGCAGTTCACCCACACCACCACAAGAGGGCACCAACGCTGCTCACATGACAGGGCCAGATGCCTTCCAGTATGTCACCACAATGACAACAGAACACCATTCTGTCCAATGAGAGTAGAATGTCACTCTGTCCAATAGAAAGAGAGTAGAATGTCACTCTGTCCAATAGAAAGAGAGTAGAATGTCACTCTGTCCAATAAAAAGAGAGTAGAATGTCACTCTGTCCAATAGAAAGTAAGTAGAATGTCACTGTCCAATAGAAGGAGAGTAGAATGTCACTCTGTCCAATAGAAAGAGAGTAGAATGTCACTGTCCAATAGAAGGAGAGTAGAATGTCCCTCTGTCCAATAGAAAGTAAGTAGAATGTCACTCTGTCCAATAGAAAGAGAGTAGAATGTCACTCTGTCCAATAGAAAGAGAGTAGAATGTCACTCTGTCCAATAGAAAGAGAGTAGAATGTCACTCTGTCCAATAGAAAGAGAGTAGAATGTCACTCTGTCCAATAGAAAGAGAGTAGAATGTCACTTGTCCAATAGAAAGAGAGTAGAATGTCACTCTGTCCAATAGAAAGAGAGTAGAATGTCACTTTGTCCAATAGAAAGAGTAGAACGGTATTCTGCCCAACAGAAACAGAATGTCATTGTGTACAGTAGAAAGACACGTTAATGTCATTGTGTACAGTAGAAAGCAGAGAAGGCTTAATCTCTCTGTACTGGTTTGAAAGGATTAAGTCCTGCATACAAGGAGCTTAAACCCTGAACATTGAAGAGAACTGGCTTCTACATTCAAGGTTATCTATTTCTCTCTCTCTCATTTCTCTCTCTCATCTCTCTCTCATCTCTCTCTCATCTCTCTCTCATCTCTCTCTCTCTCTCATCCCTCTCTCTCATCTCTCTCTCATCTCTCTCTCTCTCCACCTTTCATCCACTCTCTCATCTCTCTCCTTCTTTCTCCCCCTCCCGCCCTCCACTAGACATTACTCTAACTTTGCTAATTGAATATTAACTCATGTTAGTTACTATTTAAGATAAATGTCTGACAGCGCAGATAAAAATAGCATTTTACATTCATTAGCATCTCATCAGCATCTCATATTAGAAACACATACAGGACCACACACACACAGTCTCTCTTCCCCCCTCCTCACACACACACACACACAGTCACAGTCTCTCTTCCACCTCCCCCCCCTCCTCACACACACACATTAACAGTCTCTTCTGAGACCTTTAAACAGCCCCTGTGTGGCAGAATCATAGAGTTAGATTGTAGACAGGGCTTTCCTCACACACACACACACACACACACACACACACACACACACACACACACAACACACACACACACACACACACACACACACACCACAACACACACACCACACACACACACACATATGTGCCCCCCTGTTATAAAGCCACTACAGAAGGGGCCCCTGGCTTACTGCATAATCCCTGCATGAAGAGAAACATCAACGTACCCACACAGAGAGAGAGAGAGAGAGAGAGCCTGTGTGTGTGTGTGTGTGTGTGTGATAGAGAGAGCCTGTGTGTGTGTGTGTGTGTGTGTGTGTGATAGAGAGAGCCTGTGTGTGTGTGTGTGTGTGTGTGTGTGATAGAGAGAGTCTGTGTGTGTGTGTGTGTGTGTGTGTGTGATAGAGAGAGCCTGTGTGTGTGTGTGTGTGTGTGTGTGTGTGTGTGATAGAGAGAGCCTGTGTGTGTGTGTGTGTGTGTGGTGTGTGTGTGTGTGTGTGTGTGTGATAGAGAGAGCCTGTGTGTGTGTGTGTGTGTGTGTGTGATAGAGAGAGCCTGTGTGTGTGTGTGTGTGTGTGTGTTGTGGTGATAGAGAGAGCCTGTGTGTGTGTGTGTGGTGTGGTGTGTGTGTGATAGAGAGAGCCTGTGTGTGTGTGTGTGTGTGTGTGATAGAGAGAGCCTGCGTGTGTGTGAGAAAGAGAGAGTGTGTGTGTGTAATGGGTGTCAGACATTACTGTAGCCCTGGAGAACTAACCTCCACTATAGAACAGAGAAGGATTCAAAAAACAATCCTGCTTTCTGTTGTGTACAACATACCTCCTCCACCTCCTCCACCTCTCCTCCTCCTACTGTGTGTGTGTGTGTGTGAGTGAGTCAGTGAGTGTGTGTGAGCAAGCTGTGTTTGAGAAGGCAGAAACACTGCAGACATCAGAGACCAGGGGAGGTGCAGCCTCTTGTTTACCCTGAGAGCTGCAGCACAAACACACACACACACATGCCCGGGTATGTACACACACACACACACACACTTACACACACCTCTGACAGACAGCCTTCTAATGGCCAGAGGAGGAAGGAAGAGAGATGGAGGGAGAGATGGAGGGATGGAGGGAGAGATGGAGGGAGAGATGGAGGGAGGGATGGAGGGAGAGATGGAGGGTTGTAGGAGGAAGGAAGGGAGAGATGGAGGGAGAGATGGAGGGAGGGATGGAGGGAGATATGGAGGGAGGGATGGAGGGAGAGATGGAGGGAGAGATGGAGGGAGAGATGGAGGGAGAGATGGAGGGTTGTAGGAGGAAGGAAGGGAGAGATGGAGGGAGAGATGGAGGGAGAGATGGAGGGAGGGATGGAGGGTTGTAGGAGGAAGGGAATATCTTGTTCACAGAGCTTGTTCAGCAACACCTCCAGTGACATCATGCTTCTGCATTAAGGTACACAGGCTTGTGTGTGTGTGTGTGTGAATAGGAGAGGGTGGTGTTTAGGCAACTGCCTCAAAGCTAGACAAAGACACTGTTATTTGCTTCAGTTAGGGTTCAACACTCACACACACACACCCTCACACACTCACACACACACACACACTCACACACACACACACACACACACACACACACACACACACACCCTCTCTCTGGTTTCAGCTACCTCGTCATCACTGGGTGTGTGCTGGAAGTCACAGTCGGAGGAGTCCTGAAGTCTCTGGTACTCTGCTGTCTCTCCCATGGCAGCACGCTCACAATCTCTCCTCCTCCTCTCCTCCTCTCCTCCTCTCCTCCTGCTCTCTACCGTCTCCTCTCCTGTCTCCTCTCCTGTCTCCTCTCTCCTCCTCTCCTCTCTCCTCCTCTCCTCTCGTGTCTCCTCTCCTCCTGTCTCCAACTCTTGAGTAGAATCCTAACAGTCCCTTAGCAGAGACAAAGTAGAATCCTTCTTACAAGTGAACAAAGATTCATGCTTCACAATCTTGTCACTCGTTAGAAACAGTCCAGCCAGTAGAAAAATAGTAGAATCCTGTCATCCATTAGAAACAGTAGATCCCGACAGTCAGTAGAAATAAAGTAGAATCCAGTAAGTAGAAACAGTCAATTCTGTCACTCTGCTGAAGCGGCAGAACCTTGTCACTCAGTCAGTAGAATAGAACTGAGTCAGTGGATAGACAGACAGACAGGCAGACAGGTCCAGAGGTACGGACCTCTCTACACCTCTCTCCTCCTCCCTCCATTCCTCCGTCTCCCTCGTTCGCCCTGCCTTACTGCTGACGCATGCTCCACTGGTCCATCCGCCCTTCTGTCCCTCTCTCCCTCTCTCTCTCTCCCCCTCTCTCCCTACCCCTCTCTCTCCCTCTCTCTCCCTCCCTCTCTCTCTCCCTCTCTCTCTCCCTCTCTCTCTCTCTCCCTACCCCTCTCTCCCTCTCTCCCTCTCTCTCCCCTCTCCCTCCCTCTCTCTCTCCCTCTCTCTCTCTCTCCCTCCCTCTCTCTCTCTCTCTCCCCCTCTCTCCCTACACCTCTCTCTCCCTCTCTCTCCCTCTCTCTCCCTACCCCTCTCTCTCTCTCTCCCTACCCCTCTCTCTCTCTCTCCCTACCCCTCTCTCTCTCTCTCTCTATCCCCGAGAGCACAGCATCATCCCGTCTTCACAGCGGAGCGAGTCGGACGACCGACAGCAGCGATGAACAGAACCCTTCCCTTCATGTTTCACTCCTGCTTTCTCTCCTTGACTCGTTCCGCTGTGTGTGTGTGTGTGTGTGTGTGTGTCGCTGGCTGGTCTGATAAAGCTTTAATCCCAGATCCCGGTCCTGGCTGTTGTTATTGTGTTTTTCCTCTCTTCCTCCCCCCCTCCTCCCTCCCCCCCTCCTCCCCACCTCCCTCCCCCCCCTCCTAACCCCCCTCCCCCCAGGGGCTTGGGGTGACTCGTGAGTGGGTGCATCGCCATCGCCGCGGCGACATCAACCCCCCCCCCCCCCCATCCACTCCTGTCCTTCTCCAGTCAGCGGCAGTACTGACCGAGGCAGCCAATCAGCACGCAGCAGACTGGTGGGTGAGGGAGGAGGGGAGGGGGACAGAGGCAGGGTAGTCCTAATGAGGAGCGTTAATCCTCCCCAGAGGAAAGGAGGGGGGGGGGGGGCACGTGTGTGTGTTTGTGTGTGTGGTGAAAACACCTCTCTACATTGGGAGCCATCTGGATGCTAGATGAGAGGACATCTGGATTTGCTGGGGGGGAGGTAGATAGGGGTAGAGAGAGTGAATGAGAGAGAGAGAGAGAGAGAGAGAGAGAGAGAGAGAGAGAGAGAGAGAGAGAGAGAGAGAGAGAGAGAGAGTGATGAGGTGGTGTATCTCCCTTCTGATCTCTCCATGGTCCTGGCAGACCTCCACAACTCCGAACATATCTTCATCCCCTGGAGATGATACCATGATGGTTGGCTCTCTTGTCTGTAGCTCTCTCTCTGATCCCTGCTCTCTCGTTATCTCTAATCTCTTTGCCTTTTCCTCCCTCCCTCTCCTCCCTCCTCCCTCCTCCCTCCTCCCTCCTCTCTCCTCTCTCTCTCTCCCCCTCCCTCTCCTCTCTCCTCCATCTCCTCTCCTCTCCTCCATCTCCTCCCTCTCCTCCCTCTCCTCTCCTCCCTCCTCCCTCCTCTCTCCCTCCTCTCTCCCTCTCCTCTCTCCCTCTCCTCTCTCCCCCTCCCTCTCCTCTCTCCTCCCTCCTCTCTCCTCTCTCCCTCTCCTCTCTCCTCCCTCCTCCCTCCTCACTCCTCCCTCCTCTCTCCCTCTCCTCCATCTGCAGTGTTGAGAAGGAGCAGCTTAGAGCTCTTATCCTCTCTGCTAAATCTGCCTTCTCTGGCCATGCTGTCCTGCACACACACACACACATTTATACACACCACACACACATATATAAATATATATATACACACACACAGGCTTTGTTTTCACAGTAAAGCCTGCGTCCTCCTGGTACTGATTCCAGACTACTTCCCATTGGCTAGTTCAAGCAATGCAGCAGCCAATTGGATTCCTCAAAGCTGTGTCTACATGCGTGTATATGTGAGTGTGTGATTGTGTGTATGTGTGCGTGTATGTGTTATGTGTGTGTGCAGGTGTGTGCAGTTTAGGCGTCTTCCAGTCAATGATCTGTCACTGTTGACTTAGTGGATGACTTCATTCTGCGCACACACACACACCCTCTGAGAGCATAACTAACTCTAACTACATGACATCACGGTCACATGACATCACGGTCACATGACATCACTGTCACATGCCATCACTGTCACATGACATCACTGTCACATGACATCACGGTCACATGACATCACTGTCAGCACTCGCTTCCTCAGTCTCACCTGCCTGAGACTGCAGTTAGAGAGACAGGATGAGGAGAGGAGGAGAGGAGGAGGAGGAGGAGAGGAGGAGAGGGGGAGGAGAGGATGAGGAGAGGGGGAGGAGGAGAGGAGAGGATGAGGAGGAGGAGAGGGGGAGGAGAGGATTAGGAGGCGAGGAGGACAGGATGAGGAGGAACAGCAACCGTCATCACCATGGGCTGGTTACCACGGAGACCAGGTGTTGCAGAGGTAGGGAGGTGGAACGCTGTAACATCCAGCAGCACAGCCGGGGAGGCGTTGCCATGGTGACCCTCGATCATAAAGACGGAGGGAGAAGACCACTGCAGCATAGACCGTCTCACACACACACACACATACACACACACACACACACACACATACACACACCTTGTGAGGGAAGGAGAGAAGAGGGGGAGTCAATCACACCCAAAGTGTGAATGAAGGTCACAGGTTTTGAGGTCGAACACACACACACACACACACACACAGGGAATGTGTCGTCAGAGGCTAAAACCATCCGAGCGAGACTGCCATCTGTGTGGGCCAGACCTCCATCAATCCAGGAGCTTAGTGTGTGTGTGTGTGTGTGTGTGTGTGTAAGAGAGAAGAAACAGAGAAAGAGAAAGAAAATGAAAAAAAGATACCAGTCAGGCATGAGATCTATCTAATCAAAATATCATCCTCCTCCATGATCATCATCATCACCACCACCATCCTCCTCCTTAGACATCATCATCATCATGCAGGTTGTCAGTCTGGCCACTAGGGGGCAGATCTGCCATGTGACTTCAGCAGAACAAGCTGTGTTGAGGAGAGGAGAGGCCTCACCTGGCCTCCAGTACCAACCAGGGCCCTGTGTCAGTACTCTCACTTGGCAGCCGGATGTAAGAGCAGGGTTCAAATAACACTCCCTCTGCCACCAGCACCCTGAGCGCTCTCTCTCTCCCCTGTCCTCACCCACACACCCCCCTACAGCACCCTGAGCGCTGTCTCTCTCTCTCTCCCCTGTCCTCACCCACACACCTCCCTACAGCACCCTGAGCGCTGTCTCTCTCTCTCTCCCCTGTCCTCACCCACACACCTCCCTACAGCACCCTGAGCGCTCTCTCTCTCCCCTGTCCTCACCCACACCCCCCCCTACAGCACCCTGAGCGCTGTCTCTCTCTCTCTCCCCTGTCCTCACCCACACACCTCCCTACAGCACCCTGAGCGCTGTCTCTCTCTCTCTCCCCTGTCCTCACCCACACACCCCCCTACAGCACCCTGAGCGCTCTCTCTCTCCCCTGTCCTCACCCACACACCCCCCTACAGCACCCTGAGCGCTGTCTCTCTCCCCTGTCCTCACCCACACACCTCCCTACAGCACCCTGAGCGCTCTCTCTCTCCCCTGTCCTCACCCACACCCCCCCCTACAGCACCCTGAGCGCTGTCTCTCTCTCTCTCCCCTGTCCTCACCCACACCCCCCCCTACAGCACCCTGAGCGCTCTCTCTCTCCCCTGTCCTCACCCACACACCTCCCTACAGCACCCTGAGCGCTGTCTCTCTCTCTCTCCCCTGTCCTCACCCACACACCTCCCTACAGCACCCTGAGCGCTCTCTCTCTCCCCTGTCCTCACCCACACACCCCCCTACAGCACCCTGAGCGCTGTCTCTCTCCCCTGTCCTCACCTACACACCCCCCTACAGCACCCTGAGCGCTGTCTCTCTCTCTCTCCCCTGTCCTCACCCACACACCCCCCTACAGCACCCTGAGCGCTGTCTCTCTCTCTCTCCCCTGTCCTCACCCACACACCCCCCTACAGCACCCTGAGCGCTCTCTCTCTCCCCTGTCCTCACCCACACACCCCCCTACAGCACCCAGGCCCTCCTGGCATCCAGAGACCCACTCCACAAAAAGCTCACTGGCTCACTGCTGATACTATTCTGGGCCCTCTCCCTCTCTCCCCCTCCCTCTCTCCCTCTCTCTCTCTCTCTCTCTCTCTCTCTCTCTCCCTCTCTCCCTCCCTCTCTCCCTCCCTCTCTCTCTCTCTCACTCTCACTCTCTCTCTCTCTCTCTCTCTCTCTCTCTCTCTCTCTCTCTCTCTCTCTCTCTCTCTCTCTCTCTCTCTCTCTCTCTCTCCCTCTCTCTCTCCCTCTCCCTCTCTCCCTCCCTCCCTCCCTCCCTCTCTCCCTCCCTCTCTCTCTCTCTCACTCTCACTCTCACTCTCTCTCCCTCTCTCCCTCTCTCCCTCTCCCTCTCTCTCCCTCCTCTGTCCTCCTCTACCTCCCTCTGTACCTCTCTCCTTCCCTCCTTCCCTCCTAACCTACAGTAAATTCACTCACATTCTCTTCTAGTCACACTGTCTCTCTATATCCATCCACCGTTAGTGTACAGCAGCCTGGCACTGTAACACACACTGTCTGTCTGCCTGCCAACTGG
This sequence comes from Thaleichthys pacificus, assembly GCA_023658055.1. Taxonomy (NCBI): domain Eukaryota; kingdom Metazoa; phylum Chordata; class Actinopteri; order Osmeriformes; family Osmeridae; genus Thaleichthys; species Thaleichthys pacificus. The sequence continues at coordinate 1,463,313 of CM042854.1, forward strand.
CTAGCTGTGTGTGTGTGTGTGTGTCTGTCTGTGTGTGTGTGTCTGTCTGTGTGTGTCTGTCTGTGTGTGTCTGTCTGTGTGTGTCTGTCTGTGTGTGTCTGTGTGTGTGTCTGCCTGTCTGCCTGTCTGCCTGTGTGTGTTTACCATCTCTGCTGTCAGACCTCAGTCCCCCAGTATTCTCAGCCCTATTCAGTCCAGAAACATGTCTGCTTTGAAAGGAAATGGTAAACCACATAATGTTTGTGTGTGAGTGTGTCTCATGATTGGACAGGCATGAAACCACAAGGACACAGCAGCCTCTGCAATAACCACACACACACAGCTGGTGTGACCCAAGCTGACACCATGTCCAGGGTTAAACAACATCAAGACATCAGTCATCATTTACACAGCGCTATGGTCACCACTCCCAGCCAATCAGAGACAAACCCTGATCTCATTTCCTGTAAGAATAACAAATAACTTACACAGCCCTTACACACACACAAACAGCCTTTACACACACACACACACACACACACACACACACAGCCTTTACACACACACAGCCCTTACACACACACACAGCCCTTACACACACGCACACACTAACACAGCGGTTAGGACAAACACAACACTACAATGCCCAGCCTGTACTGCACACACACACACACACACACACACACACACACTCACACACACACACACACACACACACACTCTTACCTGCTACAGTAGAGTGTCTGTCTTGTCGTCTCCTGAGGCTGACCCTCCGGGACCAGGGTGTCGTTTCAGAAGGTCAAAGGTCGCCCGCGGACAGGCCGTGGTCCCCGGCTCCGCCTACAAGCCCAGGCCGCCAGCTGCAGTGATGTCAGCGGGTCACATGATCTCGAACGTCTCCGTCCATTGGACAACACGGATGTGGGGTTCGTTTCCAGGAAGTCACTGTCAAACGCAGACGGAAAGAGGCTTGTTAGCAATCAACAACAACGTTGTTACAGCACACACACTTCCTCTATGTCAACGCGTCGGTTATACGTTCTGCTGGACCCAGTATTAGTGACAGCACAGTTTGTGTGCATCTCCTAGACAGGTGTCTGTCACGGATAACATGATACAGTGAGGACAGATCCCCAGTGAGTGTATGAGTGAGTGAGTGTGTGAGTGAGTGTGTGTGAGTGAGTGTGTGTGAGTGTATGAGTGAGTGAGTGTGAGTGAGTGTATGAGTGAGTGTATGAGTGAGTGAGTGTGAGTGAGTGTGAGTGAGTGTATGAGTGAGTGAGTGAGTGTGAGTGAGTGAGTGTATGAGTGAGTGAGTGTGAGTGAGTGTGAGTGAGTGTGTGTGAGTGCGGTGGGGGGGGTAGTTAAAAAAAACTGTCCCGTCCACACAAAGCTTGAATTATGAATTTGTCTCTAGGTGAGGAGGAGTCAGGAATATAGGAATCCTGATCTCATCAGGTTTGACCAACAAGGCTGACCTGCTGACACCTGGAGGAGGAGAACCATATGAGGAGAACAAGGAATGAGGAAGAGCCACGAGGCACTTCCTTCCTGTTTCTGTGTAAACAGGAAGTCAGAGAGTCCTTTAGATCTCTGTCTTTTCTCAGCATCTCACTGTTTTAAAGAAAACGAAACATAGTTGAAACAGTCATGCTTAAAACCACAGCTCTCTCTTGACACACACACACACCTTCAACACACACACACACCTTCAACACACACACACACACACTCACACGCTTCATCATCACCCACGCGTAGGTGTCAAGCCAAGTCCTCCGTGCACCTGGTGAACTTAGTGAGTCACTTATCAGCTCAGATCTCAGTTATCTCTGAATGAGCTGAAAGATGTTGTCTCCTGTTGGGCAACTTCCCCTCCAGAGATCAATGAGGAAATACTCCTCATCGTTAGCACAACTTTAATGTGTATTTATTTAGCAGACAAAGCGCCATCTCAATGCACCTCTCTATCTGCAGTTAAGCAGATAGCCTCTCTAACCACTAAGCTATACGCCCCCCCCCCCTTCTCATTTCTCAAGCTGACCCACACTAGTTTGTCTGATTTGACTTGACTGTGTGTAGGAAATATTTTTGAAACCTTTCTAAAACAAATGTTTAAAAAAAATGGTACTGTACTGTATCTCCTGGTACTGTATCTCCTGGTACTGTACTGTATCCCCTCCCAGCTGGTGGCAGACCCAGAGGTACTGGTTTAGGCCCAACACAGGCAGGTCATCTGATACTGCATGTGGGAGATCTGCCTCTTCAAACCATGGGGGGGCAGGGGGTGTGTGTCACAGAAAAGGTGAGAGGGTTCGAAATACAATGCCCTCAGAGAGACAAGAACAAGAGCGGAGAATCTCTTACACACACAACACACACATAACACACACATAACACACACACGCACAACCTGACACACACACACAGGCTCCTGATTCCCAGTGTATGTTTTGAAAGCTAAACTAACAGACTTGCCTGAGTAGGTGGTGGTAACATGAAGCTCCGCTTCAAGGTCTTCAACCTTTACAGGCTCATTTCCTATAAGATGTCCTTGAGTGTAACATTACTGTTATTGTTTCTATTCTCATCGCAGTTTCACGTTGTCCCCACGCGCCACCAAAGGAGGGCGTCATGGTTCTGTCAACCGAAAACAAAATGGCCGTCTCCTACTGTTGTGATTCTCCGTAAACAACCAGCACGACTCAGCAAGTATCTCCACTAGGTATTGATCCGGAGAGGACAGGTCGATGGGCTATCAGGCTGCTAAGTGCTACAGTATTGACAGACTGTTAAATGCTCTCTGGTGACGGTGAGGGAGGTGTGGGGTCATCTGTGTCATCTGTCTGTGTGGAACAACTTATCTTAGTCATTTTTTCACAGAACAAAAGGATGTGTTACTTCATGCCTAGTTGTAAATTTCGACTTCGATTTATTCATTCAGTATTTCATCCATGTATCCTCCATCCATAATACATTTCATCCAGCTATCAATCCCTCCCTCCGTCCATCCATTATTGATTTAATCCATTTCTTCCTCCCTTCACCAACTTCCAGACACAGGCATGAAGGAGGAGGTGGAGATGGTGTGGGACTTTGCTCTGTGGATTCCTTGTGGGTCTGTTTCTCTGGGCTGCTTGGCACAGGATTCCTTGTGGGCCTGTTTCTCTGGGCTGCTTGGCACAGGATTCCTTGTGGGCCTGTTTCTCTGGGCTGCTTGGCACAGGATCCCTTGTGGGCCTGTTTCTCTGGGCTGCTTGGCACAGGATTCCTTGTGGGCCTGTTTCTCTGGGCTGCTTGGCACAGGCCCAGTAACCTGAATTACCCCAATAAAAACACTAGCGGAGTGTAAACCAGCTGCTTAATGACAGGTATAAAACCAGGAGCACTGTGATGTTATGGAGAGCATGTCTACACCCAGGAGTAATGAGTCTGTGAGCTGTGTGTGTTTGTGTAAGCAAGACAGAAGAAGAGAGAGAAGGAGGAGGGGGGAAGAGAACAAGGGTAGGTAAGAAAGAGAGAGAGAGAGAGAGAGAGAGAGAGAGAGAGAGAGAGAGAGAGAGAGAGAGAGAGAGAGAGGTACACCAACACAACAGTGTGTTGTAGTTCAGCCCGAGGCGTGTTCTCAGCACCGGGATCTGACTCCACTCCCAGGACATGTGAAGACCGTCTCAGGACTGGTTTCACTTTGAGCTACCCTTCTAGCATCACTCTGATACATTTACATTTAGTCATTTAGCAGACGCTCTTATCCAGAGCGACTTACAGTAAGTACAGGGACATTCCCCCGAGGCAAGTAGGGTGAAGTGCCTTGCCCAAGGACACAACGTCATTTTTCCCAGCCGGAATCAAACCGGTAACCTTCAGATTACTAGCCCGACTCCCTCACGTATGTAACTGTGTGTGGTGCAGAAGTTCTGCAGGGGCGAGGCAAAGAAAGATACTTTGGAGGTAGAAGAGAGACAGAAAGCCAACTGACACCCTCAGGCCTTGTATCCGACACCGTGTGTGTGTGCGCGTGTGTGCGCGTGTGTGTGTGACAAGACATCACGTGAAGACAAACACAGCCCCTATACAACCAAGCTGGAACAACTTTGTGTATGTTAGAGTTATTTTCAACACGTTAGCTACAAAACCTCCAACATGGCTATCAAACATCTTTGTGAGTTTACCCATGGCTAGATTGCAAAAGACGTGATATCGAACAGCATCGAGAAAACACCTGTGCAGACAAAACCTAAACAAGCGTTTCTCAAAGCAAGCCTGCCAAAATGACACTACAAATGATCACGCGTCATTCATTCGCCCGCTACATGAACGCCAAAATACCTAGTCAGCCCCACTTTCAACTTCAAGTGTCCCGTTAATGTTGTCAGAGACCTGCTGCAGACTTGTCAGGATGTCCTCTGGTCTCGTCTAGCTACCACACCTGTGCACACGTGCTCTGTTCCTACAATTACTTGGGCTCAATCGCGGGAAGTTTTCACAGATGAGTCAAAAAGAGATTAACAATATTTCAACAGACAGGAATGACCCGAGGCCCGACTACTCAGTGTCAAACTGCAGAGAAGCATCCAGAAACACGAGCTCCGGCCATAAACAAGTGAACTGACGTTACGGTTGTTGTGAGCGTGCAGCCCAACTCGCGCAACCTACTGTACCTGTCAATCTGTGCTCCTCTTTAGCGCAGCAGTCTGTCGCTCCCCCCGCGAGCCTTCTCCGGCGAGCTTAAAGTCTCAAACGGTTTCTTTATCAGAGGACACCTCTTGACATAACTGGATCTACAACGATACCACTTGTCACTTAAGGACAATAGGCGAACTTATCAAAATGGTTGTAATCACTGCGGAGGGTGATTTAGTCCTGCCTGTAATGGGTGTCAGGGTAGCCCCACGGCATTGCGTTACTCGCGTCATTACTCAATTCTTTGCTCTCTTTGTACACGCTCACGCTGTCAACCCCCGCTTAAAGGAACATGTCCTTATTTTGACCGTTACAGCTGCCCCTACAATGCAGAAGTGTCGGTTTAAATACGTTCCTTTATCATAGACTGCGTCCTGCATTTGACAAGTTTGCAAAAAGAAATAATGCTCTAAAGTCTATACTGACATTTCCATTGTTATATCCTTATAAAAACGTATGCTGTATATAAGAACAATTAATAGAACAGCAAGAACCGTATGTCGCGCTCTATGGATCCCTTTAGAACAGTTTGTCAGAAAGAACATTTTGCGGTTCCAGACAGCACCGTGAGAAGATAAGTGTTCAAATTGGCTTTCTAAAGTGGTGATTCAAACTCTACAAATGATTCATACTGTTGGAATAATTTAGTATTTAAAAGGTGTTGCTCTTCGGACGACAAGTTTGTTCAATATATTTTTCCATGTAGTCTCGTCTCCCTCAAGTGGCGTTGAGATGAAACGACATCAGCTTCCGCGGTAGGCATTTCTATTTAAAGCGCCACTATACCAGTTCACCCGTCTTCATTCCCCGAGACAAATCACTTAAAGATAACAAATAATGACACAAGGATTAACAGCTACGTAATGATTTATTGCAGGAAACGGGAAAAGGAAAAAAAGCGCTTTCACACTGTTATGGAACATGGAAAAAAAGCATTGATCAGGTGATAATTTAAACATTTAAACTACTAATTTGTGTCCGTGTAAAAGTACATATTTCGATCCTGCCGAAAGGTGACATTTACAGAAATGATCAGCTGAGGAACTACACGAAATCGTGACTTGTAGGACCAAGTGGGCCTACACATTTTAAAATCAAAATAAATTCAGATCGAGTCTCTGGTTGAATTAGTACAACATACAATACCTAAACATCCTTAATTTTAGTCATTTATAAATGTTTTCTTTTCTTAAAATAATCTAGAAGGGGCAACAGACATGATAATGTCTCTGAAATGACAAGACAAAGTACCAATCTCTGACAATGTTATGTCATACCGTGCTTAAAACACAACTTCACCGTCTTGTCGGAATCTGTAAAAACGCATCAACTGATCAAAAAAATATGTTTTTCATGAGATTGAGAGGTGAGATGACCGGAAAGTGAGAATTCCTTTTGAAAACAGACCACAAATGTGAACGGAAAATGCATTTCACTCAAAACGGGCACAAGTTTGTAATAAAACATTCCTGATTGTGTTATTCTCTCAACAGACGTGCATCTGAGCCGCTCGTCTCCATAACAACAACTTTGGGGATCAAGCAAAAGCAAACAAACAAAACAAAGACAGACCATCAACAACATTGGAAATACACTCATATCCACTCAAAAGACATCCATTAATCATCAACTACACTGATTTCAAAACAAGTGTTTTCAAAAAGAAATGTAGCCTACATCCCATCAGTAGAATCTTGAACTAATAGACGCAAAAACTTAACAAGGCACAAAACAACAGGTGGTGAACAAGATGATTTCATACAAACATCAGAGCGCGGAGGATAACTGGAAACCTGGCATCGCGATCTCAATCGCCAGAAGAAATATTCAGATGACTTCCGCTTCGTTCTCACAAAGAGTCAACCTACTGAAGCTCTACTCAAATGGATGGATTTATACTGAATAACTGGATCGATTACCCCATCCGTTTTAGTATGCAAGCAAAACAGACCAAACATAACAGCACTTCATATAAAAAGTTGTTAGCTCACTAAAGTAAGGCCAGTCCAGGTACAAGCTCGTCCGTCTTACCCGGTAGTGGATCTTTAAAGACTGGGACAGTAATAAGCCTTATGAGAACCATCCCCTTTAGAGGAGACATAGCTTAGACACATCCTACTGTTTGAGATCTTGCCTGTGGGGAGAGCAGGGCTAGGGTTGTTCTGGACTAGAGCAAGGCTAGGGTTGTTCTGGACTAGAGCAGGCTAGGGTTGTTCTGGACTAGAGCAAGGCTAGGGTTGTTCTGGACTAGAGCAAGGCTAGGGTTGTTCTGGACTAGAGCAAGGCTAGGGTTGTTCTGGACTAGAGCAAGGCTAGGGTTGTTCTGGACTAGAGCAGGGCTAGGGTTGTTCTGGACTAGAGCAGGGCTAGGGTTGTTCTGGACTAGAGCAGGGCTAGGGTTGTTCTGGACTAGAGCAGGGCTAGGGTTGTTCTGGACTAGAGCAGGGCTAGGGTTGTTCTGGACTAGAGCAAGGCTAGGGTTGTTCTGGACTAGAGCAGGGCTAGGGTTGTTCTGGACTAGAGCAGGGCTAGGGTTGTTCTGGACTAGAGCAGGGCTAGGGTTGTTCTGGACTAGAGCAAGGCTAGGGTTGTTCTGGACTAGAGCAAGGCTAGGGTTGTTCTGGACTAGAGCAGGGCTAGGGTTGTTCTGGACTAGAGCAAGGCTAGGGTTGTTCTGGACTAGAGCAGGGCTAGGGTTGTTCTGGACTAGAGCAAGGCTAGGGTTGTTCTGGACTAGAGCAAGGCTAGGGTTGTTCTGGACTAGAGCTGGGCTAGGGTTGTTCTGGACTAGAGCAAGGCTAGGGTTGTTCTGGACTAGAGCAGGGCTAGGGTTGTTCTGGACTAGAGCAGGGCTAGGGTTGTTCTGGACTAGAGCAAGGCTAGGGTTGTTCTGGACTAGAGCAGGGCTAGGGTTGTTCTGGACTAGAGCAGGGCTAGGGTTGTTCTGGACTAGAGCAAGGCTAGGGTTGTTCTGGACTAGAGCAAGGCTAGGGTTGTTCTGGACTAGAGCAGGGCTAGGGTTGTTCTGGACTAGAGCAGGGCTAGGGTTGTTCTGGACTAGAGCAAGGCTAGGGTTGTTCTGGACTAGAGCAGGGCTAGGGTTGTTCTGGACTAGAGCAGGGCTAGGGTTGTTCTGGACTAGAGCAGGGCTAGGGTTGTTCTGGACTAGAGCAAGGCTAGGGTTGTTCTGGACTAGAGCAAGGCTAGGGTTGTTCTGGACTAGAGCAGGGCTAGGGTTGTTCTGGACTAGAGCAGGGCTAGGGTTGTTCTGGACTAGAGCTGGCAAGGCTGATGACAAAGCAGCGTTGAGGGATTAAGCGTTGGCATGGGAACAACACACGCATGTAATATTTACAACATTATGGGGAGACACTGTCCCCGATAATAAAAAAAACATTCACTCCTACAGTGAGATATGAAGAGCACTGTCTCCGATATAAACTGGTAGGCAAAAACTACCATCTCCTCTTTTCATCTTCTTCACATTATGGAAGACACTGCCTCCGATAACGTCTCAGGATGAGAAGCACACGTGACCGGTAACCATGACAGCCGGTCCTGAGGCCCACAGTGAGACCCTCTGAAACCACCACACTCCTCCCCCCCTCTCTCCCCCCTCCTCTCGCCCCCCCCTCCTCCTCTCTTCCTGATTGGATACAGCTGGGTAGGTATTGGTAGTGTGGGAGGGGCACATGCTTTCAGAGACTTTTCAGTGATCAGAACTTAGGCTGCCTCGAGGAAAGAGAAAAGGAGGGAAGAGAGAAGGAAGGAAGGGAGTGAGGGAGGGAGAAGGAAAGGAGCAAGGGAAGTTGGAACGAGACAAGGGAGGGAGGAAGTGGTGGAGGGTCTTAACGGGACCAGCTGTGGGTACCGGCAAGTAACAACCTCCCATAGCAGATGCTGCTGTAGTCATTTCGACAGTATAACTGTCATAATTATGGAAGTCACTGCTTCCGATAATTATACATATCTTTAAAAAAGGCGTAAAAAAAAAAAAAAAACGCTATTTATAGTGAACCCTGTCACTGATAAATAAATAAGTAAATAAATAGTTGTCCTTTCAGTGCCACACCTGGAGGGAGACCGCCCCCTCTCCTGTCAGGTGTTCAGGTGTGTTCAGGTCAGCAGGTGGTCTTCAGACAGCTAAATAATGTCACTGAGACTGCTATGAATATCTGACATCAATATCAATTACAATAATAATTATGATGGCAGTTACAATTATTATAATAATTATATATCAGGGTATTATTATGTATAGCATAATAAACATTGTTGTAATGTTTAGTGAAGTATAAAATAGCTTGTATAGTGTTGTGTACACAACAGACTGAACAACAGGTGCGATAGTAGAACCAAGGAATAGAGATACCTGATTGTCTAAGTGAAAATACGGTAGATGCATTTTTTTGTGACTTTCTGATTACTGGTCTTGGTTTGGCCTCTTGTCTTTGCCAGACAACATAACATTTTGTTGTAACAAAGTGTAAAAATAACAAGGTTTTTCTGAATTTCGTGACTATGATTTTGTTCTTCTTCGCTCTATGATGTTTCACGATTAACGAACCAAAGTCGACTCCCTTACTGGACGGAGGAGTGAGCTCAAGCTCAACCCTGGGAATATTGTTCTGAACTGCATAATCTATTGGACTACAGTCAAAATGGCCGAAAACACAAGGCTCAGTGGTATTGTGACAAGCCGTCGGCCATTGATGTAGTTTGTAGTCGTGAGCACCAACGTATCAAATAAGATTAAAAAAAAGTTTTTGATAACACCAATGACCTTGGAGTATATTTAAGGCAGTCGAATCTCAGAAAACTAATTATTCATCAGCACCTTACCCTCCCAAGAGGGGCGGATTAGAAATATTTCCATTTAGTATTTCCTCCTTTGTAGATAACTGACAGTTAACACCTAAACTAAAAACGTAACTCCCTACAACGGTCGCTAGGGGAGCAGGACGGCTTCACCTTTGACCTTTGACCTAACCCACACCGTCCTGCCCGGCACTTGGATCTAGATCTCGTTGTCGATGGACCACACGTTTCCGGCCATGCCGTTGGCACAGCCCTGAATGGTCCAGGTGGCCAGGGCGAACTTCACCCTGAAGTCGTCGGAGTCGGCTTCGGGGAGGCGGGACCTGAGGGAATCCAGGTGGGCCCAGAGGGCCTGAAGAGTGTGGGGGGCGGAGCCTACCAGGATGTGACGGAACGGGGTCTCCCTGGAAGACACGTAGGGGGACAGGAAGTCTCTCTCCACCTACAGGAAGCAGGAAGAGGAATGGTCTGCTGTATGGTGGTGAAGTGCAGGCACACACACACACACACACACAAGTACAAGTGTGCATACACAATGTTTCTCAGTGCAGGTGTGTGTGTGTAGCTAACAAGATTAGTTGTGTTTTTTTCTATTTAGCAAGATTCCTTTATCTAAATTGTTGTACAGGAGGGATTCAAACCTCTTAATCTACAAAACTGCTTTCACGCGTGTGTGTGCGCGTGCGCGTGTGCGTGTTACCTGCATGATGCGGTCATTGATGCTGCGGCACATGCCCACATCGTTCATGTCGCTGTTCTGGATGTCGTTAGCCAGGCCGCGAGACGCTCGCGCAAACGAGCCCAGCGCAGCGATCAGCCACTGAACACTCATGTCCTTAGGCAGGGGGGAGGGGTCCATCTGCACCAATCAGGAGGGAGGGGGGACGGCGGGCGAAAAGGGATTATTAGGGGTAAAACTGAGAAACAAACCTTCGAACCACAATCCCAACAACCACCACAACAACACCACCACTATCAACATCACCACAACACCACCACCATCAACAACACCACCACCACCCCCCCCTTCCCCCTACCGTCTGCACATTGAAGAAGCGGCGGTTGATGTTAGCCACATGCATGCGCAGCGCGCTCAGGTACTTGTCCACGTCCAGACGCAGCAGGTGGTCGTGCACCAGCCTCAGCGTCATCAGGCCTGCCACCTGCGCCGCCGACACGGCCAGCTGGGTAGCCTGGCCGGACGTCTCAGAGGACAGCTTCTCACGTGTGTCCAGCAGGGTGCCGAAGAAAGGGTAGGCCTGGGGTCAGAGTGTATGGAGAGAGGTCAGGGGTCAGAGTTTATGGAGAGAGGTCAGGGGTCCGTATGGCATATGTGCAAATGTTAGCATGGGTATGTGTGTGCATGTGTGTGCATGTGAACGTGTGTGTGTGTGCGTGTGGTTCAGCTCGTACTGACCTCAGAGTTGGCAGTGAAGCGGAATGAGATGGAGGGGATTCCAGAGGTGGTGAGGAAGGGATAGGAACAATCATCCATCCTCATGGGCTCCAGCCTGACACGCACACACACACACACACACACACACACACACACACGGATATGAGACATATTCTTCATATTCAGTCGTCCATCCATTTATCAGTTGGTTCATTCATCCATCCATTATTTTTAAATGTAATTTTCTTCATGTTGTCTACATGATCATTCACTACACTCCATCCATCCATTGATCAATCGATCATTCATTCATTGTTCCATCGTAATCCCTCCCTCTGCTTACACAGATGCCTCCCAGTTGGACTTGGCCATCTTGGAGTAGATGGTGCTGCTGGAGTCCCTTCCCATCGTCACCTGAGGAGAGGTGAACAGGAAGTTACATCATCACCCTGCTGGGCCTGGCTGTGTTACTGTACATCGTAAACAGTCGAGCTCTTTAGGACACATCCCTCCCTCCTGTCTCACCTCCTTCAGGGTGCTCTGGAGCAGCTTGTGCATCAGAGGACTGGCAGAGGCCTTGAAACCTCCCCCACCTGAGGGGAGAGAGAGAGTGTGAGTGAGTGAGTGAGTGTGAGTGTGAGTGAGTGAGTGAGAGAGAGAGTGTGAGTGAGATTGAGATATACAGAGACAGAGTTTAACTTGATCATGAACCTCAAAATATGTGTCTGCTGAGCATTTCCAGAGCTGTGAGGATGAGTAAATCCCACAGGATGCTGCTTGTGAACCACCTGGGGAGCACAGCCCCTCTGGACTAACCCTAACCCTAACCCAGCCCCTCTGGACTAACCCTAACCCTAATCCAGCTCCTCTGGACTAACCCTAACCCAGCCCCTCTGGACTAACCCTAACCCTAACCCAGCCCCTCTGGACTCACCCTAACCCAGCCCCTCTGGACTCACCCTAACCCTAACCCAGCCCCTCTGGACTCACCCTAACCCAGCCCCTCTGGACTCACCCTAAGCCTAACCCAGCCCCTCTGGACTAACCCTAACCCTAACCCAGCCCCTCTGGACTCACCAGTCACAACTCCATCCAGGTTGATGTAAGAGAACGCCTTCATGCTGAGAGACGTCAGATAACCCTGGAGACAGACAGAGAGAAACAGCACACCGAAAATCAGCACAGCTCCGCGTACACTCGTTGTGAGCCCACACGATCGTTCAACAATTCACAGATTTGCGATGTGATGCAGAGGGGTGCAGTGCCTACCTCCAGCCACTCGGTGGCGCCAACACTCCCGTATTCACCAGCGCTCCAGCTAACAAACACAATGCTTCTCCTGGGCTTCAAGCCATCTGCTCCAAGAGGAGAGAAAGAGAGAACCAAGAAAGAGATAAGTCTCTTCATCCTCATAAGTCATGGTCCTCAACAGTTAGGTACCGGCTGAGAGTTCTAAAACGGTACCGGCTGAGTGTTCTAGAACGGTACCGGCTGAGAGTTCTAGAACGGTACCGGCTGAGTGTTCTAGAACGGTACCGGCTGAGTGTTCTAGAAGGCAGAGAACCAGCACCACCACTCACCCTCGGCCATCATGGCGGAGATGGATCGAGCCAGCTCCGTCAGAACGCTGGTGCCCACGGTGGACTGGGCAAACCCAGGACCCCACGCGTCCCTCTGCGCCCCCAGCACCACAAACCGATCTGGGGGGGGGGAACGAGAGACACGAGAAAAATGGAGAGGTAAATTCACGTACACATTCAAATCGACAGACAATCCATCTCTTAAGACACTCATCCATTCATTCATTGTAAATGCCACTTATCCCTCCCTCCCTACCTGGGTCTACGAAGCCCTTGATGAGACCGAAAACGTTGTTTATCCTCTTCTGGACCAGCACGTTGTTCACCTCCAGGGTGACAATGTCCTCGCTGTTCCCCAGACTGTAAACGCCCCCCCACTCCGTGGGCATGGGGTCGCCCCCCAGGTCCCTAGAACGCCACAGGAGACACGGTTACACACTCAGATCACCGCCATGGAAAAGGCGTGCTAAGACAGCGAAGCTTGGGGCTGGAACAGTCCAGGAGGCCTTGGTCTGGGTCTGGTCTGAGACTAGGGTTAGACAAAGCCTGGGTCAAGGACTAGGGTTAGACAAAGCCTGGGTCAAGGACTATGGTTAGACAGATCCTAGGTCTGTTGCTGGGACTAGACAGCCTAGGTCTGGGATTTGGGCCAGACAACCTAGGTCTGGGGCCTGGGTCTGGTCTGGGACTAGGGCCAGACAGCCTGGGATTGAAGGCCCTACCTGAGGATCTGTACAGCCATGGAGGAGGTGATGGTCTGGGCCAGGATGCCAGGTAGCCCGGAGGACTGGACCGGGGGGAACTGGGTGTGGTTGAAGGAGGGGAAGCCTGGTGTGTAGGGGTCACCTGACCCCAGATGGACCTGAGGGGGGAGGGGGGTCAGGGGTGAGAGAGAAAGGGGGAAAGAATGGGTTATGGTTACGATCATTCACTCAGAACAATGGTATATCATTGTCCTGAACAATGACCACTGTGTGACGGAATCCAGCTGAATCTGAATGAGTTGCCTGTCTGTCAGCATGAAACACACACACACTCACATGGCCATAGAGCTGTGTGTCGTGTCCGATGTCCGAGTCTGGATACAAGAGCACAGCAGAGGCCTTGAGTTGGGCGGCATTGGCTACCTGAGGGGGTGGAGAGATGGAGGGGAGGAGAGAGGGAGAAGAGAGATGGAGAGAATGGTTTAACATAACCCATCTATGGAGGGCACCTGGATTAAACATGGATGGATACCTTCTACACACCTTCTCAGCGAAGCTGATCTTCCCTGTTTTGACCAGAAGGATCTTGCCCTCCAAGCTGATGCCCTTGTCCTGCAGTAGCTTCAGGTCCATCACTTGACCGTACGACGCGAACACCAGCGCCCCCTGGAGGAGGGAGGGGAGGGACGGGGGAGAGAGAGGGAGGTAGGGAGGGAGGAGAGTGAGGGAGGGACGGGGAGAGAGAGGGAGGGAGGGACGGGGGAGAGAGAGGGAGGGGAGGGAGGAGAGAGAGGGAGGGAGGGACGGGGGAGAGAGAGGGAGGGGAGGGAGGAGAGAGAGGGAGGGAGGGACGGGGGAGAGAGAGGGAGGTAGGGACGGGGGAGAGTGAGGGACGGACGGGGAGAGAGGGAGGGAGGGACGGGGGAGAGAGAGGGAGGGGAGGGAGGGACGGGGGAGAGAGAGGGAGGGAGATGGATACTTCATGATAGTGACAACAATAAGGGATCATTCTAAAATCTCTAGCATCTGTAAACTTGTTTACACTGTGGCGATGCAGGTGTGTGTGTGTGTGGTGTTTACCGTGACGTTCCCAGGGCGGCTGTAGGCCAGGAAGCCGGTGGGTTTGCCCAGCTCCCTCCCCTTGAAGGCCAGCCTGTTGGTGGCTCCTTCTGGAAGCTGCTGCAGGGTCACAAAGTGCTCGTCCGTCCAGGTCACCAGGCCAGCGGAACGGAACCGCTGCAACACACGGTTACCTAGTGCCTCGTCGCCCAGGGAACCAGCCTGGTGACTGCTACTGGCAAACTCACTGGAGAGGAGGATGGAGAGGAGCCAGAACAATTTAATGTTAAAGAAAATATATTCTTATATAATAATAATAAACTATATTAATATAGAGTTAGTACTTGAACCAGACAAGGTGAAGAACAAGCAGGTTTGACAGGTGGGAATTCAAACACACTGGAGGCTGGGAGCTAAAGGCTGGGGCCAAGAGTTGAACTGCTAGAGGTTTGGGGCTGGGGGCTGGGGGAGTTTAGCGGTTAGAGGCTGAGCTCCTCACCCGAATGTCTTCTCCATGCTCTCCGTGCTGAGCTTCTGAGCCAGCAGGCTCTTCACCACATCCCAGTCCATGAGGGGAGCCGCGCCCGTCTCAAACACGTGCACCTGCTCATCTGACACATCTGTCCGGTCGCTGGGCAGAAAGGCAGGGCAGTCATTGGCCACTTCTTTCTTCCTGTGAACCAGGTATCCAATCAGGTAGCCTGGAAGGGGCGGGAGGGGCAAAGCCAGAAAGATTGAAGAGAGTGAGAAAATGAGATGAAGTCTAGTCTAGAGCTCTACATTTGCCGTACCCTCTTAGAGAAGCATCTAGAAAACATCCTCCTCCTCTCCCTGACCTAGACAGGTGCTGCAGCTATTTCACTCTACAGGTCCACAAAGTGGGGGTCAGATGGCTGAGCGGTTAGGGAAGGTTAATCAGAAGGTTGTGGGTTCGATTCACGGCTGTGCAAATGACGTTGTGTCCTTGGGCAAGGCACTTCACCCTACTTGCCTCGGGGGGGAATGTCCCTGTACTTACTGTAAGTCGCTCTGGATAAGAGTGTCTGCTAAATGACTAAATGTAAATGTGAAGTCATAGAAGAAACTAAATGCTTCTAATTCCTGCCTTCTCATTTCTCCTCCCTCAAGACTCCCCCCCCCCTCCCTCCCTCCATCCCTGTTTCTTACCGATGATGAAGATGATGAGCGTGGTGGTGAGGAGGAAGCAGAGGTTCTTGGGGGTGCGCGAGGTCTTGCGGACCACGTAGGGGTCCCGGCTGCCCCCGTTGTGGTTGAGGTGGTCGCCCACACCGTTCCCCCCCTCCTCATCCATGTCGGACGACAGCTTCATCTCCACCTGGCTGCTCTCCCCCTCCATGTTCTGGGTGAGGTTGAAGCGCGTGTACGAGCGGGGCTCGCCGTTAAACTGGAGGGAGGGAGGAAGGGAGAGGGAGGAAGGGAGAGAGGGAGAGAGGATGGAGTGGGAGAGGGGATGGAGTGGGAGAGGGAGAGAGGATGAAGAGGGAGAAAGGATGGAGTGGGAGAGAGGATGGAGTGGGAGAGGGAGAGAGGAAGAGGGAGAGAGGATGGAGAGGGAGAGGGAGAGAGGATGGAGAGGGAGAGAGGATGGAGAGGGAGAGGGAGAGCGAGAGAGGATGGAGTGGGAGAGGGAGAGAGGATGGAGTGGGACAGGAGAACCACAGGTTCCTTAGTGCTTCTATTCCCACAGTGTTCTTCAGGATCATGTCTTACAGTTTTGTCTGCTCTTTGATTAATCCTCTTTCCCAAAAGTCTAACAATCTCCTGAGATTACTCCAGCTTTCTTTCTGGAGGCGGTAGTCATGAACACAGAGAGGGTAACGGTCGGCCTGGGGATTCAAGCAGGTGTGCATGCTTTCCTTCACCCACAAACTCCCATCTCGTTCGCCAAAACAACCTTGGCCTATCCTTCTTAACAGCCATTCTCACTTTTTTTTCTTTTAAATATATTTGTTCAGCTTTATTATGATAGTGACCGTGGAGAGGAAAATGTGAGAGCGAGGGCAGGACATACTGGAAATGCCCTAGGCTGGAATCAAACCCAGGCCCCTGTGGTAAGGCTTTAGCCTGCGTGTACATGCTTCTGCACGGTGAACCCTCCCCTCCCCTGTCCTGTCTTTCACAGGACAGGACAGCGGAGTTTACAAAGCTGTAAACCCAGGGGAAACACTGTCAGTTGCAATGTAACATCACATTTGTTTGACCAGCTTGGACCATGTGACCCACAGGTAAGATAATTCAGGATCAGATTCATCCATCAAGACGGTCATTTTCCTCACTAGGAAAGAGAAAACGTGTGTCTTCGTCTTAAGTACTTACTATTTTGGATATGGTCGTCCTTGCCTGGTCCATCTTGGCTGCTTGGTAGCCTGGAGGAGACAAGTGAAACAGATGTTGGTTGAGAGTTAGACGGGTTTCATGCACAATGCATGCTGTTGTTTCCCTTCTCCCACACACACATTTAGGTTACTTTCACACACAGCCAAAGAAAAGGTTCTTCTCCTTTCACAAACACCACCGTGCTTTCCCACACACCACCGTGCTTTCCCACAGCGGGACCCAGAAACAGTACCCTGCTCCCAGCCATGGAGAGATGGAGGGAGGGGGGAAGAGGGAAGAGGGAAGAGAGAGATGGAGAGGAGATAGGTGGAGAAAGGTGGAGAGAAAGAGAAGGAGAGAAAGTGAGAGAAGGACAGGGGGTGGGGAGATGACAGAAGGATGGAGAGTTATGAGAGAACCATGGAGTGATGGAGGGAGGTGTAGCGTGCAGGGGAGGATAAGAAGCAGATCTCCCAGGCCAGTACTCCTCGACAGAGTCTGGAGATCCACAGGTCTCAGCTGGAGAGAGAGACACCAGAGACGGCCCAGTGTTTGGTCTGTGTGACCCCTGACCTCTCCCCTTATTCAACACACTCTCTTGACTCTGAGGTTCCCATCATTAAGAAGATCCTTCGTTCCGTGTTCAGTTATGTCATGTATTCCTTAAGCAGACGCCTTGACCGACACGCACAGAGGAGGAATCAAACCTGCGTCCTCTCGATCTGCAGTCAAATGCTCTAACCACTGAGCTGGACTAGACCCAGAGACAACAACAACAAGGGGGATTGTGCACAACATGCTAGCAGGCAAACTTTGTGACCACCATGGCGTGTGGCCTTTTGTTTCATTGCCAGCCGGCCGCAAGTAATAAAGCTGTCTTAACTTCTTCACCCACTGTGCAATACTTGGTAAAGATTCATATTTCTGACAATGATTCAGGTACAATTCTTGTTAAGATAAGATAAAACTTTATTCGTCCCACGATGGGGAAATTCAGGATGTTAGGAACAAGGTGAGGCTTTCCACTGAAATGGGCCCACCTGTGTTTTCTAATGGCAGTCTGCCAAGGTTAACACAATACACTTATTTCAGAATAGGGGTTCCCCTTCTGCTTTCCTGAGAAAATGCCACAACACTACCAGTGTTGTGGAACCATAGAGGAAGTAGATATTACATTAGGTGTGTGAGGGGAGGACAGTTCTAGAATTTCTGTAGGTTTGTGAGGGGAGGAGAGTTCTAGAATGTCTGTAGTATCTGGTAATGACATGGACAATCTTACTAAACCGCTCGAATTTTAGGCTGAATCTTGGATGTGGATTACTAATGGAACAAGCTAGGTAAACGCAGACTTTTAATTAGAGTAACGCAGACAAATTAGAGTAAAAAGATCATTAGAAAGTAAGTATATGACTGGTAGGTTGGTACTACAAAGTCACTCAAAAGAACTACCGGTACATACAAATTGTAGTAAGTATGTTATTTGTGTGTGTGCACACAATAGCTGCTGGTACAAGGTCTTGTTTTGTTGCAATGAACAAAAAATTTAAACCCTACAGGAGATAAACTTAATCCAGACCACCTTGAACTCACCGACCTGGTCAGGCACAAACACACACACTCACTGACCCAGAAAGCCCCGACAACCCTCACCCCACACTCAGCATGCTTGTCCATCTAAACTAATAAGTGGACACTGGAGTGCGTGTATGTGTGTGTGTGTGAGAGAGACACGACTCTTGGATGACCTCCAGGGACACTGCTAGCCAAGAACAGTGGGATTCCAGAGCGACCACAGTGAGAGCAACCGGGGGCAAATACCATAACAAGCAGGCATGCCCTACTTAGCAACTAGCCCACCCTACCATGCTGTAGCCCAGCAACCAGCCCACCCTACCATACTGTAGCCGAGCAACCAGCCCACCCTACCATACTGTAGCTGAGCAACCAGCCCACCCTACCATACTGTAGCCGAGCAACCAGCCCACCCTACCATACTGTAGCCGAGCAACCAGCCCACCCTACCATACTGTAGCCGAGCATATTACATTTGAGACTACAACGTCATCACAACACGGAAGTTCGGATTTCATCGGACTACCGGCAACTCGTCACCTATAGCAACACAACCCCAAATAGGCTTTTAGTTCGAAGCTTACGGTAGCAAACTGTTGCTCAATAAAACAAATCTGCAAACAAATCTTAAACCAAGTTAATACAATGTTATACAAAATGTCTTTAATCCAGTGAAATTCTATGACAACCAACTATGGATTCTATGACAACCAACTATGGATTAATGCATTAATTCAGTTTACATTCAAAATTTTACTATTTTCGCCCTCCACCGTCATTTACAATTAGCCAAAACTGGCCCGATTTAGCGAGCAATTTAGTGCTTAAATTTTAAGCTACTAGCCCAGTAAGCGATGATCGTGGCTCAACCGTATGTTAAATTGAACCTTGCACAATCTTAGCGCGATGCCAGAGTGGCTAACATCATGAAGCCTCAATCAAGGTTAGTTGACATAGTTTGTCCTCGCTTCCCTTACCCTTGAGCCGTAGCTACCAGCCTAGCCTAAATATAACTGACCTTTCCCTGTTATTGTGAGCTCTCAGGACAAGGAGCGAAAATCAACAGCCATTTAGTATTTCCCCTTCTGTGCATGTGTGTTTCTTTTGTTTTTTACAAGCTCAAATTGGCTTATAAAAAAAAAATTATGGGGAATTTTATTTTGAAAATTTAAAGACGAGGACCAAAAATGTTCCCCCTTGTACCAGTTCCCCTGCTCCTGATTAGAGTGAGAGGCAGAGCCAGCCAGCATGTGACGTCATATTAAGATAGGTGCCACACTAACTGTCATTTATGACTCAAAGGAAAAGGCTGATAGGTTTACGGCACCATAAGAATAGATATATATATTATAACTGAGGAGGTTTGCAAGTTCAACCCCCCTTACTCTATACGTCGCTTTGGATAAAAGACAAGTAACCCGATCAGAAACACATCGACCCCCAGGTGAGACTAGACTTAAGACATACGTGTCCCACTAATGAGGTTAAATGTCCACCCTAATCACCGAGTTCTTAAAGGGAGGCTTCTCTAAGGGTCCTACATACCACACATTCTTAGCCCTGGTGTAATGTTAAAACTTTAATCAGCTTAGCAAGACTTTCAAATAGAGAAACCTATGGATTAACAATGAAGTGTGAGATCACACGGGAGGCGCGCACACACACACACACACACACACCCCTTTCTTAGAAGGTTGATCAGGAGAATGTAACCGTATGACCAGAGGTACAGTCTCCATGACCTCCTGCAGTCTAGTGATCCTTCCTGCAGTACCACCTCCTCCTATCCCCCCAGCCTAGTCCCCCTTACCCCCCCTCCCCCAGCCTAGTCCCCCTTACCCCCCCTCCCCCAGCCTAGTCCCCCTTACCCAGCACCTCCTGTGGACAAGTGCACACAGCAGATAGCACAAGGCATCTCAGGTTACACCCTAACTAGGAAACCCACATGACGCTCCCACACTCTGCCCAAACACACGCACCTCCCTGAAGTCCCCAAGGGAGTTGACACACCAGACACCAAGGTACTATGACTCAGTACACACAGATCAAGACTCAAATGTTGCGACATGACTCAACAACAGAGGAAGGAGAAGGGGTGAGAAGAGAGGGGGGAGGAGGAGGACGAGGGGGTGAGACAGGGAGGAGGAGGGGGGGGGGGCAGGGGGTTCAGGGCCACATCAATCAAAGGTCCAAGCAATTAAAGAGGAACCTGTTAAGAACAGTTGGTCAGTCTGTCAGGAGCTGGGAGTTTTCACAAACATTCCCAGAGAGCCATGCAGGGCGACCTTTAGCTCAGACATTAACTTGAGTTTATACACCATTGTGATCTAGGTAGCATAGGTAGGACGGAGGGGGGGAGAGAGAGAGAGACAGACAGCTGGAGGGGGGGGCAAGAGTGTTTGGCCAGAGACAGCAGGAAGGGAAAAAGGGAGAGAGAGAATTGGGGAAGGAGAAAGAGAGCAGGACAGAGGAGAGAGAGGGCGAGAGAGGAGAGAGAGGGCGAGAGAGGAGAGAGAGGGCGAGAGAGTGCAAATCAAATGCTTTGGGAGAGAACGTGTAGACCAGGAAACCTATAACCAAAACAGCTCCAACTTCTGTTTAGAACAAGCCTCATGTTCAAATGTACAACAATTACATTAATAATATAGTCATCATCCAAATAATATGGAAAAATCTAAATATGAATCATCATCATCAAATGTGATAGCTCTAAGAGCGTACACCCCCAGAGATGTTAATCCCAAACCGGGGAGGGAGGGAAGAGAAGAATGCCGAGGGAGAAAGAAAGAAAGAGAGACAGAGAGAGACAGAGAGAGAGAGAGAGAGGAGAAGGAGGAGAATCGGGTGAGAGCCAGGAGACCGAAAGGGAGAAGGCGTGAGAGTTGGGAGGGAGAGAGGGGAGGGGAGAGAGAGAGAGAGAGAGAGAGAGAGAGAGAGAGAGAGAGAGAGAGAGAGAGTCACATCTTCAGCTTCATTGTGCTTCTCAGGGGCAGACCATGTGAGAGTCACACTGGGAGAAGGAACAAGTTATCCCTGGGAAAAAGTGTGGAAGGACCAGACATGCAGACTGAACACCATATAGCACAGCACACACACCATATACCACAGCACACACACCATATACCACAGCACACACACCATATAGCACAGCACACACACCATATAGCACAGCACACACACCATATACCACAGCACACACACCATATACCACAGCACACACGCCATATAGCACAGCACACACACCATATACCACAGCACACACACCATATAGCACAGCACACACACCATATAGCACAGCACACACACCATTGAGCACAGCACACACACCATATAGCACAGCACACACACCATATAGCACAGCACACACACCATATACCACAGCACACACACCATATACCACAGCACACACGCCATATAGCACAGCACACACACCATATAGCACAGCACACACACCATATAGCACAGCACACTGGCTGCCAAGTCACCGTTTGTAATAAAAACATCTGGAGGAGAAACTGTTTCACAAACTCCCCTTTTCAGGTGATAAAAAATATATATTTGAGGTTCCAAACAGCTGAAATAGGTTCTCTCTGAGATAATAGGCATCTTGCTAAAAGTTAGTAGGCCTAGGCTACTTCTTATTTTTGTACAGTAGAAATGTCTGGATGAGTCAAAGCTGAACATGCTGTCTAAGACCTTTGGACTTCCCCTCACTCAAACACATTTAAAAGTGTACTTTTAAATTGTGATTTTAATATAGCCTACCAATTGACATTAACTGACCTTAAATCGAATATGTTTACTTGAGACAGAAACCGTTCTGATTGTATTGCGAACATTTAAAACAAAGGCGGCTACGGGAATTTAAAGTACATAAACCATTACAATAGTGACTCGGCTACGTGTGCCATAATGACAAAACAGTCAAATCATGTAAATCAATAATGCGGTTGTTTTAAAATGTAATTAGTTTAGAGCCGCCACCATGGCGACCCGGACACTGGCGCTCTTTGGGACATTTCAAGGGCAGGGTTGAACATAGCCACTTGAACAAGAAACTTGTCAAGATCACCTGCCATGGGCTGTAGGCTACTCCCACCGGCGAAATTAACTTAGAAAATTAAATATTTAATAGCACAGTATGATTTGTCACGTTGATCCTCAAGTCACAGACTATGATTTCGTTGCCATTGCCTTTTTATGGTATGCTTAAATACTCTGCACCACGCGCAAGTCACGTTATATTCCAACTGTCATTCATAACTAACCGCTCGATTCTGGGCTGTCAACCAGTGTAAATGTACTGTGGCTGTACTTCAAAACCCAATATGCCGGTTTGTACCGTTTGGGGTAGGCTAGATTGTGGTCCGGGCATGCTGTTGCAAGCTCCTATTGCGAAAAATTTAAACGAGTTCCTTTTGAAGCGACGATGAGTCTGTCTGTTACAGTAGTAGTCTCGAGCGGACTCTTTAGAGCCGTCAAGGTCAGTGATGGTGAGTTCCAAACCAACATGAAACGGACGAAACAGAAGCTTACGTTGCCATGTGCTACGGATCAAGACACGGAACACTCTGCTTGGGCTCTTGCGAACGTGACAAACCGTCACCGATGATGGCGTTATCATTTGCATTGCTGAATGAAAAAACTCGCAACAATGTGCTTCAGGAACAGACAACACCGATCAATAAAATACGAATAACGGAAACTGAACGCGGAGTCAAGTTAGAACAGGTAGCCGATACAATAGTGAATTCTAGCCAAAGTCAGCAGATCAATAAAACGTACGTTTCAATGAGCATAACATTATCCTTTAACCTATAATAAACGAATCGTTATCGCGGACATTTTATTAACCAAAGCCATTTGAGCTGTGTGCCAATAAATGACATCATATTCCAATTAACTAAATGAACCTAATGTATTAATATGTAGTCTAATATATGAATCATTCTTACCCACTCTTAAAAACGGCCAGTCGTGCGCTGTCTTTATTGTGCACCCTTGCACACGAGGTTGGTTTGACGTCTACTTCAGTTACCGGCGTCTACAACCTTGGAACACGCTCTATATGAGATAGAAAAAAAAGGTTGCAGAGATCATAGCGTCATTTCCGTTGTGGGAAGCTTGAGGATTGATTCAAAACGGTCTAAAAGGTTTTAGCCACCGTGAGCGTGTAGCCTAATAGGGTGAGAAACGCCAAAATATTATTTTGAGGACTGTTGTGAGGATTAAATACATGCTTAAATCACATATCCCTGCATAACAGGCTCCAGGCAGCACTGGATAAAGCGTGGTCGATACAGTCTCACGAAGGGGGGTTGTTTTGAAGCTGCATGGGCAAAATCAGAAAACTGAACAATGCGTATGCGCGTGTTACCTTGAATGATCCCGTCTGGCAATGAAACACATACATAACTTAAAGCGATTGTTCACGTTCCCTCATAAATATCAGTCAATCGTGTGTGTCCGATCTGCATAATTTGGACATAACTGTAGCCATAGGCTACCAGCCACCAAACCAAATACAGAAAATATTTCCTTCTGGTCCTTGATGGTGAAGCCACAGAGAACCATCTGGTCTCCACCTTTCTTCAGACTGTCCGATGGTAGTGAGCTGTTGAACTTATGAGCAGAAGACTCATGGAAAATGTACGTCCAAACCCAGTCCGCCTGTCAAGGCTGTGTAAACACGAGCTGTTCATACTGGCCCTGCTAGTAAAGCTTACAGTATATTAAGGTGCTGAGTCCACAGACCCACAAGGTTTTATTTGAGACATTAGAAGGACTTTTACTGTTTTTACTTAACTCGATTCCTCGGAAAATATATCGACATTTATTTATGATAAATCAATGATGTATTGCTTTATGCAGTAACCCAATTGCAGCAAGTGGACTTTTCCAAGTTGTGGCCTCTCTAAAATATGGATTTAGAGTTTGGAAAGTTGCACATAATTAGTTCTGGTGCATGTAAGTTGCTGGCATGTCCCTGCAGAATAGGCCTACTGGTCATCCAAACCCTCATGTGTAATCATTACTTGTTGCTCTGGATCAGACCTGTCAAGGACGCAATTGTGAATTGGTCAACTTATACAGGAGCAAAGGGCGTTGCAGAATAATAATTAACTTTTGAAAAGTTTCCTCAGAAAGTTTTTTTGTTGTTGATGTTTTCAAGAAATTGGGAAGAGATTGCGAGTGTGTGATGGTATGGAAGCCTGTGTTTGCCAGGTTGGTATCAAAGTATGGTACCTCACACACACACACACACACACACAGTCTATTTCCACCACAGTCCTCCCCCTCACAGGTGGTCATGATGGAGACGGTCGTGAGAGAGTCCTTATGGTTCTCAGTATACATACCTCTCACAAAACAGTCAATTGTAAACAACAATTACCAGAGGGGGGGGAGGAGACCTCCTGCAGAGTCAGACTTAAATACAAAAGAATGAAGTTTAGATGCAGGATTTCCGTACTCTGAGAAAAACATACACAGAATCAGGTACTGATTAAATACCCTTCATGAGCATCAAGTTACTTTTAGATGAAAAGAACTGTGTGAAAATGGAGATTTGACTTAATCTACCCAGAGAGGAAGTAACCCTTTACTGTAATTAGTCAAACTCAAACATGTGAACATGTATAACTGCTCCAGTAATAACATGATACCAGTCTTTTCACTAACCCAAGAGGAAAACGAAATTCCCCGTGGCAGCTGCTGTGATCTGTGGTGGTAAAGTAGGTTGATACAACCACACAAACACCTGCAGTTTGAAAATATCCTACACTGTTGATTTCATTTCTGCAAACTTAACTCTAACTGGTATATTTTGGTCTCTGTGAATCCGTTGATGACTTTGGTCAACAACATGTCATGTTTCTCTGTGGTGGTTTTGGGGAAATCGATGTTGTGTCTTAACCCTTGTGCTGCCTTCGGGTCACATGATCCAAAGGTTCACAACGAACCATCGTTGTGTTTACCCAATTTTACCCAATACAAAAACAAATAAAAAGCATTTTCTTTTAACCTTCGCAATGTGGGGGGGTCTGAGACAGCCCAACGGTTAAAATAAAATTATTCACTTTGTTTTTGTATGTGGTAAAGTTGTCGCAATACGACGGTGGGTCACAATGACTGATGGGTCAGAATGACCCGAAGATAACACAAGGGTTAAGTGTCAGAGCAATCATGAGGGTCCCTACTGGCCACCTCTGACCGCTGTATCCTCATCTGACCCTGCCTGGCCTGGCCTCCTCAGGCGTCCAAGCTGTAGACTTTGGCCCAGGTGAACGGTTTCCTGTCCGGTAGAACTCGTCCATACCTCACTGTGTTTTTCCTGCTGAGTCAGGGGCAGTTGCATGGTGGGAGGGCCACCTGCAGGGCTGGCCACATCTGGGCCGAGGCGAGGGGAAAAGAGAGGTGCTGTGGTTTCAATTGAGTCAATAGAAGACTGGCGAAGACTGGATGAGACGGGTGGAGTTAGATGTTTCCAACAACCAAGTTTAAAAATATATTTTTTGAAAGGTTGGGAAAAGAAATTGAAAAAGTTTCGAAAAAGTTGAAAAAAGCTGATTTTTTTGTTCAAAAAAGGTTTTGAAAGAAAAGTTGAAAAAAGTTGGCAATATTTTATTTTTTACTCTACTCAGTTTCTCTCTCCTCTCCTTTCACTGCGTGTGAAAAAAAGGTTTTGGAAAAAAAAGGTTGAACAAAAAAGGTTTGAACAGGACTCAAGATGTTTGAAATTGTCGGTGTCAAAAAGAATTCCTGGCGAATGCGCTGCGTGTGTATTAATATGATGTGAGGTCCAGTTACCAGTCACTAAAACAGGTGTAGTAGTAATGGCTACTTTTTACTTAAGTATATGTCAGAGACCACACTTCTTTACTTTATCTTGAGTGAAAAAGTGTAGTCAGTACTTTTACCAGTCTTTTTAAACATGAGTATCTGTACTTGGATGTGTGTACTTTTGCCATCTCTGCCGTAAATCTACCTCAAAGAACCGTGACTGACGAGCCACTTCAAACTCACACTGAGTTCAGGGGTTCTAACCCACACACACACACATCCTCCCGCTATTTCGGTTGAACCGTATCAGTAGTGTCACCCTTCTCTGTAGTAACAGTAAGTCTGCACTTTCACAGAAAAGAGCTCTTATCACAGCCCCACCCCATCCCCCAAGGACTAGCCTCCACCATCATGCTGCCCTCTCCCTCACGCTCACAAGCTGTGTGTGTGTGTGTGTGAGTGAGTTCGAGAAACTTGAGAGATGCAGAGACTTTCTGAACACTAATCAGGGAGTCAGGTGGCTGAGCGGTGAGGGAGTCGGGCTAGTAATCTGAAGGTTGCCAGTTCGATTCCTGGCCGTGCAAAATGACGTTGTGTCCTTGGGCAAGGCACTTCACCCTACTTGCCTCGGTGGGGAATGTCCCTGTACTTAGTGTAAGTCGCTCTGGATAAGAGGGTCTGCTAAATGACTACATGTAATCAGACTCAGCAGCTCAAATCTACAGGAAGGAAGAGAAGGTCCGAGCAGCGAGTCCACTGAAGCGCCTGTCAGAGTTTTACACAAGCAGGAAACACAGGTAGCCAGCTGACCACCCGCACTGGTATTTAGTGTGTTCAGAAGACTTTTTCCATCTCAGAAAAGTTTAACAATAAAGGCTGTGCACCAGATCAACAGAGAACTATGCAGTCAATTGTATTTGCATCCAAAGCAGGAAGTGGGAAGTAAATAACCAGAGAGACATGATGTATGAATCGACTTTACATTCAACAGACAAAGAACCTCGCATACAAAGCTTCAATGAACCAAACACCCCACCCTCAGCTGAAATACCTTCACACACACACACACACATTTAACGAGCTGACATGAAGAATGAAAGCTGATCTGGAGTCAGACATTACAGCGAGGAGAAACAGGTTCCACAGCTGATGCAACTCAAGGCCAGGATTGTGTTTGGCAGTCGAGTCAAGGTCCCACCAGTGTCTGTAGGATGATAAGCTATCACCTCCCCTGCAGGATGAACCCAGAGGACAGCAGCTCGCTGGAAGACCGTAGCAGTCTGGAGGCTGACACAGTGACCTGGTAGTAATTGACAGCGGACACAGAGAATTCATCTTGAAAGTGGCCCCTCACCCCCCCCCCCCCATTATTCCTACAGACCTATAAGCATAATATTAACAGACTTGTACAAGGGCCATCATAACGTTAGAGAGTCAGGTGGCCGAGCGGTTAGGGAATCGGTCTAGTAATCAGAAGGTTGTCGATCGATTCCCCAGGCCGATTCCCGGCCGTGCCAAATGACGTTGTGTCCTTAGGCAAGACTCTTCACCCTACTTGCTTCGGGGGGAATGTCCCTGTACTTACTGTAAAGTCGCTCTGGATAAGAGCGTCTGCTAAATGTAAATGTAAATGTAGAGGTACATTATGCGTTCCCTCCTCATTGCAGATAGCAACACAGTGACACCTTGTGGTAAAGACGCAGAACTGCAGACAGTGTGGTCAGCTTGTCCCCGGGATGAAAGAGCCTTTAGAAAAGAGCAGGGTTTTACCTCCGTCATTCCACAGGGATTATCCTCAACCTCGTGTCTCAGGCTTTGATTGATTTAGCTGTGGCGTCAGCTGAAAAAAGAGAGAGAGGAATTATTGACAGATTATCACATGCATTACCATGGTTGAGGGAAAATGTGTGGCAAAATATGATTGTGGTGGTGGCTAGATAGGCTTTGGTTTTAAACTGGTTTACACACTTGAACTCCACAGACAACTTTTTGCTTTTAATGCTGTTTATTTTACTAATAACAAATACAAAACAACAGCGTGTGATCGACAACAGTCAAAAATATCTCGGAACAGATCTGTCGAGTCCCTTCGAAACCTGATTTACTTACACAGAATAGCGAGCTTGGAGAGAATAGGTGACAGTGTGTCCTCAAGACGTCTTTTCTGGTCAATGAATTCCTGGGTCGAAGGGTCTCTGGCAGTCTGCGCCCAGTCATACTTTGCCGTACAGATACTCGTGCACATGTTCTAATTTGTGAGGACATTTAAATATTTAGCTGTACAAAAAAGACTAGCTTTATGGATAAAAATAAATAAATACTGCTTTATATTTTAATTATGCTTACTGGAACTTATCATTGGTTACATTTATGAAAGTCTATGAATATGTTGATGTTACTTATGTTGTTGTAAGATGGTTATCTTACCTTATCTTCTTTGGTAAGTTTGCCCTGAACCTTGTCAGGATCGGAAACGGTGTCTCTCACGTGAGATATGTAAGACACCAAGTCCTGCTTAGCCTCTGCAGCAGATGAAGTGAATAACTGAATTTTCAATTCACACAGAAATATGTACAACATTCTCAGTGTCTTTCTCTCAATTATAAATACATCGCGCTCTCGTTCTCGCTTGCCCCGTCTCAGAAACTCACCTGCCCAGTTAAGATATTCAGCGCAATCCGTTTTTGAATACCGGGAGGCGACATCAATGGCTCGTTCCCCTCGGAAGTTCTTCAATTGCATGTTGGCACCCAGCGCTACTAAAGTTTTCACTGTTTCTAGCTGGCCCCAGAGTGTAGAGTAATGCAGCGGGGAATAACCTGGAAATAAGTTTACAGAGAACGTTAGACTACCTCTATCACTGACGATTTTAAAATTAACTCCCATTCGAGGAAGACCTAGCTAGCTACCATGGCATTTTCAACG
The DNA here is from genome assembly GCA_023658055.1 of Thaleichthys pacificus. Classification (NCBI taxonomy): domain Eukaryota; kingdom Metazoa; phylum Chordata; class Actinopteri; order Osmeriformes; family Osmeridae; genus Thaleichthys; species Thaleichthys pacificus. Next base: position 1,492,148 of record CM042854.1, read on the forward strand.
AAAATGTACTTTGAATGTATTCTCATTTGATGGGTTAAATAAAATAATCAACTGTGAAGCCAGCTAGGCTAGGCATACCTCTAGCAGTGAGTTCATTGACTTCTGCTCCATGTTTTACCAGTTCTCGGACGATAGCGTCTCTTCCCAGCGCGCATGCTGTAAAAAAGGCATTCCTGCCGAGTTCATCCTTTTCCTTAAATACATATTTTGGAGATTCTCTGTCTGATACTGTTAAACCCTCGACGGTTTCCAAATATTCCTGAAGACCTATGAGATCTCCGGTTAAAGCATACCGCAATATTGAATGTTCTTCAACCGACTGCATAGTTTAGTTCTAGTTTCAAATTTAGCACTAGCTGTAGTGCTAGAAAATGTAACAGGCATTTACTTTTTACCAGTAGCCGTTGTCAGCAAACCAAAACCTTAGACTTCAGTATTTGATTAGGTAACAGCGTTAATCTAGATCACGATTGTTTTTATTTCCTGAAGAAGTCAACCGCAGAGCACGGATATTTACCGTTTCCATGGATACAAGTCACGTTTGAGGCAGAGAAGTGGGCGCCTGTTTACAGTGTACGTTGTAATGTTTTGGCTACAGTCAATAATAATACAAACTGTTATTTCACTTTTCTCACACCCAAGGATGCTTTACAGAGTATTGAAAAAGTTAAATACAATGTCAATGTAAAACACAAATATAAAGAACCAAACATTTACAAAATTATAAAATATGATTAGCCTACATTTAGATTTAAGAAATCCAAATTCTATAACGGAAAAATGTGTCTCATAATAAAAGTGTTTCATTGTAAAATTAAGATACAAAATTTGGAATCGTTTCCCACACACTCCCTTCTACTACAAGATTCTACTACAAGAAATACAATCTTTATTACTCATTGCAACTCTTGTGTGGATTCCCTTTTTGTCATGACCTTGAGCTAAATTGTGACAAATGATACATTTCTGTTGTAACTCACGACAAACTGTCAAATGTAAATAATTGTGACAAAGACTTTTCAACTAATATCAAAAGCGTGAGACAGCTAAACAATCGTGTTTCTTGAAGTACTCCTCTCTTTTGAAACGCTTACCACAATGCGCACACCCAAAAGTCTCGTTGCTGTGGCATATCATGTGCTTATGTAGGCGGGACAGGCTGACAAATCGCATTTGGCAAAGCGTGCAAGGAAATGGTCGCTCCCCGCGGTGTGAAAATCGAATATGTGACTTCAGATATGTCTCCTGTTTATAACTTTTGCCACACTCTGTGCAGACGTGGGGCCTAGCATCATCGTGGACAGGCAGGTGACGTTTCAAACCTAGTGCTTTTGCGAAACCTTTACCACACGTCTCACACAGGTGTGACCTGTCAACATGCGTTTTTATATGATTCATCAAGCTGTTGTTGTTATTGAACACCTTGCCACAGTACTTACAGGGGAAGCCGTCTCCTGTGTGATACAACATGTGGACTTGAAGCTTCTTCTCTGTCATGAACACGGCATTACAATGGGAACACTTGAAGCTGGCGGTTTCTCCTGCTGGCTCTCTGTCCACCATGGTACGATTACGATTACGGCGCGTGGGCCCACAGCCTACTCTGGCTACTTTGGCCTGATGTCTGACAAGATCCTTCTTGTTCCCGAAGCTGTGGGAACAGATGCTGCAGCTGAAAGGTCCCTTTTCATGTCTCCTTATGTGCTGATCCCGGCTCGATTTATTGAAAAACCTCTTGAAGCACACAGGACACGTCCGGTTGTCCATGATCACACCGGGGGGTGGACTCCGGCCGGGGGTTTGGTTCTGGGGGAAGACGGTGCTTCCGTGAGGCTGAGGAGAATCTGTGACACTCTGGCTCGGGGCCGAGGCCTGGCTGCTGCGCGCTTGGTCCTCCTGGCCCGGCTGCAGGCTCTGGTGGACCTCTTCCCCAGAGTCTTGCTGCCCGCTGGGAGACTTAACCCCCACACGTGTGTCTGGTCCATGCCTGTCCTGAGAGGCCTCACCACTGCTGCCACGCAACTGGCTCTCCGTGAGGTCTTTTACTGAAGTTGACTGAAGGTCGGTCTGCTGACCAACGAGGATCGTCTCCACACTCTGGGTCTCTGAAAGCTGAGTAGATTGAACGTAGCCTTTTCTGCACGAAGGGCACCTTGTCTGAGACATACAGTTGAGACTGTGTTCCTTCATTTCACCAGAAGAGGTAAATGTTTGCCCACAAGGACACGAGTGAGGGTTTAGGTTATGCTGCAGTTTCAGGTGCTCTGCCATGGTGTGGGTGTCTTTGAAGGTCTCGTTACACAAAAGGCAGGTTCGGTGGGATCTTTTAGGTACTACTCTGAAGGGTTGTCCCTGACTGTGGAGAGCGGTGGAGGCAGCTGATGTCGAGTGTGTGGTGCTGGTGACCTGCTGTACCCCGGTCCCGTTCATACAGGATACCTCTCTGGTGTCCGGGCCAGCTGTTCCCCCAGGACACTCTGAGCTTGGAGGAGCACGATCAAATCTCTTCCCACAATCACAGCACAAATAGTTCCTCTTTGAACATCTTCTAACGTGTAGATTTGTTGAGTTGCGGTGAAGCTTCTTGTTGCAAATGGGGCAGGGTGGTTTGTTATCCTGCCCTCCACGGCTAGTGGAGGTTTTCTGCTGAGGTAAAGTCCCTGGTTCTGGCTCCATCTCTGCGGACGATAAAGACGACACAGACTTGTCATCCTGCTCCCAATCGGAGTCTTTGTTGTGGCTGGACACGTGACAGTCCTCCTGGTGTTCCTCCAAACTCTCAGAGTCATCAAATTCTTCCCCACACCCTGTGCAGCGGTGGGTAATCTGCTTAGCATGAACGATCATGTGTCTGGTAAAGTCCTTTGCATTGGAAAAACTCTTCCCACACCGGGAGCACGTTTTCACACGCTTCCCAACATACAACGCATCAACGGAGGGAGAATCCTGATCTGTGCGGAGAGGGGACAGTCCTTCTCCTCGCTCTGTGGTCGCAGCTTCGCCGGGATTCTCTAACTGAGACGTAGGTGACATCCTACAGAAGTCACTCTTGCGAGAAACAACCTTTGGTCTCATCCGCTGTGGATGTCCCTCCTCCCCCACTCTCGCCCTCTTCTTCTTCCTCCTGTCCGGTTGTTGTGCTGTTACGGTGGACTCCAGCCCAGACAACAGCTCATCAGTGACTTCCATTCTGTATAGAACAACCTGTGGTTGATGGAGCAGACAGGAAATAACTGTTGAAGACTCGTCCATCAACACTCCTTTGGTTCTGGTAGTTTCTTCTCTAGTTTCCAGGTTTCTGTCACTAAGAAGTGTGTTACAAGCCAAATCTGTTCCTTCATCCTTTACAGTCTGCATTTCGACTGCTGTGTCCTCCTCATCCTCCCTCTCAAAGTTGTCCTCTGGTTCCTCTTCTGGACTAGAAGGTCCAGTTTGGACGCCCATTGCTTGATCGGCACTTATCCTCTGAGCTTCTGTGTGACTGGATTCTGACCACAAAGGTATAGCTGACTGGATGCAAGACAAGGCTGGACTTGGAACACCAGGACATCCCTCCACAGCCTCTGATTGGACCTCTGAGTCACCACAGGACACCCAAGTTGTCAAGCGTCTCTAGGCAGGACTCAGAGAGCGTACAGAGGATGTAGTTGTCTTCAGAGACATTACCTAGAAAAAGACAAGTTCATTATATTATTTATTTAAATTAGCCAAAATTTGGTCAGCCGATCTAGAACAGCACACCTTTAAAATATAACAACTTGACAGGTATGTACTTTAAGCAGACTTGCTGGATCTCCTACCGTTGGTGTAGGAATGTCCACCTGTATTGTTATGGTTCAGAAGAAGGGTGCTCAAGGGCTTCAGGTAACACCCAGACTGCTGCAACTCCTCCAGGACAGAGGGGGCGGAGCTGAGAAACGATGACACCTACAGCGAAAGGAGGAAGCAGGAAGAAAAATGGAGCACCAGCAGACTTGACATCCTAACATCAGGTTGTGGAAACCCCACAGTGATTGTTCGTTATCATACTCGAGGTGAAGGGTTGTCCTGTCTGCTGTTTGCTAGTTGTAGACATCTTAATTTAAGAAGATAACCCTTTAATGGTAGACATGCAGGTGTGGTGTTTGTGAGGCACCGCTTTGGATAAAAACATCTGATAAATAAATACATTATTATTATTTTACCTGTTTAAGGGTTGGAGTAGGAAGAAGAGTGTCCAACCTGGAGAGAAACTCCCACACCAGAGTCTGAAGAGCAAAGTCATACTTGGGGCCAAACTCCTCTGGAAACATGTTCTGGGGACAAACATGAAACAGGAAAAGATGGTTTCCACCTACAAAGTGTGTACAGGCCTTAGCCTAAACTAGGGGGTCGACCGATATGCGTTTTTCAGGACCGATGTCGTTACCGATTATTACAGATCAAAATGACCGATAACCGATATTTTGAACCGATATATATGTTTAGTGTAAAAATGAAAATGAATGTCAAAATTAAGAATAAAAAGGCTTCTGACAAAGATGTCTTTAAATTATTTTAAACATATCTTTCATTCTGAAAACGTAATAATAAAAACATTAATATTAATAATAATAACAACAACATAAAAAGTGCAGGGAGCATCCAACAGCATTCTGTAAACATTTTGTACAACTTAAAAGTAAATTGAAACCACAACAAGCAACAAATGAACAAATAATGTAAAATGTAAATTATTTAAAATTACAAATATTTTATGGGCTAATCGGTTTTGAAAATGGCCGATATCGATAACCATAAAAATGCTTAATAACGGCGCCGATAATCGGTCGACCCCTAGACTAAACAGTGTGTCTAGAGCAGAAATGGGCGGTGCTGTGGAGGAAGATGAATGATTTACCTGGAAGTAGTGTTCCCTCTGCGCTGGCTGTTCCAGCAGGGTTTCAATCAGCTTCAGAAAGTGTGACACTGATGTTTCCACGTCTGGATCAGAGATCTATGTAATAATCATTTTCCACCCGTCATACATCATACAAGTTACTCGTGCGATTGTAAAGAAACTTAACACAATATGAAGTATCACAGCGAATCATGTTCACCTTCTGTCTCCTGTGGATAGCGCTGCAGGTCCTTAGCCTGTCTAGTTGTTGCTGGATGGTCTCCGAGTCGACCACGTCAGAAAGGCACAGCTCCAGAACCAGCTGAAAGTTGAAACATTTCTGATTACGCTTAAAACATACATTTCAGGGCATCGATTGTGGAATGAACTACAACTGACTGTCTAGCTAGCTACTGCCTCGCGTCTTTACCAGAAGGCTGACCAGTTCCTCGCAGTATGAAGGCTGTAAAGGTAGCTAGCTAACACGTACCCGCGCTCGCAGCCCCATGAGGAGTTGGACCGTATCTCGGTAGCTCATCAGATCCGGGATGACCGCTAACACCTCGGTAACAAACGTGTCCAGCACTCCGTAGTCTTGGACATTACCCCTCTCAACGACTTGCCATAGAGCTGCAGATACCAACCTAACAGGCGGAACCAAAACACGGACGGACGACACTGGAATAGTGGAAGAAATGATCTTTGTAATATCCATGTTTGTTCGTATGCTCATACTACGCCAGCAATATGAGAGAGTAGTAGCCTACGGTACTTTCTGCTGATGCTTTAAAGCAAGGAACCTGGGACGGGGCTGAATGCCTTGGTTAGAGCTAGCAAACAACCGTGTTCCGTCCTCTTCTTCTCATGTGGGTTCTCACGATTTGAATTGCTCTTCATTTCCAAAATAAAAGTCTAACACCGGTTTCTCGCTGTTAGTCCAGAAAACTTCAGCACAGGACTTTTATTTTGGAAATAAAGAGCACGATTCAAATCAGTGAGAACCCATATGAAGACTTAACACGGTCATTTGCTAGCCAAGGCATTCAGCCCCGTCCCAGGTTCCTTGCTTTAAAGCATCAGCAGAAAGTACCGTAGGCTACTACTCTCTCATTATGCTGGCGTAGTATGAGCATACGAACAAACATGGATATTACAAAGATCATTTCTTCCACTATTCCAGTGTCGTCCGTCCGTGTTTTGGTTCCGCCTGTTAGGTTGGCATCTGCAGCTCTATGGCAAGTCGTTGAGAGGGGTAATGTCCAAGACTACGGAGTGCTGGACACGTTTGTTACCGAGGTGTTAGCGGTCATCCCGGATCTGATGAGCTACCGAGATACGGTCCAACTCCTCATGGGGCTGCGAGCGCGGGTACGTGTTAGCTAGCTACCTTTACAGCCTTCATACTGCGAGGAACTGGTCAGCCTTCTGGTAAAGACTCGAGGCAGTAGCTAGCTAGACAGTCAGTTGTAGTTCATTCCACAATCGATGCCCTGAAATGTATGTTTTAAGCGTAATCAGAAATGTTTCAACTTTCAGCTGGTTCTGGAGCTGTGCCTTTCTGACGTGGTCGACTCGGAGACCATCCAGCAACAACTAGACAGGCTAAGGACCTGCAGCGCTATCCACAGGAGACAGGAAGGTGAACATGATTCGCTGTGATACTTCATATTGTGTTACGTTTCTTTACAATCGCACGAGTAACTTGTATGATGTATGACGAGTGGAAAATGATTATTCCACAGATCTCTGATCCAGACGTGGAAACATCAGTGTCACACTTTCTGAAGCTGATTGAAACCCTGCTGGAACAGCCAGCGCAGAGGGAACACTACTTCCAGGTAAGTCATCCATCCTCCTCCACAGCACCGCCCATTTCTGCTCTAGACACATTTTTATGGTTATCGGTATCTCTCTTTTTTTTATTTGTTATTATTTAATTTTTTTGTTCATTTGTTGCTTGTTGCGGTTTCAATTTACTTCTTAAGTTTTACAAAATGTTTAAAGAATGCTGCTGGATGCTCCCTGCACTTTTTATGTTGTTGTTATTAATATTAATGTTGTTTTTATTAACAGTTTTCAGAATTAAAGATATGGTTAAAATCATTTCTTTGTCAGAGGCCTTTTTATTCTTAATGTTGACATTCATTTTCACTTTTACACTAAACATATATATCGGTTATCGGTCTTTTTGATCTGTAATAATCGGTATCGACATCGGTCCTGAAAAACACATATCGGTCGACCCCTAGTTTAGGCTGAGGCCTGTATACACTTTGTAGGTGGAAACCATCTTTTCCTGTTTCATGTTTGTCCCCAGAACATGTTTCCAGAGGAGTTTGGCCCCAAGTATGACTTTGCTCTTCAGACTCTGGTGTGGGAGTTTCTCTCCAGGTTGGACACTCTTCTTCCTACTCCAACCCTTAAACAGGTAAAATAATAATAATGTATTTATTTATCAGATGTTTTTATCCAAAGCGGTGCCTCACAAACACCACACCTGCATGTCTACCATTAAAGGGTTATCTTCTTAAATTAAGATGTCTACAACTAGCAAACAGCAGACAGGACAACCCTTCACCTCGAGTATGATAACGAACAATCACTGTGGGGTTTCCACAACCTGATGTTAGGATGTCAAGTCTGCTGGTGCTCCATTTTTCTTCCTGCTTCCTCCTTTCGCTGTAGGTGTCATCGTTTCTCAGCTCCGCCCCCTCTGTCCTGGAGGAGTTGCAGCAGTCTGGGTGTTACCTGAAGCCCTTGAGCACCCTTCTTCTGAACCATAACAATACAGGTGGACATTCCTACACCAACGGTAGGAGATCCAGCAAGTCTGCTTAAAGTACATACCTGTCAAGTTGTTATATTTTAAAGGTGTGCTGTTCTAGATCGGCTGACCAAATTTTGGCTAATTTAAATAAATAATATAATGAACTTGTCTTTTTCTAGGTAATGTCTCTGAAGACAACTACATCCTCTGTACGCTCTCTGAGTCCTGCCTAGAGACGCTTGACAACTTGGGTGTCTGTGGTGACTCAGAGGTCCAATCAGAGGCTGTGGAGGGATGTCCTGGTGTTCCAAGTCCAGCCTTGTCTTGCATCCAGTCAGCTATACCTTTGTGGTCAGAATCCAGTCACACAGAAGCTCAGAGGATAAGTGCCGATCAAGCAATGGGCGTCCAAACTGGACCTTCTAGTCCAGAAGAGGAACCAGAGGACAACTTTGAGAGGGAGGATGAGGAGGACACAGCAGTCGAAATGCAGACTGTAAAGGATGAAGGAACAGATTTGACTTGTAACACACTTCTTAGTGACAGAAACCTGGAAACTAGAGAAGAAACTACCAGAACCAAAGGAGTGTTGATGGACGAGTCTTCAACAGTTATTTCCTGTCTGCTCCATCAACCACAGGTTGTTCTATACAGAATGGAAGTCACTGATGAGCTGTTGTCTGGGCTGGAGTCCACCGTAACAGCACAACAACCGGACAGGAGGAAGAAGAAGAGGGCGAGAGTGGGGGAGGAGGGACATCCACAGCGGATGAGACCAAAGGTTGTTTCTCGCAAGAGTGACTTCTGTAGGATGTCACCTACGTCTCAGTTTGAGAATCCCGGCGAAGCTGCGGCCACAGAGCGAGGAGAAGGACTGTCCCCTCTCCGCACAGATCAGGATTCTCCCTCCGTTGATGCGTTGTATGTTGGGAAGCGTGTGAAAACGTGCTCCCGGTGTGGGAAGAGTTTTTCCAATGCAAAGGACTTTACCAGACACATGATCGTTCATGCTAAGCAGATTACCCACCGCTGCACAGGGTGTGGGGAAGAATTTGATGACTCTGAGAGTTTGGAGGAACACCAGGAGGACTGTCACGTGTCCAGCCACAACGAAGACTCCGATTGGGAGCAGGATGACAAGTCTGTGTCGTCTTTATCGTCCGCAGAGATGGAGCCAGAACCAGGGACTCTACCTCAGCAGAAAACCTCCACTAGCCGTGGAGGGCAGGATAACAAACCACCCTGCCCCATTTGCAACAAGAAGCTTCACCGCAACTCAATGAGTCAACACATATGCAACCATGGTGGGCCATTGGCAAGACGGGTTCCACATCGTTGCCATGGCTGCGGCTGGAGATGTTACGTTAAATCCAAGTTTGAAAAACACACTGAAATGTGTCTGAAGAGGATCTATTTGTGCTGTGATTGTGGGAAGAGATTTGATCCTGCTCCTCCAAGCTCGGAGTGTCCTGGGGGAACAGCTGGCCCGGACACCAGAGAGGTATCCTGTATGAACGGGACCGGGGTACAGCAGGTCACCAGCACCACACACTCGACATCAGCTGCCTCCACCGCTCTCCACAGTCAGGGACAACCCTTCAGAGTAGTACCTAAAAGATCCCACCGAACCTGCCTTTTGTGTAATGAGACCTTCAAAGACACCCACACCATGGCAGAGCATCTGAAACTGCAGCATAACCTAAACCCTCACTCGTGTCCTTGTGGGCAAACATTTACCTCTTCTGGTGAAATGAAGGAACACAGTCTCAACTGTATGTCTCAGACAAGGTGCCCTTCGTGCAGAAAAGGCTACGTTCAATCTACCCAGCTTTCAGAGACCCAGAGTGTGGAGACAATCCTCGTTGGTCAGCAGACCGACCTTCAGTCAACTTCAGTAAAAGACCTCATGGAGAGCCAGTTACGTGGCAGCAGTGGTGAGGCCTCTCAGGACAGGCATGGACCAGACACACGTGTGGGGGTTAAGTCTCCCAGCGGGCAGCAAGACTCTGGGGAAGAGGTCCACCAGAACCTGCAGCCAGGGCCAGGAGGACCAAGCGCACAGCAGCCAGGCCTCGGCCCCGAGCCAGAGTGTCACAGATTCTCCTCAGCCTCACGGAAGCACCGTCTCCCCCCAGAACCAAACCCCCGGCCGGGGTCCACCCCCCGGTGTGATCATGGACAACCGGACGTGTCCTGTGTGCTTCAAGAGGTTTTTCAATAGATCGAGCCGGGATCAGCACATAAGGAGACATGAAAAGGGACCTTTCAGCTGCAGCATCTGTTCCCACAGCTTCGGGAACAAGAAGGATCTTGCCAGACATCAGGCCAAAGTAGCCAGAGTAGGCTGTGGGCCCACGCGCCGTAATCGTACCATGGTGGACAGAGAGCCAGCAGGAGAAATCGCCAGCTTCAAGTGTTCCCATTGTAATGCCGTGTTCACGACAGGGAAGAAACTTCAAGTCCACATGTTGTATCACACAGGAGACGGCTTCCCCTGTAAGTACTGTGGCAAGGTGTTCAGTAACAACAACAGCTTGAGGAAACACATCAAAATGCATGTTGACAGGTCACACCTGTGTGAGACGTGTGGTAAAGGTTTCACAACAACAGCCGCTTTGAAAAGTCACATGTTCGTCCACGATGATGCTAGGCCCCACGTCTGCACAGAGTGTGGCAAAAGTTACAAACAGAAGTCATTCCTGGAAAGTCACATTCGTTTTGTGCATCAAGCAGAGCGGCCATATCCTTGCACCCTCTGCCAGGTGCGCTTGTCCAACCTGGCATCGCTACATAGACACTTAAAAACTCACAGCAAGGAGACCTTCAGTTGTGCGGGTTGTGGGAAGAGTTCAAAACGAAAGGAGTTCTTGACAAAACACGTTTGTGTAGTCGACCCCCGCTTTTGATGTCACTAGAGAACTCTTTGCTGCAGTTGCGTGGCGAATGTTTGGTACCAGTGAAAATAAATCATGACCATCAGCATCTTTTTAGTCTTGTGGTATTTGTCGGATAGCATAATTCATACTCTTTAGTTACAGCATTTTCTTTTTGTAAAAATAAAAACATGAACAACTTTTCAAAGTGCAACCCCTCATTGGTGCATTTCCAGAATACATCTTTAATACTCAAATGTGGCTACAGGAAATACATGTAATTTTCATACACATCTCCCACACAACAACGTACCAATGTGAAACGAGCAAATAATCTGCCAAGTCGTTTCCCGTAACGACACTTGGTCATCCAACAGATGGGATGGTAGCAAGGTGCTACACAACCACTCTGAAATCTCTGACTTGCGCGCACACACCACACACACACACATACACATTATACACAGACCCCCTGGTGAGAGACAAAGGGGTCCATGAGGTATCCAGGGGCAGCACAGGGTCTAACTAGACATCAGAGAGATGTGGGACACCTGTTAGAGGGGGAGTCAGATCAGAGGGAAAGGGGAGGATATCAGGCCAGATAGGGGGTGGGAGGGAGAGAGAGAGAAGATGGCAGAAATTAAGGATTTCTTCCCCCATCGACCATATCAACCCTTGTGCTGCCTTCGGGTCACATGACCCAAAGATTCATAACGAACCATCATTGTGTTTACCCAATACAAAAACAAATACAAATAATTTTCTTTTAATAAATAAATCCTAATGTTTCATCCACAGGGAGTTTCTCCAACCCACCTCCTCTATGGTTCTCCCCAGCCTCTCCTGGCTCAGCACCACTCTCCTGGAACACAAACACACTTTAGTAGCACCACACAGACTATATAGTAGCACGGCACTATACAGTTACACAACACAGACAGAAGTGCGGAAAGGCGGCGAGGAGGATGTAGGAGGAGGGAGGATATAGGAAGAACACAGTCAAGGACGACATGGGTGTCTGGTCTTGTATGACAGCAGGGGGGCAGGGAGGATGGTAGAGCGAGGTAGGAAGCCAGACAGCAGGGGGGCAGGGAGGATGGTAGAGCGAGGTAGGAAGCCAGACAGCAGGGGGGCAGGGAGGATGGTAGAGCGAGGTAGGAAGCCAGACAGCAGGGGGGCAGGGAGGATGGTAGAGCGAGGTAGGAAGCCAGACAGCAGGGGGGCAGGGAGGATGGTAGAGCGAGGTAGGAAGCCAGACAGCAGGGGGGCAGGGAGGATGGTAGAGCTAGGTAGGAAGCCAGAGATGAGGTCTACCTGAGGATCCTGCAAGCCACAGTGAGGGTGAAGTGGCCTGGGCAGTCGGGCTGGTAGGTGGAGGGAACTATAACATAGGCCCCTGGAGGTAGATAGCAGGCCAGCGACACATCCTGGGTGTAGCAGTGAGGCACACAGCTGGCCACAGGTTCCTTGTCCCTGGGTAAGCTCGGCTCAGACTCCCCCTCCTTCTCTGGAGCCTGGACTCGGACAAGGTGGAGGGTAAGATATGCTGTATTTATCAACCACCGTTTATCATAAATTTAACTGTCAAGAATTCATTATAGTATCAAAAACAGACAAGTGTACAAACAACATATCCATCGTATTTACAGGAAGTGACACACAAGCCTCATATCGCAACCATAGAAACACACAAACATATTTAAAAACCCTCTCACCGTATACAGGTGAAAGCCGATTGGCTGGAGGTCAGTATCCGGGTGGTTTTGACGCAGGGTTACCTGAACATTAACCCCAGGTGTGCCGGCCACGTGGTCGCCCACGGCGACAGGGAAGCGAGGGTTCCGCCAGTGAGACAGGAAGTTCCTGCCCCCTCCGGCTGATGACCCTGTGACCCACACGCCCCGGAAGTAGACCGTCTCCCACTCTCCCGTTACCAGCGGCAACGAGGGCCCAGGGGCCTTCAGGGCACTGCAGGGACACAAGAGACAATCTGTAAAAAACAACAACCGACCAGGAACAAAATCGTACGTCACAATATGGGCATAGCTCAGTGGTTAGAGCGCTTGCAGATCAAGAGGTTGCCAAGCTGAAATGTGCTGTACGCTGTATTAGATAACATCCACTAAATCAGGGGTCTTCAACCCTGGTCCTCAGGGCCCACTGACCTGCATGTTCTAGATGTTTCCCTGCTCCGACACGCTCGTTATCAGCAGGGAAACATCTAAAACTATGATTATCATTACTACAGAAAGGTAAACTTCATACAATGCCTGCTTCACGAGAGCCACAGACACACAGAGTCCTGGCACTACGGTATCATACTGGCACTACGGTATCATACCGGCACTACGGTATCATACCGGCACTACGGTATCATACCGGCACTACGGTATCATACCGGCACTACAGTATGGAGATGAAAGAAGGATCTCATTAACATGGTTATCGTGATAAGGTGACGTGCGAGGCGGACCTGAGTGAGGTGGGACTGGAGGAGAACACCCTGAGGGTGAAGCTGGCTTCCGCCCCCTGGTGGAAGCAGCTGGGTACGACCATGTGGAAGCCAGGCTCCAGACGCGTGTGCAGGATCACCTCTCGCTCGTACGCGTGGCAGCGCGTGGACGCGCACGGGGCCTTGTTCAGCGTCCGTGCCACGTTGACACGCTTCTTCTGCACCTGGAGGTGGAGACACACACACACGTGTAACCCAGGTGAGTACACTTCCCTACCTACACACACACACACACACGTGTAACCCAGGTGAGTACACTTCCCTACCTACACACACACAAAGAGCTACCTAGTCACATTCCCATACCAACCTTCCACATGTGGATTGCTATGGCCTGGTGGTGCCGTGCATGGGCGGCGCCCTCTGCTGGTGAGCACGGGTACTGCGCTGTCCTCCCTGGCCAGTGCTGTAGCAAGGACACCAGAACCTCTCCACGCTCGCCCACCCTCAGCCAGAACTTGGGGTTGCTGCCGTAGCTGCTGTTGTTACGGCAACCGCCGGCCGAGTGACCTTTGACCCATCGGCCGGACAGCTGGTTGCTGTGAGTCAGCAGCTCTCCTATTGGATGGAGAGTAGTCTCATCAACCAATGATGTGGTAGAATTAATTTCCTGGCTGCTCATCATAGATGTATAGGTGTGTAAATAAAATTAAAAAGTGAATTCTCTGGAAATTCAACTTTCCTCACTCTCACCCCCTCCCTGCCTCTAGGCTAGGCAAGGCTTTATATATTCAACCTAGGGCTAGGCTATATACATTCAACCTAGGGCTAGGCTAGGCGCCATGCCTGGGAGTTCTGGCAGAGAACTCTACCAGTATAGATGCTCTGTAGATGCCCGTCCTCGTTGATGGGATACCCCACTGTGACATCATCAAACTGCGCCAGGAACTCGGTGTGGTCCAGCCAGACTTCGCCCTCCTCAGCGCGGGACAGAAGCTCCAGAGAGCTGGCCGGCTCCAGGGTCCGCCAGCCCTCACCACTGCCAGGGAGGAGAGTGGGGAGGGAAGAGGGAGGAGAGCGGGGGAGGAGAGGGAGGGGGAGGGGATAGGAAGCGTGGGGGCAAGGAGGGAGTGAGGGAAGGGGGAAAAGGAGGGTGAACACACACAGTATATAAAATATACACACTAACACCGCACGTATAATACAAACACACACATATTGATATGGAAGTATTCTTTCATGGAGAATACATTCCCCTCTACATACCCCTCTACATACCCCTCTACATACCCCTCTACATACCCCTCTATCCAGGCTCCGCCCCCGCAGCGTCGCCCCCAGGGGTTTCGGATGCGAAGCAGTCGGACCACCTCTTCTCCGCCCTCCCGCCCGGCCCCCCCCTCCCCCCCGGCCCCGCCCGACGACGTCCTCACGTCCAGCCACTCCATCACGTTGAGGGCGTGGTGCTGCTCGAGGACACTGCCACCTGCAGGCGATCCCAGGGAACAACAAGATCACCAAGCATGACATGTTAAGACAACCTAGGTGTTTCCTACAGCCGTCATGACCTTTGACCCTAACCCTGACCTATAACTCTAACCATAACCATTTTATACTCTATCTTGAATATATAAAACCAGGTCCTGAAGATTACATCTGAATCATTGAGCAGTTTCCCAAAGCAACATACAAACAGTGCATTTAAGGAATTAAAGTCGGATCAAAATCCAAAGTGAAAAGAGTCAAGATCAGAAGTGGATAGTTCTAACAGTGTTTAGTTGTTTACAGTCAAGGAACGGTCTGTATTTACCAGGCACAGTGCAAGCGATGATGAAGTTCAGATAAATGAAGTTAGGAGTTTTATTCATAAAGAGACGAAACTGAACTTCCCCTCCTCACCTGTGGGGGCGCTGTGTGTGGAGCAGCTGACAGAGCAGCCCTCCCTGACCGCCTGCAGAAAGTCCAGATCCAGCTTCCTGGTCGACCCACGGACCCGGTCGCTGCCCTGCCCCCCGTCCTGGTCCTCCTCCTTCCCAGCATGCTCCAGGCTCCAGCGCTCGGCCAGTCCTCCGGTCAGGTCCACCAGCGCCTCGGACACCTGCCCCGCCCACAGACGCTCATACGACCCGTGGAGTCTGGGATAGGAGGAAGGAATGGGGGGGAGGGGCACCCCCCAACACTGTTACAGCACCAGAACCCCACCACACACCCCAACACTGACCGGTACAACTCTGCTCCCCCAGGTCACTCACTTGGCATGGGCCTTCTCCAGCAGGGATACCCAGAATGCATCGGGGGCCTGGCAGCGGGAAAAGCACAGTTTTCCGCCAACGCATGGCAGCCGGTCGTCCACGGTGACCTCGGTCCACAGGCCGTTCTTCCAGAGGCGGAACAGGAAGGAGCCCCGATACCGGCTGTGGCCCCACTGGGGCTGGTCTGGGGGCAGAACCTGGACCAGGTGCAGAAACACCTCTTTAGAGGAATAACCTGCCTTATAGAGGGTTCAGAAACACCCCTTTAGAGGAATAACCTGCCTTATAGAGGGTTCAGAAACACCTCTTTAGAGGAATAACTTGCCTTATAGAGAGTTCAGAAACACCCCTTTAGGGGAATAACCTGCCTTATAGAGGGTTCAGAAACACCCCTTTAGAGGAATAACCTGCCTTATAGAGGGTTCAGAAACACCCCTTTAGAGGAATAACTTGCCTTATAGAGAGTTCAGAAACACCCCTTTAGGGGAATAACCTGCCTTATAGAGGGTTCAGAAACACCCCTTTAGAGGAATAACCTTCCTTATAGAGGGTTCAGAAACACCTCTTAAGGGGAATAACCAGCCTAATAGAGGGTGCAGAAACATCTCTTTAGAGGAATAACCTGCCTTATACAGGGTGCAGAAACACCTCTGGGGATGGGTATAGCTCAGTGGTTAGAGCACTTGACTGCAGATCAAGAAGCCAAATCTCAAAATGAGACAGATAGCTCAGAGTTTACTAGAGAGTGTGTACTAGGAGTGTGTACTAGGAGTGTGTACTCCTAGAGAGTGTACTAGGAGAGTGAGCGAGCTGCGGGCAGCAGCCTACCTTGTCGAGCAGGTGTCTGTTCTCCAGCAGGGTGGTGCAGGCACACAGTAACCAGCAGTCCCCCAGCAGGCCCTGCCTGGCCTGGCCCCTGCTGGGCGGCGTCGCGAGGAGCCTGGGGGCCGGGCACATCTCCTTAGGGGGGGCAGGTGGAGGAGAGGGGGTGGTTCATACAGAGTTGGGAGGCAGAACAAACAGATTTTTGTTACGTTGATTTTAGGGCTTTACGTGGTCTCTTCAAACACCAGGGTTTGGAACCGGGTAGAACCTCTCTAAGGTTCTAATATAACTCCAAAGACTTGGGATAGAACCTTAAGGTTCCAAATATAACCCTGTACCTGCGGCCGCAACCAGGTGATGTGACCGCGGAGGCTGGCGATGGGAGTGGAGCGGTCGGAGAACAGCGAGGAGTCATCCGCGGGGAAGTCCGGATCTTGGAACAGCCCAGATCTTACATCCTCATCATCGCCCCCCTCCTCTTCACTCATGGCCCGTCGAGAGGTAACACCGTTTCACGGTGATATTCTCGCATCAGTCCTGCGTTCCTTCACTCTACCAGGGTGCGGATTCAGAGGACAATTAGCTGATCTGACATCAGTCTACATTGACCAGCAGAAGCGCTTGTTGACCGCACGGTTGCGCGTGTCCCCCTAACCCTCCTCCTCCCGTTACATAACACACAGGGTTCTGTATACTGCGAAAACGGAGCGGCTTCACGACAGAGGCTACATATTACATCCTGGAGTCAGCGCTGTCAGCTGTCCAGGGTTTAGATTCCGCGATAGACCGTATTTGAATGTCACGCTGAATCGATACCTGTAGCCTACTAATCTAGTCCACATCAGGTAACTGATATAAATGAATGCAAAATCTGCGGAAATCACACGTGTCGTGGAAACTAAAGACGCTGAAACTCTTTGTCATAATTCTCTTGTTTAGCTACTCGTAGTGCGTTTAATAATACCACATTTTAATTGATGAATGGTTAAATGAATCCGTCCATGCATTAACTGTAGGCTACGTAGGCCTACACATCACTGACATCAGTCACCTAGGTTAGTGCTTAGATTTGTTTATGAAGTCTAGCAAGCTGATATGGATGAGATGCCTACTGGCTAGCTAGCCAACTGAAAGATAATTTCCCTATCGCTGGCTTGCTATTTACTATTGCTGCCGGTGACTTTGATAATACTAGGCTACACTAATCAGTGATAGGGTGTCGAGCAATTGAGGAAAAGGCAGAACGAAATTAGGTACCTGTTTTCAATTCGCATGGTGCGCTTCTCTCTTCCGGAAACTCACTGACAGAAGCCCAGTGTGCCCATGAATGAATCTTTCCGCTTTGACTCATAGACTCGTTATTGTCAGTGAGTGCCACCTCGTGTTTGTGAAGTGAATTACGTTAAGTCGTTATAACCAGCCTATACGCAATGCTTTATCACGTTAAGTTGTTAAATTTTTACTCATTTTAAAAGAAGGCAAAAGCTGTCATAATAAATTATATGGGTTTATTTATTGAAAATCGCCACATGCGTTCATAATTTGGATTTACAGGGGCATTTGAAGTAGCCTACATCTTTCAACCATAGACAAAACTAGTCAATTGTTATTTAGGCCTATATTTTTTCGTTTCTTGGTTACAGAGTAGTCTACATATAACCAAACACAGGCCGTTTTCAGCATTTGTGTACGTCGAGGTTTTAGACGCTGGTTTTACTTGTTTCCTACAGGAGAAATTATACAAACACATAGGCTACAAATACAAAAACATGTCAGAAACCATTTTCGGCATCAAACAATGCTGGCATGTTTTATTCATCGATCATAAGGATTATAAACTCTTACTCCAAATACTTGATGGCAGCTTTTGCCCACGTGGATTCTGGATTTACACACACCAGCTTCCCTCTGAGCGTGAGGAGGACACTAGCAGAGGAATAGAAGGCGAGGCAGGTATTAGAACGGAGGGAGCAACTGCGTCAATTTAGTCATAACATTTGTAGTAAAATTAGTCATAACATTAGTCACATTAGTCGTGAGATTAGTCACTGCAATCAAAATCGCTAATGTGTAGGCTTGTGTTGGCCTACTGACGGAGAACCCTATGTCTTAGAACTCTTCTTGTTCCAGGTAGAGAGATCAAGAAGTCTCCAGCCCGAAGGAACATATGGGGAATATACGAGGAAACAGTTCATCTGTACTGTAGCTCAAAGCATTCAAAAGGGACAATTGAAGGGTTTAATTTGAGGGTTTACATAATCAAATGCGTGAACACTGTGGAGAGTGTGGACCGTGGTGAGCCCGCGTGTTGCAGACCCCGCTGGCGTCCTGACTTTCATAGCGGACGAGTCTAGAGAGAGGGGTCCTGTCTGGCTGCTTACTGTAGTATGTACAGCACCTCCTGCACCTTCACAACAAACACAGTAAAAGATCAAAATGTGTAAAAGGGGTTATAGACTCACACGAGAAATTATGAAGAATAACCCAATATGAATATGTTCAGAATTATGATAGCCTATATTAATTTATGACAAGGTGCATTCTATTATATTCTATAGTATTGCATTATATAGTATTTTATTATATAACAATCTCATATTTGATCAAATACGTTAGATCAAATGTTCACAGGTTCTCTGGATCTCCTGACATTCTAGAGTCAGAACACTTGGTTTAAATCTTTCTGAGGGTGGCAACCATTTGTGGGCAACAATAGGTTTTTGGGTCAGGTAAAAAGGGAGATTTCACCCTGATTCAGGAATATACAGTCATGTCAGCAAAATACTAATAAAGGAAGTTCATAAGAATTCATAATGAGATCCCTTTATAACCTTTGTTCCCTAAAACATTTACGTACTATAAAGTAAACACCAGTTGCAAGAATAGATGAACCATAGGTTATTCCCCCCATTTCTACCTAGCACTCATAACCAGCTTTACATATATGTTGATTATTTAATTCATAGTCTTTTCATATTTTCATATGAAGAGGCGGTGTGATTCAAAATAAAACCTGTCGTTCACTTGACCCAGGAAAAACAAGTCAAGTAACCCAATGATAGACCCACGTTAGATTCAAGAGTTCTTTGATTTCTATAATTGTGCCCTCCAGTCAACCCAGGAGATGAACATGATTACGAGACACTGCTGTTATTGTAGGTCATTGGGGTTGGAAACATTTGTGGTGCTTTTCATGGTATTTGCAGTACGATGACATGACGAAGGAGGAATTGAGCAAGCCTTTGTCCTGACCTATTTAGTTATCTCAGAAACCCCTTTCCCCTGCTTCTCAGGGTTTGGTTCGGTGGAGCTGCACTGACCTAGAAAACAACAAGCCTTCCACCGCAACAGAACCATCACAGAACACTGCACATCTCATTGTCATTAATATCTCAAATCTGACTCATGAACACACACACACACACACCTACACACAGATACACACACATACACAAAGACATACACACACAAGCACAGAAACACACACACAAGCACAGAAACACACACACAAGCACAGAAACACATGCCCGATATCCAATTAATGTTAACACTTGAGATCCAGGTTGAGTAATTAACATAGTATTGGTCAGGGCTAGTGTTATCAGAATCAGAATTTGCTTTATTCACCTTGTTAGTTTACACAAACAAGGAATTTACTGTGGCAGGAAGGTGCATACGATAAACATATAAGAATATTAAACAGAAAAAGTACAAAAAGTACAACAGTCTAAATCATTCTGAATTAATACTATACAATCGTAAGATTAGATAAGTGTAAGGTAATAAGGCCCTACATTATTATGTGTTAATAATACTTACTAACTTACTAAGGCATAATTAAATATTGACTGATTCTTGTCACAAACACCTGAATATAAAGGATTGCCTGTTAAACTGTTATTAAGTATATAATGAGTTTATTGAAATGCATACACTCGCATACACAACCATACATACACAGACATATACACAAGTACATACATGCACACACACACACATAGACAGTGAGGCTTGTTAAATGTTCTAGATATCAGATTTTTATCAGCTATGTAAAGCACTGAGATGTGTCTGCTCGTGTGCGGAGCCTCCGGTTGGCCTGAATAACCCTCCACCACAGACACAACCCTCCACCACAGACACAAGGTGTACAGTGTGACTGCATAGTCCGTGAACTCTAGTATTCACATGTATGTCCATCTTTCTACGTGTACATAACAACATCTTTCAAAGTAATACATCATAAACCTTTCTACTCAGTCTGATTTGATCAAAAGCAACATGCAGGGGGGATTTGAACCTGAGGTATCTTAATCTGCCCTCAACTGCCCGACCACTAAGCTTTACCCGTAACGCCTCAACAAATACTGAATAAGCAAACTTTGCCAAACACAAATGTGTATCACTGCAAACACACTGGCAATAACTGTATATATTAAATACCTTTGTAGTGAACATGAATATGCTAACTTTGCTTAGTCCTTGAACTCTACTGGTTTGACGAACTTTTATTCTACTCGACTCAACTCTGCTCTGTTGTACTCTTCTGTACCTTTCCAGTCTACATGTTTAACTGACATCATACACCTTGATGTCCACATGTATAACTGACATCACACACCTTGATGTCCACATGTATAACTGACATCACACACCTTGATGTCCACATGTATAACTGACATCACACACGTTGATTGACAGCATGTCGCTTTGGACAGAAGCATCTGGTTAATTTATAAAAGTGTAAAAATTCCAGGTTTGAGCTCATGGCTCCATGAGGAGTGACAGGGATAGTACAGGGACTGTCTCCGTGGTGATCGCTGTCTCCGTGGTGACCTCTGTCTCCGTGGTGACGAGGTGGTTCCTCCCTAATGAAATACCATACCACAACTTCTGATTTAGATTTTTTTTATATCTATATAACATATAATGTCAATGTATTTACATGCTATACTTTATTGTATCATGTTACAGTGTATTGGATGACACACACACCCACACACTAAACACACCCACACAAAACATATGCACACAAACACTAAACACACACAAACACACACCACTATACAGACACAGCCCACGTTGCCTCACAGCGAACAGGCAGCATCTCTGTTCTGTAGCATTCCTCAAGCCTGTTCCTGTTTTTTCCTCCCACACCGTCGAAAGTGGCGGGGAATTTTTCTCTCCCATTGTGCACTGCTTCAGCAGGCGGCGTAAGCATCGGAAACCCCAAAGAGGAAGTTTCCAGCTTCTCTCCACTAGCTGCCGTGGGGGCGCTATATAACCTGCTCACTCAGGACCCGAGAGACACTCCTCTACTGCACCTGAAGACAACACTCACAGACAGACAGACAGACAGGCTGACAGGTTGACAGACAGACAGGCTGATAGACAGACAGACGAAGGGCAGCTCAACAATCCTCCATCCCCAACTCTCAGAAGAAGAAGAAGATGTCTCTGCTGCGAGCTTCTCTGCTGGCTGCCTTTGTTCTCCTGACTGTGTGTCTCCTCACAGCACACACTGCTGCAGGTGAGAGGGACCAACGCGGAGTGGGGTGTGCATGTGTGTGTGCATGTGTGTGTGCGCATGTGTGTGTGTGTCTGAGTGTGTTTGCATGTTTTGCCAGAATGTGTGTGTGTGTGTTGCTGTTTTGTTTTCTAGTCATTTGATTTTGTTCAAATGACTAGAATGACTTTGTTTCATCTCTCTCTTCATCTCTTTCTCTCCCTCCATCTCTCTCTCTCTCTGTTCATGTCTCTCTCTCTCTCCATCTCTCTCTTCATGTCTCTCTCTCAGTCTCCTGGTTGTGCATGCAGCTCTCTCTGTGTCCTCGTCTCTCTCAACACAACCTAACCTCTGGTTCTCTGTGTAGCTGACCCAGAACACAACCTAACCTCTGGTTCTCTGTGTAGCTGACCCAGAACACAACCTAACCTCTGGTTCTCTGTGTAGCTGACCCAGAACACAACCTAACCTCTGGTTCTCTGTGTAGCTGACCCAGAACACAACCTAACCTCTGGTTCTCTGTGTAGCTGACCCAGAACACAACCTAACCTCTGGTTCTCTGTGTAGCTGACCCAGAACACAACCTAACCTCTGGTTCTCTGTGTAGCTGCTCCTCAAGGTTGCTGCACCAACTACACGCCGGGGAAAATCCCGTACGCCGCCATCAAAGGCTTCTCCATCCAGAAGAAAGAAGAGAACTGTCCCATCGACGCCATCATGTGAGTAAACATGAACAACGCTAAACACAACAGTTGTTTTTTTATGTATTTATTGTTTAATAAATTAGAAATGATGTATTCATACATACCAAACACATTTTTAACACATTGTTACTATAAACTATTTTTCCATATAGTCATAGACAATCCTTAGATAATTTACCTTCTGACAGGTTTCTATTCTACATTCTGGAAGTGCTGGCATTTCTCTGAGTGTGACACTGTGCACGTTGTATTGAACACTTCAGTAACAAACTCTCTCTCTCTCTCTCTCTCTCTCTCTCTGTTCTCTTCCAGTTTTCACACCAAGCGTGGTAGGAAGGCCTGCACCAACCCTGCCGAGCCCTGGGTCATGCATCACGTCAGCCGGCTGGGGTAAGAGAACTAGAACCTTAGTTTTAACGGAACGCGCAGTAATCTTCTCGCTTCTACTTCCAGCTGTTGTATGAGAGTCTGTATTGCACACGGAACAATAAACCGTTTTTATTAGAAACCTCAGAAATATTTATCTATTTATAATATGAGGGTGTAAATATCAGTGTTAACTTAATATAGATAGTTTACACGGTAAATATACCGTAGAATGACAGGATTTACTGACGAAAATAATCGATTAAAACATATTCTGTAAAAGTCACGGAGTCATGCGAAGATTCATCACCCAAAAACCACGTTAATAAAAAATGAATACATTTGATTCTTTTTTCCTCATTTTAGGTCTGCAGCAAAGAACGTCCACAGCCAAACGAACTCCAAGCCTTAGTGACGTTGTCACGGTAACAATGGCGGGGTCCCGGCTTCGGTGCTCGGAGAGCTGGAAGGGTCAACCTGAACGCAGCCCCGCTGTGTCAACCCCACGCGCATCACCATGTCTGACCTCTGCATCACACTGGCGGATTTTCAGCTTGTTTATATTTTTCGTTGAGAAAATTTATTCAAGCCCTGTGTCAAATGTGCTAAATACCTTAGCCTGTATCTTGCTATGCAATAATAGATTGAGCTCGTTATAGTAGCAGTTTATACATGTTTTTTAATGTGTACTTTTATACGAACGATTAATCCAGGGAGATACTTAAGGCTGTATGTCTAAAATAATAAATATTTTTTAATATATTGATTCATATCTTATCTCTCGATCGATCTACAGTACATAAACTTCATAGATTATTTCAGAAGCATACCTTATATATCTTCTATAACTCACAATATCAGCAACTGTTTTCCTGCCCCAGTCTGACCTGCACCTTACAGTCCAACCAGCAGCGAACACCTGGCATGAATGGAATGTTGAAACGAGGAAGAAGTGAAGCGCTGTGGTGACATCATCAGAACTAATACAGCAGTACTTCCTCTAGACTAGAGAGAGTAGAAATACAGGTTTTACAAGGAAAACACAACACACGCATACACACACACACCTTGTTAAACAGCAAACTCTCAAGGACAAACTTATTTCAAAATCCAAAGCCTTATTTTATTCTTCTTCTTTTCACAAACTCATGCCTGTCAGATCCACATTTCAATAATGTGGCAAAAACACATGTCCTTGTTTGTCTGAATGGGACCTGAGGACGACCTCAGGTCCCATTCAGACAAACAAGGACCTCAGGTCAAACTCATGTCAAGGAAGGAAGGAATGAAGTAATAAAGGAGGGATGGAGATGGTGCTGAAAGGATGTCATATATTTGACCAAGCTGCAGGGGGCAGTAGTGTGCACTGCTTGGAGGGGGGCCATTCTGTCAGACCAGCTGTGTGTCTGCGTGTGTGTGTGTGTATATGTGTGTATGTGTAAGTGTGTGTCTGTGTGTGTGTGTATGTGTGTGAGATAGACATCACTGTCATCTTCATCGTCACCTTAGACATCATCATCATCTGCTGTTTCTTTCAGCTTTTCCTCAGATCACACAATCCCCAAATGGTGGTCTTCTTCACTTGAAGGCATGATTACATCATCATCATCATCCTCACTGTCACAGTGCTTCTATTCCACACCGGTGCACTAAGAGCTTCCCCATGAATAAAACAGCTCTGTGTCTGGAGGGGGAGGGGGGGAGATAGAGAAAATAAAGTGTGTGCAAAGCAAGAGAGAGGAATAAAGAGAGAGAGAGAGAGAGAGAGAGAGAGGGAGAGAGAGAGAGAGAGAGAGAGAGGGAGAGAGGAGGGTCTGTGGAGGGAAGAAGAACAGGAACAGACAGACAGAAACAAAGCAAATGATCTTGGTGCAACTTTTTTATTAGGCGCATACATTTTGGCTTGCAGCACCTAACCTGTGCACGACTGTCCCTGTGTGCCTCTGTGTGTGTGTGTGTGTGTGCCTGTGTGTGTGTCTGTGCCTCTGTGTGTGTGTGTGTGTGTGCCTCTGTGTGTGTCTGATAAGAGTATTAATATGAGGGAGTCAATAAGGGTGAAAAAAATGAAGAAATGAGAATGTGACTGGGTCTAGAGACTGTAAACAGAGATGACTAGACACACACACACACACACACAGAAGCACACACACAGCAGCCGGCTCCAGACCAGACAGTGTATAATGATGGAGCCAGCATACTGAGATACACAGCACCATCACATCTCTGTATCGGAAGATGGCTGGACATCTAATACAGAAGAACACACACACACAGGTGCACACACACAGACACACAGGCACACACACACACAGACACACACAGACACAGGCGCACACACAGACACACACACAGGCACACACACACACACACAGACACACACACACAGGCACACACACACAGACAGGCACACACACACACACAGACACACACACACAGACACACACACATACACACACAGTGTGCTGTATAATTATACTCCAACAAAAAAGAGAGGGATGAAGCGAGCAGATAAAGGAGAAGAGAAGCTCAATGATTACACATTCACTCCATTTCCTTCCCCTCTCCGCTCACAACCACCAATTAGAGGAGAGGAGGAGAGGAGAAGCAGTCTATTTGTGTCTGTCTTTCCTCTAAAGACCCCTGTCGCTGAGAGAATAGAGGAGGAGAGGAGAAGGGAGGAGAGAGAGGAGGAGGAGAGGGGAGGAGAGGTGAGTAAAGGAGAGGAGAGGAGAAGGGAGGAGAGAGAGGAGGAGGAGAGGGGGAGGAGAGGTGAGTAAAGGAGAGGAGAGGAGAAGGGAGGAGAGAGAGGAGGAGGAGAGGGGAGGAGAGGTGAGTAAGGAGAGGAGGGGAGAAGGGAGGAGAGAGAGGAGGAGGAGAGGGGAGGAGAGGGTGAGTAAAGGAGAGGAGGGGAGAAGAGAAGTAGGGGGAGGGAGTGAGCCAAACATCAGACAATTAAATAGAGAAGTGAAAGATCGTGTTTGTCCAGCCCGGCTGTGAGTTAAAGGGGGCTGGGGGGCCGAGATGGGGGCTGGAAGGGGGGGCTGGGAGGGGGGGCTGGGAGGGGGGGGCGGGAGGGGAGGCTGGGAGGGGGGGCTGGGAGGGGGGGCGGGAGGGGAGGCGGAGGGGGGGGAGGGGGGGGGCGGGAGGGGAGGCTGGGAGGGGGGGGCGGGAGGTGGCCTGGTTGAGACCCCAGTCAGAGAGTTCTGGGCCACAGTAGCACTCATTGTTCAGTGAGCTTTTCTACAGACCAACCCAGCGACAGCAATGAATGTTGATTGTGACCTTTTGATTTGGGGTAGAAAGTGTGTGTGTGTGCATCTTCCTCTGCTGAGTTGTTTGGGCTGATCGCAGGGTACAGACAACGGTCGATGGTTTCATAGGATCCAAACTCACCGACAGCGTTGAATGTTTCCCAAGACCAGCAGAGAGAGAGGGAGGTGGAGCGAGGCAGGTAGAGAGGTAGAAACAGAGAGAAAGGGAGACAGAAAAAACACCTGAGATGATGACTAATCTAATCTCAGTGTCCAAACAGGAAGTGGGTGGACTCTTGTTCCTGTCCTCCTCCAGTGGAGACGTCCTGGTGTGTCCGAGACGGCACCTGAAACCCAGAAGAAGAGAGACAGGTTAGACACGCTGTCAGACTGTCCCAGGTCTCAGCCTGTCACATCCACGCTCTGACCAAGACACAAGCTTGAACTGTGAGCCTGAACACTCGAGACTTGAGACCAGTTGTTTGCAGTCGTAATCGCTCAGGGCTGAATGATCGATACTTTCAAACTGATGCTTAGTCGAGTGGCGAGTGAGATGACAGGGGGGGGTCAAACCCCTCAGTGGAGAAAAGACATGTGATCTTCCCACCCTCAGCTCTTTAGCTGTAAAATAACAACAACAAACAAAACTGGAAACAAATAACAACATGATCGTTTAGGCAGACACTTTAGCAAGGGGGATTCAAACCCGCAACCAAATGCTCTGACCACTGAGCTACACAAATCCCTCCCAAGCTCAAATCCCAAAACACCCCCCTCCTCTCATAACTGTAACTGAACAACAAATATCAGAATCAGAATCAGAATGGGATTTATTCGCCATGAAAGTTTGCACAGACAAGGAATTTGCTTTGGCAGGAAGGTGTATACAATAAACATATAGGAACCTAAAAATGTAATATGTGGACTATCTATACTAAGGGTACATAAACTAGCAGTACTAAGTGGAATTAGCACACGTCGAGTTGTCATTGATCAATTTTGTTGTAATTTATCAACAGGCATTATTCCAGGGCACCTCATTCCCAGGAGGACCAGTCGATATCCTGCTGCTTCATCCAAACACAGGTCTGATAGGATGTTCTATGGGAACAATAAAGAAATATCCCACTGTGCTGTTCCAGCAGTTAGGCCGAGCCCCTGCCCTCCACACTGAATGGCAAATCCCCACTGGTCACACTGTGCTGCTCCAGCACTTAGCAGTTAGCCTGAGCCGGTTGTCAGTGCCAGGTCAATCCTTCGTGACATCCTCACAGCTTCCCTGGGTGTTGTCAATGCTAACCGCCGTGATGCTAAGCGCTAAAATGCTAACTCATTACTCTCTTTGTCAAGGTTAAAGGTCCTTATACTGGGCGATAACAGGGACATATTGGGCATATTATCTCATCATGCTAATTGCTAAGTGACACTATGTTAGCATGCTAACAATTGTAGCATACTCATTCCAGGCTAGCATTCTAGCTAACATACTAGGCCTGCCACAGTGAGAGACGGGTGCGTGAAGCTAACATCGCTAGCAGCACTATCGGTTATAGCAATGCTACACCACACCAAGGAACTACATTCCGAACCCAACTTCCCTTTGGGCGTGTCCAGACTTTAAAAAAAAGCCTTAACCTTCAATGTTTAAACCCCAAAAATCTATTAACCTTTTAAACCTCACTAAGCCTCTGAACTCCACCCACGACCCACGACAGACATTCTTCCTAACATCAAAGGAGGCCACCCCCCCCCCCCCCTCCCTCCAGAAGGACCCCTGCTGTTAGAACGAGGAAACCCTGTTGATCAGTGGTGGGGCAAGGACTATGGCCTCAGACTCAAACTATATAATTCCATATTACAGCACCCCCTGCTCATGGCACACACGCACACACACACACGCACACACAGGCAATTACTCTTAGACACTCAATCACACACACGTATGTAGTGACTCTTAGACACACACATGCACACACACTCACACACACATATGTACTACCTCTTAGACACACACTCGAAGACACACGCTCCCCCCTCGCTGGGTTGTGTCCTGGGATGTAGAGGCGTGAGGTCGAGGGAGAGGAGAAAGAGGTTTCGCCATGGCAACCCTGGTGTCAGTCATGCATTCCTTAATCCCTTCTCCATGAGCCCCACAGGGACCCTGCCCACAGCTGAGTGTTGCTGTTGTCAACGTGTGTCTGTGTGTGTGTGTGTGTGTGTCTGTGTTCTGTGTGTGTGTCTGTGTGTGTCTGTGTTCTTTGTGTGTGTGTGTCTGTGTTCTGTGTGTGTCTGTGTTCTGTGGGTGTGTGTCTGATCTATGGTCTCTGTTCTGTGTGTGTGCATGTGTGTGTCTTTGAGTGTGTGCGATAGAGAGAGATCATAGCTAACTCTTGCCTGAATGAGCTGCAGGCAGTAGAGTTTAAACACAACACACAAACCAGAGACCACTAATAAGACACACACACACATGCAGACACACACACACAGACACACAGACAGAAACACCCTGTTTTGATGGAGGGAGATGGTCTTTTGAAAAAGCAGATAATTAGCCACACCATATGGAAAGCAGATGGGATTTCCCCATCAACACAACCTCTCCCATCTCTATTGTCTGTTTCTGCTTCTCTCAAGATCAAAGTGTTTCTCCATATCTCTCTCGCTCTCTCTCCCCCTTCATCTCCCCATCTTTCCCCATCCCTCCCTCTCCCCAATCATCTCCCCATCTCTCCCCCTCCCATCTCCCCATCTCTCCCCCTCCCATCTCCCCATCTCTCCCCTTCCCATCTCCCCATCTCTCCCCCTCCCAGCTCCCCATCTCTCCCCCTCCCATCTCCCCATCTCTCCCCCTCCCATCTCCCCATCTCTCCCCCTCCCAGCTCCCCATCTCTCCCCCTCCCATCTCCCCATCTCTCCCCCTCCCATCTCCCCATCTCTCCCCATCTCTCCCTCTCCCATCTCCCATCTCTCCCCCTCCCATCTCCCCATCTCTCCCCCTCCCAGCTCCCCATCTCTCCCCCTCCCAGCTCCCCATCTCTCCCCCTCCCATCTCTCCCCCTCCCATCTCTCCCCCTCCCATCTCCCCATCTCTCCCCCTCCCATCTCCCCATCTCTCCCCCTCCCATCTCCCCATGTCTCCTCTGACAGACAAAGGCGGTGTAAGGATGATGGAGGCGTCAGCTATGAGACCACATCAAAAGGTTCTATATGTTCCGGGCGTAACCGTGACTACTGCTAGACTACTGAGTGACGACACACGCATTAGCGTGTGTGTATGTAGACACAGATAGAGTGTATGTGTGTGAGAGTGTTTGTGTGTGTGTATGTGAGTGTATGAGTGTGTGTGTGTGCCAGTTGGACAGTGAGATGGTTCACCACCCCCTTTGTGGTCCGGGGGTTTCTAAACATATGGTTCTGTTCTGTTACGAGCCTCTAACAAACAAGTTCATAGCTCTCTTCATCTCTCTCTCTCCCTCCCTTGTCATCTCCCTCTACCTCTATCTCTCCCTCTCTCTCTGTCTCTCTCTCTGTCTCTCCCCCCCACCATCACTACAGACTGGGAAGGTGGTCATCCTAGACCGTATTTGTTAGCGTGGAGCCATGGAGAGCCGCTTTGTCCAGTGTCCTGACTCGCACACCGGTTCCAGTGCAACTGGCCGTGCTGGAGCCTCAATGGCCTCCTCAGGGGAGCCCAGAGAAGGGGAAGTGCTCCACGCCTGTCCAGTCCACCTCAAGGGCCCAGACACAGAGCCCAGGATGGGGGTGCACAGAGGGCAGCGACCCAGACAACGACACAGCAACAAAGAGAGAAGAGCCTGGAGATCTCTGGGATTGGTGGAGTGGGGTCAACAACCTGACCCCTGAGCCCTGAGGAATGTCATGTCGTGCTGGTGCTTGTATTGTTCCCCTCCATCCATCCCTCCATCCCTTCCTGACCCCAGCCCTCCCTCACCTGCCTGCGGAGCTTAAGCCTCAGTCTCTCTTTCAATGCTCTCTCTTTTCATCTGGTCTCCTCTCTCTCCCCCATCTCCTCTCTTTCTCCCCCTTCTCCTCTCTTTCTCCCCCTCTCCTCTTCTCTCTCCTTCTCTCTCCTCTTCTCTCTCCCACATCTCCTCTCTTCTCCCCCCTCTCTCTCCTCTCTCCTCTGCTCTCCTCTCTCTCTCCCCATCTCCTCTCCTCTCTCCCCCATCTCCTCTCTTTCTCCCCCTCTCCCCCCTCTCCTCTCTTTCTCCCTCCCCCCTCTCCTCTTCTCTCTCCTTCTCTCTCTCCTCTTCTCTCCCCCCCTCACACACACACACCAGACCAGACATAGGAAACATATGAGTTTATGATCATATACTGGAGCTGGAACAGGATCTGTGGAGGTTGTAAAAGAACCCTGCGGTTTCCCCCCCCGCCTCCCCATCATCCCCGCCCCCCCTCCGCCCCCCCATCATCCCCCCCCCCCACCCCCCCCCCATCATCCCCTCCCCCAGAATGATGAAGTGTTCTAGTGTTCTAGAGTCTTCTAAAACCGCCATTTGCAAGGTTACACATTTGACGCCAGTCAAACACTATGGAAAGAATCACAAAGAGACATTCTTAAAACCCTGCTCTACCCTCCCTCTCTCTCCCTCTCATCTTCCTATGTCGCCTGCCCTCTCTCTCGCTTCCCCCCTCCACCCCCCCTCTTTCTCCTTCTCTTTCTCTCTTCATCCCTCTTTCCCTCATCTTCCTCTCGCTCCCTTCCTCTCTCTCTCTCTCTCTCTCTCTCTCTCTCTCTCGCTTCACCCCTCCACCCCCCCTCTTTCTCCTTCTCTTTCTCTCTTCATCCCTCTTTCCCTCATCTTCCTCTCGCTCCCTTCCTCTCTCTCTCTCTCTCTCTCTCTCTCTCTCTCTCTCTCCTCTCTCTCTCTCTCTCTCTCTCTCCGCTCTCTCCTTCATCTCTCTCTTTCTATACTTAGCAGACTGACACCAGCCGCCATTTTGTCTAACATCAAACATCGCCGCTTCTCTCCCAGTCTCCATCCCCCGGCACAGTAGACCCTCCACTTCCTGTGGGCCCGCGATAACATGAGCCGTGATTGGTGGGTGGGGGACAGCACAGGAAGGAGGCGGGGCTTGTCACATGGACAGCATGAGGCCATTCTCTTCATACTGAGCTACACCACTGGTCCAACTTATTAACAATACAACGCAGTTTAGCTTTAACCTCTGACGTAGCATTTCTTGCTACGACTAACCTCATGACATCCATGTCGACACATACACACACAAACAATTCCATTCGACCTCACACACACACACACACACTCCCAGGCTTGTTAAAGAGCTGTGTGAGCACCCTGGTTCCGGTTCTTCAAGCTCTGTCAGGAAGGTTCCTATTGTAAAGGGGGAGTTTCTGAACGCCCCCCAACATCCTTTCCTCCCTCCTTTCCTCCCTCCCTCCTTCCTCCCTCCCTCCTTTCCTCCCTCCCTCCTTTCCTCCCTCCTTTCCTCCCTCAATCCCTCCCCCTGTAGGAGAGGAGAAGAGAAGAGAGGAGAAGAGAGGAGAAGAGAGGAGAAGAGAGGAGAGGAGGAGAAGAGAGGGAGTTTTTCCTTGTCTTCCTTGAGGGTTTAGGTTGGTTGAGGGGCAGTTCTATGGGCGTATGTGAAGCCCTCTGTGACATGCTTGCGTGTAAAAAGGGCTATACAAATACATTTGATTTGATTTGAGGAGAAGAGAGGAGAGGAGAGGAGAGGAGAGGAGAGGAGAAAGAGAGGAGAAGAGGAGAGAAGAGAGGAGAAGAGAAGAGAGGAGAAGAGGAAGAGAGGAGAAGAGGAGAGAGGAGAAGAGAAGAAAAGAGAAGAGAGGAGAAGAGAAGAGAAGAGAGGAGAGAAGAGGAGAGGAGAAGAGAGGAGAAGAGGAAGAGAGGAGCGATAGAATAGACCGTGAGTGTGAATAAGAAGGGCAGGAAGCCAGAACAGCTGGAGAGGGAAGAGGCTGAGAAACAAAAGCTGTTATTAAATCTAAAAAAAGAAACTCAATTGGGAGAAGACAGGGGAGGAGATGAGGAGAGGAGAAAGGGTGAGAGGAGAGGAGAGGAGGAGAGTGGAGGAGGAGGGTACAATAAAGGAGAGGAGAGGAGGCGAGGAGAGAGGAGATGATAGAAAGATCTCAGTACGATGGCCACCTGGGTAATTTATTTCTCAGAAGAGAGATGTTTCTAAAATGAATCTTTCTCTCTCCCTCTCCCTCCCTCTCTCCCTCTCTCTCTCTCCCTCTCTCTCTCTCTCCTGTCTGGAAAGGAGGAAGCTGGGAATCTCTGTTTATTTTCAAATTGTCCGCAAAGAATGCCTGTCATTTCCTGGTGTCCGCTGCTTCCATAAGACACCAGCCTCCTAGCCTCGGAACAATAGGAAAGATTCCAACGTTTCCACTGGGATTTCATCTTTTTCCCTTCTGTTCTTCCTCCGGGGCCTTGTTGATTCTGGAGCAGAGAGAGCAAAGAGACTTCTGGAGAGGAGAGGAGGGGAGCCCTGGGGGTGATATTCAAGATGGCCGCGGGAGCAGGGCGGAGGACACAGGTCACTGAGTTCAGGGTTGGGAGCTGGACGCCACGATCAGCCAATCAGCCAATCAGCTTCTGAGAACAGAAGTCCTCGGTGGGGGGGGGGGGGACCTGTCCATCACCCCTTCATGGGTCAGAGGAGCCTATGAATCTTCTAGTTTCAACCTGTTCTGCTGGTTGTCTTACAACCACTTTAAGGTGAGTTTACACTGTTTAACACACACACACACTTACACACACACACACAAATGCACACACATACACACACTCAGGTTGAACAGGGCTGTCTCAAGTTCTAAGCTATGTGAGACATTTCTTCTGACACCCCTTCCCCCTCTCTCTCTCACACACACATGCACGCATACACACCCTGAGGGCTCTCCAAATACAAAGGCCAAGGGTCACTGGCCAGTAGCCAATCAGCTCTCGGGAGACGAATGATGACACACCTGGCCTGAGAAGATGGCCAGACCTGAATGAACCTGACCAAGGTCAAACAGGTCAAAGGTCACCCATGCACAGAAGGATAAAGAAGAGTAGAAGCACATATAAACACACACTCTAATAATATGATGGTATAATAATGGTATATAATAATATGAGGTATATAGGTATATGATGAGGTAATGTGATTGCATGTGGAACAATTGAGGAACTGCCATTTGAATACATTGAGCAATTGAAGACCTCGCCCTACCTCTCTCTCTCTCACTCTCTTTCCATCCCTCTCCCTCTCTCTCCTTCACCCTCTCTCCCTGTCGTTCTGTCTCTCTCTCTCGCTCTTCCTTTGCTCTCTCTGCTTGCCTGTGTCTGTCACTCTCTCCTTTTCTCTCTCCTCCCACCCCTTTGCTCTCTCTCCCTCTCTCTTTTGGTCTGTCTCTCCGCTCTCTATATACATGCATCTCCTCTGTTCTCCCTCTCTCTCCCTCCCTGCCCGCCTGTCTCCCTCGCTCCCCCCCCCCCCGCTCCCCCCCCGCCTCTCCTCTCTGCTGAGGTTCTTAGCTCCATGTCTCCAGGGCAAACAGCACAGTCAAAGTGAATTAAATCTCAGCCTGGCAATGAAACAGGAAGACCAACTGATCATCTCTGCACCAATCAATATCCTTCACTCACTTTCTCTCTCTCTCCTCAGCCCCCCCCCCCCCCCCCCCCCAGTATACGAGAATAGACCCATCACTCACCACCACGCATGCATTTACACAGCACTGTTCCATCACCCCCCCCCCCCCCCCAAACCCAGGAGACTGGCAGAGACACACATACACACACACACTATCACATACATACACACACACACACATACTCTCTCTCTCACACATATACACACAAACACATACACACAGGAGGAGGAGTAGGAGGAGGAGAGGAGGAGGAGGAGGGAGGAGGACAGTCCCAGACAGACAGGTAGACAGGAAATAATTAGACAAAGGGTATCCCCCATTCAAGTTAGAATCCTAAAGAAAACTCCACACACACACACACTCACACACACACACACAGCATCCTGTTCCAGCCGTGGTGCATCTACCCCCAGATGGCAGAGGAATTTATGCAGACTGCCTCATTAACCCAGAGGCACTTTAGAGCTTGGCACTGCTGCACACTTAGAGATGGAGAGAGAGAGGGAGGGAGGGGGGGAGAAGGGAGAAAGAGAGAGAGAGAGAGAGAGAGAGAGAGAGAGGGAGAGAGAGAGAGAGGGGGGGGGGGTGTAGCACTACTCCTCTGTTTCCAGGAAGTGAGGCTTGTGTTTCTGAGAGCCACGGCTACAGACAGTGTGAGCCGTTCGATTCAAGACCTGGATCTGCGACCACTTCCAGACGAACATGCATTACAGCTTCTCCAGTCTTATCACCAACAACCTGCGGGGCTGCGATTTTGCCTGACAAGTCTACACAGTTCGTGTCTCTGCTTTGATGAATTGGTGTGAATTTATTCATCCCCTTGGAGAAATTGCGGTGTCACAGCGGTGCATCAAAACAAGTTATGCACACGTTAAAAGACAAGTACCGTCCGCACTACCGAATGGTGAACTGTCATTCGGTTACTGTCTTAACCAGAGATCCGGTACAGATGAGAGTGCCGGTATGCATAAAACCGTACCTGAGCCTACCGTTAATAACGATTACCGTATTCTTGAACAATATCATTAATACTTTTTGAGGGGTGTTGGCAAGCGATTGTACGTCAGCGTGCGGGTCAAATCTCCTCACATCCATTGACAAAGGCAAGACGGATTTGAGTATGTGTACTATGTCTGGTGGTCAGGGCAGGGCTAGAGTAGTAGGGAGAGTGATTTCACTGACAGACCACAGATACATAAACTGTGTTTTATCCCTTAACGTTTCAGCAGTCATTTATCAAAGAGGAGACGTTTAATCTAACCGCACGCCCTTAAAATCCGCCAGAC
>CM042854.1:1531935-1541935 GCA_023658055.1 Thaleichthys pacificus
CCCCTGTCAGACTGACTGTGTTAAATTCTCTTAGCATGTGTGACGAAAGCCCCGAGCTGGGAGACTGACACGAGGCCTCTCTCTCTCCCAGCCTTCTCTAACCAACCATGATATCGATCCACCATCTCCACTCCTTCTCCTCCCTCCATCTCCATCCATCATATACCCCTCTCTTTCTCTCTCTCTGCCCACCTTTGTATCTCTTTCTTTCTCTTTCTCTTTCTTTCTCAATAATTTTGAACGGGTAGAGGGGGGATGCTGAGATGGGGGGAGGGATGGGGGGAGCGAGGGAGCCAGATAAAGAAAGAGAATTCACCATTTATCTTCATCCATAGTCTCTCTGCAGGAAAGGGCCTCCTTTTCACTCCAGACCTTTAAAGCCTCTTATACGTGACCTGTCTGCCTCTGCTGGGGCGCCCTCCCTCCCTCCCACGCCACACACACATTTATATATGTATCTAAATTCTTGCTCTGCACACAAACACACACATATGTAGATATACATACAGCTCTGGAATACAATTAAGAGACCTTTTTTCTTTCATTAAAAAAAAAGGTTGAGAAGGACAGGATGTTGCGTAACATTGTTTGGAGGACGATCCCCAGGCTGACATATTGTAGAAGTGTGTGTGTGTGTGTGGTGTGTATAGCTGGATGTGTATATGCGTGTGTGTGTGTTAATGTGTATGTGTGTTTTCCTAACTGCCCTAACTTTCTGTAAAAAAAATCTTCCACAGTCCCACCCTTCGTTTTAATATTTGATGTAACTGCAGTATACAACCTTTTATGTATCTATTCATCATTTATAAATCTTTGTACATTTTTAAAACGAGGGAGTGAAGGTTGATGGTTTGATTCCCATAAGGGCCCCAAAGCTATGATGATTAATGCATGGTGACTAACAGCTAGTTGATTTGAAATAGAATCAAATACAACTTTATTGTTCAGTCAAGGGTTGGATAAGGGTTGTTTAAATGAACATACAAACGGAATCATCACAGGCATGTGAATTAAGGCTCACTCATTCTCCTGTTAATCTTGATTTAAAAAGCGATTCCCACTGCAACACAAACTCACACACACTCACACACACACGTTTACGGAAATGTGACAAGATACAACACATTTGACAGAACGCCGGCACTTTATTAGACATCTCGGTGAGGACACTGTCATCATGGTCAAAATGTGCACAAAATGTGCAACGCAAGCTGCGGGGGCGCCCCCTGTCGGTGGAAAGGAGCCACTGCAGCCGGTGCAGGAGACGGTTGATTAAGGTTGGATCAAGGGATTTTCAGGAGAAATGGGTCTATCGCTCTGTAAAGATTATATTGGGAGAGTACAGGGCGTGCAACTGCAGAAGGGTGTGTATGTGTGTGTGTGTATGTGTGTGTGTGTGTTGGGGGTGGCCTTTTAATTTTCAAAGGTAGGCGATTACTGAAAACCTTTGAGAAGCACGTGCATGACAAGTACCAGATGGAAGACAAGAAAGCGTGGCGCTACCTAGGCAACAGAAAAACGTAATTACAGTTTTTCACGATTGCTAAAACACATTTCTTGAAACAGTCACCCATTTTCTCAAAACTGTAAACACAAAACCTCATCTTCAAGCACTATTTACAAAACCTCTGAATCCTCTTGCAAAATGAAACTTTCGCCTCAAAACAGTTTTACCTGTGCTCAAAATCAGACTTTCGCCTCAAAACAGATTTACCTGTGCTCAAAATCAAACACTGCTCTCAAATCATAAACAAAGTGATCAAAATGATATACACTATCAGGCAGTCAGTAAACAATACACCAAAAAATAGAAAACACCTTGTTCAAAACATATAGTTCTCAGGGGGAAGAACATTTTTTATCTCAAAACAAATTTCATATGTATCCGTCATTGTCTTTTGATGAACGAAAACATGTTCTATCATAGTAGCTCAAAATTTATCAGAAATTACTACTCTGCTTTGCTCTTTGCAATTGTTTTGTTCTTTCTCCTCCTTGTACTCCTATACAGTACTGTACCCTGCATCCTCACTACTCACAACTCACTCTTGTTCTTTGTTGATATGAACCTGCAACCAGTCAAAATCTATTGAGCAGTCAGTACTGTTACTGTAACAAATGGAAAGCACAATGTTCAGGGCCATACAATTTGTTCATTGTACAGTATACAGCCTACTGTACTACAGTATACAATACTAAAAGGGACAAACATCTAAGGAGTAAACATGTGATCAATGTGCTTCTTCTTGTCTTTGGGCTGGGTCAGGCCAGAGCACTTCGTCGACATCACAAGCAATATTTTCCCACCTTCAACAACCGGTTTGCTCTCTGAACTGGCTTATATTGGTTGTGTCACATCATTTGAAACAAGTGAAATCAATTTTGAGTGGTTGTGTTTTGTCAATGACATGTTTTCTCTATTTGTATTTGATTGTTGCCATTTGTGTTAGTTGCCATTAGAGTGCAGAATGTGTTTTGAGAATGAGAATGTGTTTTGAGTTTTGATGAAAAGTCTAAGTGAGTAAATTGTGTTTTACCATGTGAAATTGTGTTTTACCATGTGAAATGTTTTAAGGTATTGACAACAGACATGCACAATTAGCTACATGAGTTCAGGCAACTGAGAACTTTGTTCAGCCAATGGGTTTTAGTTTTTTAGCAATTGAGAAAAACAGTATTATAGACTCATCTCATAAGATACAACACGTTAGTATAAGAAGATGGACAGACTGGAGGCAGGCACACTCTTATTTTACTTTTAAGTTTATATTTTATTTTGTAGTTTTGTCAGTATTTTCTTGTGCTTAAAAAAACGTTCTTACATTTTTATGTTGGATATTTAAGGAGTGCACGCATATTTTAAGATTCTATATGTTTATTACATGTTTACTGTATGAACCTGTCCACCACAGTAAATTCCTTGTTCGTGTACACTTACTTGGCGATTAAACTCTGACTCGACATTAATTTTACGATATTGGAGAATTCGTCTCAGCGCTTAAATTACAGTACACTGCCACCTAGTGGGTGGAGATTCTCATTACAGACTTTTTTATCTGAACGTTGCCAGTTTCATCACTGGCCACTAAATGGCGGTGTTGTCCTGGTTGTAACGCACTGACAAGATGACGTCGAAGGTTATATATATCATATATATTTATATAAATATCTATCTGAATATGGTTTATTAATAATACGTCACAACAACGAAGAAATTCACTGTCCCAAAACAATTTTCCACGCTATTTTTATTTTGTGTTTTCCCTATATTTCTCTCTACCTACGTCATTGATTCCTATATAAAACACGCAAAAGTCTGTTTGGATCACGCTCACATGGCCACCCCTGATGAATATGTTCGAATTAAATATGTTACAAAAAAAAGGAATAAAAAAAATACAAAGAAAAGTCAACTCCAAACTTCTGGTGTCGAAGCTCTGATAAGGAAACTTTATCTGGACTCCTCAGATCTGATGAGTCATTCTAACATAGTTTATATCTCAGACTGAAATGTTTATTACAAACGTGACTTTGAACACTCTTTCAACAAGGGGTCAGAGGGTATATTTTCAATACCGTTCATTCAGAGTGATGTAGCCAGTGGTTCTCAACCCTGGTCCTCAAGTACCCCCTGTCCTGCATGTTTGAGATATTTCCCTGCTCCAACACACCTGATTCAAATGAATGGTCGTTAGCAGGCTTCTGCATAACTAGATAACGACCCATTCATTTGAATCAGGTGTGTTGGAGCAGGGAAACATCTAAAACATGCAGGACAAGGGGGTCCCTGAGGACCAGGGTTGAGAACCACTGGCCTAATGTGTCCTGGCTTAGTGCAGCCTGTCCCTCCCGTAGGAGAAGCAGTTGGGACGTCAAGTCCATTTACAACCCCAGCGCCGCTTTAGGTTTTTAGACCAGCACATCCAAAACAGACTGTCCCCCGGAGTGTGCACGAGTGTCACATCGCAGATCCGAGTTCTGTGATGAGTCTGTGGAACGTCTGGGAAGGTCCCGCGCATGCGCGCTCTGCTGCTCTCGCCTCTGCTTTGGGACCAGTGCGGCAGGAAAAGCGCAAAGGAGTCGACGCGGAGATTGAGGTGGAAGAAAGCAGTTAGACTACTAGGGAGGGGGGGAAAAGTCTAAAACACGTCAGGAATGGACAGCCGTTTGTTTTCGTTTACGAAACTGTGCCCAGGAGATGTATTTTGCTGTTTATCTGTGTAAAATTCGAGTTACGCCGCGTTCTGAACCGCTATGCTTGGGAACCTGGAGATAGTGTCGGGGAATGGGTGAAAAATCTTCGAAACTACTGCAGTTGGCTCAGAACATTGGACATATGGACACTGAAATGAAGATGGTCGATTTGTGAGCGCGAGAAGACGCTGGGAGACAACCTGCTTCAATCTGTGCACCGCGTAGGTTATTCGCACGCAAAGTTTTTAGGAAACGGTAAATTGGTGCATCGAATTCCTTTGAACGGGATGTCATCCGCCGTCAGTGAAATTCCGCTAGACTAACCGACCTGCCTCTCTCGGTAACGGGAGCCAGCTGTTCAGGCGTGAAAATGGGAGATGCGACTACAGACACCAAGGGGATGAGACGGACGTTTATCGTCCCCGCGATCAAAGCGTTTGATCACTACGATTTCACACGAGCAAAGATATCCTGCAGCCTGACATGGCTCGTGGCCAAAGCCTTTGGGTCGGGTAGGTGGCGTCTTTCTTCCTGTTGAGTGTTTTGGGTTGAAAATACATGTTTTTGGGAGACAATAACACATTATTAGGCCAGCGTTCACTGTTGACAACATTAAGGCCTGTTCTGGCGCAATCGCTGTGTTCCCAGTTAGCGTAGCCTATGCCCAAAACCATCATCATCAATTACAACAACATCCTCAATACCACCGTTAAATCAGTCCACAGACAGTTAATCGAACCAACTAGACCATTAGGTCTATTAGTTACACTTTCGCGCTTCAATTGATTTGATGAATAATCCTGAGCAGTTGACAAACTGTTGCATGTGTAAAACGCATCCTTTGACTACAGGCCTGTTGCTGGGAAAACCTTAAGACAGTTCACACACTGCGGGGTCGTCATAGTGGTCTGGACCGTTATGTCCTTAAAGACTATTTGAGATGTTTTGAAATACTACGGATCGTTCCGGATCTATTCTCAGAAGGAAAAGCCCCCATCTCGAGCGATTAATGGAGTCGTGACATCATGTGTGTACGTTTTCTTTGACTGTGGCGCGCGCCAGAACCTAACACTTTCAGAGAAGGCATTCAAGTGGCTCGCGAATGACAGGCCCACTGTGGTACCGCCGCTGTGCGCGAGTGTGCTTATAGGAAAAAGGCGGGTCCAACGGTAAACCTCGTAAAGTCTCTAATTCCATGGTTGACTCCAGTTCCGAATGTAGGTTAGGAACAGAGCTGTATTACAACTAGATGTCTTTGAGAGAGAGAGCCAAGAGAGAGAGAGATGGGGAGAGACAGAAAGACGGAGACAGAAATGGAGGTGGAAATTGGGAGAGAGAGAGAGAGAGAGAGACTGAAACTTGACAGGCTATAGGCTGGTTTTCTGTCAGCAACAAGGAAGATGGGGAAGGTCATATTGAAGAGAGTATTGGAACACTTCCCCAGCAAGATCCCTCTCCTTGGAAGGAAGGAGGGAAGGTCAGATTGAAGAGTATTGAAGCGTGCCCCAGGCCTTTGCTTGTGGATCTCGAGGGCTATTAGCATACCAGAAGCTCCTTGTTGTTTCCTGTTTCTCCCAGTGACACACATTCAGCTCTGAGCCGGGCTGCATCGCTGACAGATGCAGCCCTGTTCACAGGAGGGCTGCATCTGCTAGCTGTCTGGCCTGGTTTGGAGGCTAGGGAGGCTAGCTTGTCTGGTTTGGAGGCTAGGGAGGCTAGCTGTCTGGCCTGGTTTGGAGGCTAGGGAGGCTAGCTTGTCTGGTTTGGAGGCTAGGGAGGCTAGCTGTCTGGCCTGGTTTGGAGGCTAGGGAGGCTAGCTTGTCTGGTTTGGAGGCTACGGAGGCTAGCTGTCTGGTCTGGTTTGGAGGCTAGGGAGGCTAGCTTGTCTGGTTTGGAGGCTAGGGAGGCTAGCTTGTCTGGTTTGGAGGCTAGGGAGGCTAGCTGTCTGGCCTGGTTTGGAGGCTAGGGAGGCTGGCTTGTCTGGTTTGGAGGCTAGGGAGGCTAGCTGTCTGGTCTGGTTTGGAGGCTAGGGAGGCTAGCTGTCTGGCCTGGTTTGGAAGGCTAGGGAGGCTAGCTTGTCTGGTTTGGAGGCTAGGGAGGCTAGCTGTCTGGTCTGGTTTGGAGGCTAGGGAGGCTGGCTTGTCTGGTTTGGAGGCTAGGGAGGCTAGCTTGTCTGGTTTGGAGGCTAGGGAGGCTAGCTTGTCTGGTTTGGAGGCTAGGGAGGCTAGCTTGTCTGGTTTGGAGGCTAGGGAGGCTAGCTTGTCTGGTTTGGAGGCTAGGGAGGCTAGCTGTCTGGTCTGGTTTGGAGGCTAGGGAGGCTAGCTTGTCTGGTTTGGAGGCTAGGGAGGCTAGCTTGTCTGGTTTGGAGGCTAGCTTGTCTGGCCTGGTTTGGAGATTTGGAGGCAGTGGAAGTTGTCCAAACTCTCCTGATTAATAACCTTGTAATCCTTGTATTCACAGTGTGTGAGGACCACTCTGATGGATAAACTATGACACACACTCACACACACACACACACACACACACACACACAGATGCATAGAACAGAATTGCTCAGTCATGGATCAGGCAGACACAGACAAGCAGACAGACAAATGGAATGTTCCTTATTGTACGTCCAGCGATTTATACCCTTTCACACTGATTTGATCTATCCTGGACTTTTAATAGCAGTGTGTGTGTGAGTGAGTGAAGCTGTGTGTGTGTGTGTGTGTGTAGGAGAGAGAGAGAGAGAGTGTGATTGAAGCTCTGCCCCAAGCAGACATACAGAATCTTTCCCCTGGTGTCAGTACAGTATGTGGTGTGTTGTCTTTACAGATACCCAGAGAAGTGTGTGTGTGTGACATCACAGAAGTGTGTGTGTGTGACATCACAGAAGTGTGTGTGTGACAGTGACATCACAGAAGTGTGTGTGTGACAGTGACATCACAGAAGTGTGTGTGTGACAGTGACATCACAGGGCCCTTGAGGACAGCTCCAGCCCTCGTGAAGGACCCACATGGGATGCCCCTCTCTCTGCCTGGATTAAAACAACCGTCATCCACCTGTGTTACATTTACATTTAGTCATTTAGCAGACACTCTTATCCAGAGTGACTTACAGTAAGTACAGGGACATTCCCCCCCCCCCCGAGGCAAGTAGGGTGAAGTGCCTTAACCAAGGACACAACGTCATTTTTGCACAGCCGGGAAATCGAACCGGCAACATTCTGATTACTAGCCCGATTCCCTAACCACTCAGCCACCTGACTCCCTTCTGTCAGTACGAGCCAGAATCATCACCTGGCAGTCTGAATCACTGCCGACGCTGGATGGCATCAAGATGTAGAAATAGAACAAAATCGAACCTTGGCCTTCAGAGCTAGAACAGGAAACTGTGACCTTTATAAGTGCAACTAGAGCCCAACATCACCTTTAGTTGGAACTAGAACCAAGCAACTGCAGAGTGGTTCTGATCCAGGTGTGCTGCGCTGCCTGGACTACAGGAGAGGAGGGTTTATCTGTGTGAGTGTGTGTGTGTGTGTTCCCTGGACTACAGGGGAGGAGGGTTTATCTGTGTGTGTGTACTTCCTGTGGCAGCGACTTCCTGTCCAGGGCCTCTGTGATGGCCGACACAAAGGAGCGGGTTTTATTTACATTTGATTCATTAAAGCCGGCGCTTTTATCCAGAGCGACATGCAAACACAGCACCAGGTCAGGGGTCAGGGGTCAGGAGGGAAGAGATCTAACAGGATTTTGGTGGTCAAAGACCTGTCTGTGTTTACCTGCAACAGTAGAACCACAGGAACCACATCTATTAAGCAGACTGAACAATTACAATCCTTCAGCTGTAGCGCCACAAAACAGAGCAACAATAACATCTCAATAAAAACATGACAGTATTACATTAGGAAACAGTTATGAGACAGTTATGGATGAAGCTATGAAGTTATGGATGAAGCCATGGTTTAAGTTCTGGATGAAGTCCTGGATGAAGCCAGCTGTGTGTTCAGGCTGTGCTACCCTCTGCTGCCTCTCTAAACTCTCTCCCCACCACAGTAACACACACTCCTCGAGCACAGACCCTGGTCATGTCAACTTCACAGACGTGCTGTTTGTTCAGAGAAACGAACACTCCACACCAGCATGTCTGACAAACCACACACACGGATAGACAGTGAAGTGCCGGTGTAGCCAGGAGAACAGGGAAGCTCAAGAGACGTTGTCCTGCTCATGGAAACCACACGTCTGGTGGGTTCAGATGACTGGGAATAGTTGCTGTTGTTGTTATTGATGTTATTGATGTTAATGTTGTTGGTTATGTTGTTGTTGTGGACGGTGTTGGTGTTGTTATTAGTGGTGTTGCTGAAGGAGGAGAGGAGAGAAGAAGAGAGGAGGAAGGGAGGGGAGAGGGGAGAGAAGAAGAGAGGAGAGGGAGGAGGAGAGAAGAAGAGAGAGGAAGGGAGGAGGAGAGAAGAAGAGAGGAGGAAGGGAGGGGAGAGAAGAAGAGAGGAGGAAGGGAGGGGAGAGAAGAAGAGGAGGAGGAAGGGAGGAGGAGAGAAGAAGAGAGGAGGAGGAGAGGGGAGAGCAGGGGAGGGGAGAGGAGCGACAGCTTTAAGAAACCCTGGTGTCTCCAGTTTCCTCTGCGGTGATTCACAGGCATGGAGACAGGAAATGACCCCTCACACCAGGAACACCACACACATTCACCCAGGAGACACAAC
Source organism: Thaleichthys pacificus (assembly GCA_023658055.1). Classification (NCBI taxonomy): domain Eukaryota; kingdom Metazoa; phylum Chordata; class Actinopteri; order Osmeriformes; family Osmeridae; genus Thaleichthys; species Thaleichthys pacificus. Next base: position 1,540,832 of record CM042854.1, read on the forward strand.
ACACACACAGGACCCCGGCCCCCCAACACACAACACTAGAACCCCTCTCCACACACTCACCAGGAAACACTTCTTGCCTTCTCATCAATATTGTCCCCCTCTCTTACTGTCATCTTTACACAAACACTCTCTCTCTCTCTCTCTCTCTCTCTCTCTCTCTCTCTCTCTCTCTCTCTCTCTCTCTCTCTCTCTCTCTCTCTCTCTCTTCTCTCTCTCTCTCTCTCTCTCCACAGCAGGCTAGCTACCCTGTGTACTGTTATGTATAGTAGAGGGGCTCATATAACAGCCATGACTACCGCCAGCTATGTCAAGTACTGCAGCAGTCTTATTCCACAGTTACTTAGCATGATTGTGTGTGTGAGACACGTTGTGTGGTGAGTGTGTCAGGCTATTTTGAAGAGTTCCTCAAATCAGATTTGTGTGAGGTAACAGGATTACAGGGGACCAGTCGTTGGTTTCACACACACCCACAGGACAGAGAGGAGATCTTTCCTGCTTGTGTGTGTGTTCAAGCTCCTTCGTGTGCAGTGTTCCTCACTAACTCCCATCACCCTTTTCTCTCATACAACCAACTTAACCTGTACCCTCCCTCCCCTCCCCCTCCCCTCCCCTCCCTCCCTCCCCTCCCCTCCCCTCCCCCTCCCCTCCCCTCCCCCTCCCCTCCCCTCCCTCCCCTCCCTCCCTCCCTCCCTCCCTCCCTCCCCTCCCCTCCCCTCCTTCCCTTCCCTCCCTTCCCTTCCCTTCCCTTCCCTTCCCTCCCTCCCTCCCTCCCTCCCTCCCTCCCTCCCTCCCTCCAGACTCCATCCCAGAGGAGCTGTCCGATCCCTTCTACAGGGACCAGTACTCCCAGGAGCACCTGAAGCCTCCTCTGGCGTCGCTGCTGCAGTCTGCAGAGCTGTACTGCCGGGCGGGCAGCCTGATCCTCCGCAGCGACGCCGTGCGCCCGCTCCTGGGCCACAACGCCGTCATCCAGGCTCTGGCTCAGAAGGGGCTGTATGTCACCGAGCAGGAGCGCCTCGTCACCGAGAGAGACCTCTCCAGCACGCCCATACACATGGTGAGGGGCTCTCTCTGGGGCACTGTCTCTCTCTCTGGGTCTCTCTC
>CM042854.1:1546935-1607821 GCA_023658055.1 Thaleichthys pacificus
ATACATTTTGTCACATACTTAGTCAGCAATACTCAATAGTGCAGACTCATGCTTGTCCCTTAGTGTGAGGACACTAATTTACACACGCGCACACACACACCTACACGCACACACTTACAGATCTTTCCTGCTATGCACTGTGCCATTGTCCTGAGAATTAGTATTGCATCGCGGGTAGATCTCTGAAAAAAGCAACATTGGAACACTGGAACACTTTAACACTAGAACGCTAGAACACTGGAAACACTAGAACACTGGAACACTGGAACACTTTAACACTAGAACACAAACACTTTAACACTTTAACACTGGAACACTAGAACACTGGAACACTCAAACATTTAAAGTTCCTTTCAGTGGTGTGTTGATACTGTAGACCAGAGGGTCAGAGGTCAGAGGTCAGGGCTTACGAGGGCGGAGGAGCCGCTGTCATGTCTGCAGTCTGCACACGCTCATAAAAGATGCTGTTTCAAGAAGAGTTGGTTTATGTTTGTTCTCCTATAGCTACTCTGTCCTTATCATCCCCCTTTCTAACTCCCTTTCTCCCGCTTCTCCCCTCTCTCTTCTCCTCTCCCCCCCTTTCTAACTCCCTGTCTCCCCCTTCTCCCCTCTCTCTTCTCCTCTCCCCCCCTTTCTAACTCCCTTTCTCCCCTCTCTCTTCTCCTCTCCCCCCCTTTCTAACTCCCTTTCTCCCCCTTCTCCCCTCTCTCTTCTCCTCTCCCCCCCTTTCTAACTCCCTTTCTCCCCCTTCTCCCCTCTCTCTTCTCCTCTCCCCCCCCTTTCTAACTCCCTTTCTCCCCCTTCTCCCCTCTCTCTTCTCCTCTCCCCCCCTTTCTAACTCCCTTTCTCCCCCTTTCTCCCCTCTCTCTCTTCTCCTCTCCCCCCTCTTTCTCCAGGTAAACGGTCACCTGAAAGACATTCTTGTTGAGGAGCAGAAAGTGAGAGAGAGTTCCTGTCCAGATGCCACCACAGCAGCACACAAGGTGAGTAAACACAGACACACACACACACCCACACACTGACAGTCTTGACTTCTCCCCCTATAGAGCCCCTAGTGACACAGTGTAGACAGGGTTTCCCATGCTGGATCACAGGGGTCAGACCTCAACTCCTCCTACGCACACACACTAAAACAGAAGCTCAGTTTCTCTCTCACTCTTTCTCTGAATCTCTTTTTTTCTGCTCTTTCTCTCTGGCTTATTTTGCTGTCTTTTCTGCCATTTCTCTGTCTGTCTCTCTTACACACACACACACAGCTCCACACACACACGTACACACACTGCTGCACACACACACACACACACACATCCAGCTGACATGAGAACAGATGAGCTCAGTCCCGGACCAGCTGCTGAGAGATGTTGGCAGGAGACTGAACACCACTGCTGGAGAGGGAGGGAGGGGGAGAGAGAGGAGGAGAGAGGGGAGGAGAGGGGGGGAGAGAGGGAGAGAGAGAGGAGGAGAGAGGGGGAGATAGGGAGAGAGAGACTGACAGACATATTGGGGGGTGACAGAGTGACAGGGTCAGAGTTAACTAAGTGGACTGTCGCCCGTACCCCTCCTAGAGTTGATTTAGTAATCATCCAATCAGCTAGGCTGTTCCAGGAAGCACTGGGAAGCTCTGATTGGGTGATTAATTTACCACCAGCCAGGATACACACATTACACAAACGGAGTTGGTGAACCATCAAGTCAGGGAGAAGATGTGTGTGGTGAGAGGGAGGTGTGTGTGTGTGTTGTGAGGTGTGTGTGTTGTGAGGTGTATATCTGATCGGAGGCCTTTGAGACCCAGTGGTAGCCAGCTCTCCAGAGAGCCCAGTAGAATCGCAGCAGTCACCGAGTCACATGGCAGGCTCATTCAGCCACAGGAAGGGAAGGGACTTCTTAGAAGTAGAGGGAGAGATTTCTCTCTTTCTCTGTCTGGTATAATGAGAGAGTGATCTCTTTTTATCTGCTCTTTCTGTAAGCGGCAACAGGAGGCTGATAGACACACACACACACACACATACACACACACACACACACTCTGCTCCTTTTCAATGGTGAAACAAGCAGTCCTCCAGGGTATGACTCGGAGGCCTGATGGCAGTTAGGTTCCCCTCTGAGTTAGCTACATCTCCAGCTCTCAGCAGGCACAACGCAACGATAATATATAAACCACAGCGCAACAATAACACTATCAACTATTGTATTACTTAGTGTAGTGCAACAAAAACAACATCATTAACCACTGTAAAACATTGGCAGTTGCCCGTATTTCAAATGCTGGATGGAATGTTTCGACAGTTGCTCTCTGTCTGTATTTGCCGCCTCTGCAACAGAAGCAACAATGGCCGTCTGTCAGAAGGTCAACAGACCTCAGAACATCATCTGTCTATTTCAGGAGCGTGTGAGAAGGAGGTTGAGTACGCATGGTCTGGTGACTGGCTGTTGACTGGACACGGTGTGTGTGTGTGTGTGTGTGAGAGAGAGATACAGAGAGACAAGGAACAGACTAAGGAACAGATAAAGAAACAGCCCTGGAAGAGTCTTCCTGGACAACGATGCTAAGGAGGCTAATGCTAATGCCTCTGTCTGGGCCCATGTTGGGGCTAACGATGCTAAGGAGGCTAATGCTAACGCCTCTGTCTGAGCCCATGTTGGGGCTAACGATGCTAAGGAGGCTAATGCTAACGCCTCTGTCTGGGCCCATGTTGGGGCTAAGGAGGCTAACGCTAACACATCTCCCACTCTCTCCCTGTTGTCCTCACATTCATCATGACCCTTCAAGTCTTCAGGCAAATGGTATTGGAGACTGGTACCTGTAAGTGCATCTGTCCTGATAAATCTGCCCCTGCCCCTCCCCCCCAGACCCTTCAGCCCCCCCTGACACCCTCTGAACCTGCCCCGCTCCCCTACCCCCAGACCCCCAGACCCCCTCTGCTCCTGAAGGGGGGCAGGCCTGTATTCCAACCCGGCCCAGACACCCCTGTGTTTGTCTGCGTCTGTCTCTCTGCATGGACCATAAGACATGCCCCCCCCCCCGCTACCCTCCTACTCAGTACAAACTCTGATATGCCTTTGCCTGAATACCCCTCCACTAATCTGTGTGTGTGGATGTGAGAGTGGATGTGTGTGTGTATACTGTACAAGTCTGCGTGTGTAAACGCATGTAGGTGGATGTGTGTGTGCATGAGTGTCAATATAGTATAAGTCTATGTGTGCATTTGCTGTGTGTGTGTGTGTGTACGTACGTGTGCTGTGTATGTGTGCTGTATGCGTGTGTGTGCTGTATATGTGTGTGCTGTGTGTGTGTGTTCATACGTGTGTGCTGTCTCTCTCCCTGTGTGGTTGCCATGGCTGCAGTCTCGGTACCGGAGGGAGGCTGGCCAGCGCATCGCTCCCCTGCTCCCCCTGGTGGACAGCCTGCTGAAAGACAACACCGACGGCTGTGCCCTGGCCGCGCTGCTGCACTACTACTGCCCCCGCACCCTGCCTCTGGAAGGTACACACACACACACACTGCGTCTCTCTCACACACACACACACACTGCGTCTCTCTCACACACACACACGCACACACACACACACACTGCGTCTCTCTCACACACACACACACACACAGTCTCACACAGTGTCTCTCTCTCACACACACACACACACACACACAGTCTCTCACACACAGAAGTGGGAGATATAGGAGAGAAAGGACATGAGAGGAAATGGCAAAAAAATAAGCGAGATAAAGAGGAAAGGGACAGAATGAAAGGAAGAGAGAGAGATAAAGAAAGAGAGCAAAGGGGAGGATAAGGTTGAGAGGATGAGAGGAATTAGCTGGAGAAGGTTGGAGAGTGACAGGAAGAGAGAGAGGACGAGAAAGGGGAGGATAAGGGGAGAGAGAGAGGAGGAAGAGAGAGACTGAAGAATAAACAGAGAAGGAGAGAGAGAGGACAGAGAGAGGAGAGAGAGAGGACAGAGAGAGAGAGAAGGAGATAGAGAGAGGAGAGAGAGAAGGGAGAGAGAGAGGAGAGAGAGAACAAACCAGGGGTTGTTTCCTGAGTCTGGCGGTTGAGATATAGATGTCGACGCCCACTGTTCTAAAAATGCTCCAGAATGGATCCGATTGGTTAGGAGCTGGACAGAGAGAACCGTTTGACGAGTACAGTCGGCTGTTATTCTTTGAAAGATAAACACTTCCACACCCCTGGGTGTGAGTGTGTGTGTGTCTGTGTGAGTGTGTGTGTGTGTATGTGTGAGTGTGTGTGTGTCTATGTGTGTGTGTGTGTGTCTGTGTGAGTGTGTGTGTGTGTGTGTGAGTGTGTGTGTGTGTGTGTGAGAGACTGGGCTGGAACCTTCCAGACGGTTACGATACGCCTGACTCTCTCAACCTTTGGAATTAGAATAAGTGTGATGTCACAGTCTGACCCCTCCCCCTCCACCCATCCCTGCCCTCGCCCCCCCCCCCCCCCCTCTATGACACCATCGTCTCTGTCTCCGTGGTGATTTATAAATGTGAGCTTTATGTATCACATGACTTAACCGTTCTTTTTCCCTCCTTACCAACTTCTGTGTCCCTACAACCCCTCCCCCCTCTTGCCCCACCCCCATGCACCTCCCCCTCTGCCCCACCCTGGCTCCTCCCCCTCTACCCATGACCCTCCCCTACCCCCTCTGACCCCTCCCCCTCTACCCATGACCCCGCCCCCCCACAGACGTCTGTCTGAAGGAGACCATGTCGCTGGCTGACAGCCTGTACAACCTGCAGCTGGTTCAAGACCTCTGCAGGGACAACCTGAACCACTGCTGCCACTTCAGCCTGGAGGACATGCTGTACGCCCACGCCTCCATCAAGGTAGGGGGAAGAGGGGGAGGGAGAGGGGTTGGGGGAGGGAGGATGGTAGGGGAGGAAGGGAGGGGGGGAGAGGGAGAGGGAAGAGGGAGAGATGATAGGGGAGGAAGAGTGGGGGGGGAGAGGGAGAGGGAGAGGGGTTGGGGGAGGGAGGGATGGTAGGGGAGGAAGTGGAGGGGGAGGAGAGGGAGAGGGTTGGGGGAGGGAGGGATGGTAGGGGAGGAAGGGAGGGGGGGGGGGGAGAGGGAGATAGGGTGGGGGTGAGGGTGGTGGTGAGGGGTAAGAGACAGAGAGAGGAAGGGAGGGAGGGAGTACAAGCCCTGATCCTGTGGTCCCTGTGAGAGGGATGTTCCAGTGGTGAGGTTTACACTGAGGAGTGTTGAAGTATGACTGAGCGGGGAATATGAGTCACACAAGGTCCTAGGTGTGTGTGTGTGTGGGTGTGTGGGTGGAAGGGACGTGTCTGTGTAATAAGGTTAGATTTTGCTACACTGATTGTTGCTTTGCTGCCAGATGGTTTTACCTGAGCGTGTGTGTGTGTGTTGTGTGTGTGTGTGAGAGAGACAGAGAGAGACAGAGAGAGAGACAGAGAAGATAGAGAGAGAGAGAGAGAGACGAGAGAGAGAGAGAGAGAGAGAGAGAGAGAGAGAGAGAGAGAGGAGAGAGAGAGAAGAGGAGAGAGAGAGATGAGATGAAGAGAGAGAACGAATAAGAAGGAGAAGGAGAGATAAGAGAGAGAGAGAGAGAGAAGAGAGAGAGAGACAGAGAGAGAAGAGCACTGAGAGACTGACGAGAGAGGAGACGAGAGATGAATGAGAAGAGAGAGAGATGAGATGAGAAGAAGAGAGATGAGAGAAGAAGAAGAGGAGAAGAGATGACGATAGGTAAGGAGACTGAGAGGGGGAGAGAGATTGGCTCCCAGTTCTCGCGCCTTGAGCCGTTGTATGGTTCGAGGAGAGACTCTTTTCGACGTGGGGTGCCGTTCCTCTTCTCAGGTCTCCGCTTCGATACGTGCGGGCCTTGAGTGACCCGGTGTTTGTGTGGTAGATTTAGTGGCTCCTCACCGATCTATCCCGGCCGACAAGCCTGTTCATGAGTTCCTGAACTATTGAGTTATTGCGCAAGTGGACGTCAATGGCTATGTTGGAGCAAAAAGATGCCCTTGTATTTGTCGTGGGATGCCCAGATGACCCTCCATTTCGATCCGCCTTGAGTGCCTATCGTGAAGCCATATATCTGTGTGTGCTGTCTGACCCGTCGACTTCGGGTGCCAGCCCGAGAGGAGAGATGAGGATGATTGACGGCAGACGTGAGATGGAGGATGAGGAGAGAAGATCGAGGGAGACCCGTGAGAAGAGAGACTGACAAGGATTGGAGATAGATGAGTGAGGGCAGGAGGGGGAGATGGAGAGGGCGGTGAATGAGAGAGCAGTTGAGAGACAGAGAGAGACAGAAGAGAGAGCGAGAAGCTCCGAGAGAGCGAAGAGCGAGAGAGAGAGAGTATGAGAGAGAGAGAGGAGGAGAGAGAGAGAGAGAGAGAGAGAGAGAGAGAGAGAGAGAGGGAGGGAGAGAGAGAGAGAGAGAGAGAGTACAATTCTGCCCTGCTAACCAAGCCCTTCCCTGTCAGACAAAGAACAGAGGCCTCTCCCCTCCTCTCTCTCCCTTTTTCTCTCACTTTCTCACTTTCTATATCTCCTCCAGCTGTTGGCTCTCTCTTCTCTTTCTGTCTGTCTTTCCATCTCTCTCTCCTCCTCTCCCCTCCCTCTCTCCCACCTCTCTCCCCAGGCTCTCTCTCCTCTCCTCTCTGTGTGTGATCAGATATCTAGACAGACAAACAGCCCCACGGCTGCCAGCTTCATACCCGGGCCATGAGGACAGTGGGCCCTGTCTCCCAAACATAGTCTAGAACAGGCTGATCTCTACTGTCTCTGTTGCCACGACTCCTCATAAGGACAGTGTTTCTGATGTGTCATCGTCAGTGACGTCCTCTTCCTCCTCTTCCTCTTCTATTTCCTTCTTTCCCTCTTCTTCTTCCTGTGTGTGGACTTGTGTGTGTGTGTGTGAGCCTCCCTTCCAGAGGCATGACACTGGGGCAGTAGTAGTGCAGCAGAGTGTGTGTGGGTGTTGCATGTGTGTGTGTGTGTTGCATGTGTGTGGTGTGTGTGGGGTCAGTCACTTCCTGAATGCTAGCTTTCACACTGAGGGACTATTCCAGATGGCGTTTCCTCGATGCTGGAAGCCTGGTAAAATGTATCAAGGCTATTATATAGCTGTGGCGTTAACATTTACATTTAGTCATTAGCAGATGCTCTTATCCAGAGCGACTTACAGTAAGTACAGGGACATTCTCCCCGAGGCAAGTAGGGTGAAGTGCCTTGCCAAGGACACAACGTAATTTGGCATGGCCGGGAATCAAACTGGCAACCTTCAGATTACTAGACTGCTTCCATAACCGCTCAGCCATCTGACACACACATACTCGCACGCAGACACTCACAGACACACACACTCACAGACACACACACTCACAGACACACACACTCACAGACACACAGACACACACGCTTGCATGCAGACACATACACATATTCACACACATGCACACACAAATACGTTCAGGTGCAAAGACACACACACACCTGCAGCTCTTAGTTGCCTAGCAACACGGGCAGGTCGCCCTGCCCTGGCCAATCCTGTGATGTGTCAGATTGTAGCGGTGTTTCCAACCGTGTCCACAGCACCACCTGCTGGTGGGCTGCAGGTATTACAGCACAAGAGAGATCACTACAGGGGGGAGAGAACAAGGATGGTTATCTGACTAAAAGGATTGCTTTTGTGTGGAATTAATTTGTGTGTGTTTGTATACGTGTGTGTGTACGTGTGTGTGTCGTGTATGTGTGTGTGTCTGTGCGTGTGTGTTTTCCAGAGTAACTACCTGGTGTTCATGGCTGAGCTGTTCTGGTGGTTTGAGGTGGTGAAACCATCGTTTGTTCAGCCCCGAGTCTTCAACCCCCAAGGTACGCCCTGACCCCACATCTTGACCCCACACCCTGACCCCACACCCTGACCCCACACCCTGCCCCCACGTCCTGACCCCACGCCCTGACCCCACACCCTGACCCCACACCCTGCCCCCACACCCTGCCCCCACGCCCTGCCCCCACGCCCTGCCCCCACGCCCTGCCCCTACGCCCTGACCCCACGTCCTGACCTCAACCCTGACCAACCCTGACCACACATGGAGATGAGGGGATGATGATGATGATGATGATTTTTCTTCCCAGCATGTGAGCCAGTAGGGGGTGTGGCTCCTGTGTGCAGCTCAGCAATCACAGTAAGGCTGACACACCAGGCAGCCCAGCTGATCACAGACGGGCGGTGTCACCTGGTCTCCCCGGACAACGCCAGGTACCCAGCATGCTTCACTCTGATCACAGTTCAAACAGCAGAGTTTGGAATCATGAATCATAATCACTTTCAACCTGAAGCAGGGTATTGAATATAGTAATTTTTTACTTTACTTTTATTACTTTTATTTATTAGGTTCTAAACACAACTACAACGGCGTATTAGAGCCATTGTAGGTAAAAAAATATATATCAAAAATAAGCTGGTGGAGGGGGGGTAATATTCACAGAAAAAACGTCTCTTCAATGTCCGGATACTGCCAGTAACTAAAGCTCTGTCTCTGTCTTCCCTGTTTCAGCCTCACACCAAACTACACTCCTTCAGGTATGATCTCCCTCTGTTTCTGCACCAGCCTGGACTAGTGTCTGTGTCTGCCTGTGTCTGTGTCTGCCTGTGTGTGTGTGTGTGTGTGTGTGTAGGTACGTGATGCTGTACGTGTGTGTGACTAACCACCTGTGTGTGTGTGTGTCGCAGGCATCATCAGGCGGTCAGCCTCCATGTCCTACGTGGATGGCAGTGTGGGGACCTGGCCCAAGGAGAGACGGTCAGTTCTACTGTGCTCTACTCTACTGTGCTCTAGACTAACCCTACACCAGCAGTTCTAGAATGTCTCAAAATTCTAAAACTCTTTCATAATTCACGTTCTAGAACTGAGAAGGCACTCTCTCTAATCACAACATTACTCTGCCCACGTTCTAAGAATTTTTATAGGAAGGACGAACAGAGTAAACATCAGTTGGACACTGATATTTATATCCAAACCCTGGCTTTAGGCCTAAACAAACAAGAAAGTAAACAAAGATAAACAAACAAACAGGAAGTTGTGTTCCCTTAGCTCCTCCTCCAGGGGCATCTCCTTTGAGATCCCGCTGGACGGCGACCCCAGCGCTGACCCATGCGTGACCCCGTCCCCCCGTGGGATGAGGCGCTCGGCCAGCAGCGAGGGTCTGGGAGGGTTCAAAGTTCACCACGCCTCCCGGGGCGCCATGCGGCGGCACGTGTCCCTCCCCCCCGTCACCGTTAACGGCCAGGCCGCAGGCAGACACATACCGGAGGAGGAGGAGGACAGCAGCTCTCGGGACTCCAACTCCCAGAATCCCCTGGGGCGGCAGCAGACGTTTACACGCAGGAACCAGAGCAGGTAAAGTAGAACGGACTCAGCAGAAGATGAGATGGAGAATCCTGTTCTCCATCTCATCGCTCCATCCGTCCACTCCAGGTACTCAAACGGGGTCGTCACGGACAACCACCGAGATTCCGACGCCAGTGTCCGCCGTAACCACGGCGGCGGCCAGGCGAGCCCGACCACACCCCCGAGCATCGAGGAGGCTCTGAAGATCATCCACGCCACGGAGCGCCCGCACGGCACCCTGGGAGCCGGAGACCACGCCTTCTTCCTGCACCGCTCCCCTGGCCCTGACCCCGGCCCTGACCCCGGCCCCCGGCCAGCCTCGGGGAAGGGCGGGGCGGACGTGGACGAGCTGACCTCGGCCTCCACGGAGGAGGTGGACACGGAGGAGGTGGACACGGGGATCCACGTGAGGACGGAGGACATCCAGGAGAGCCAGGACGAGGACAGCTCCTCGCTCAGGGACTACTCAGACATGGACCCCGACTGGGACCCCCCTGGGGGCCGCACCTGCCCCCTGCCCCAGACCCCCAACCGGGAGGGGGAGAGGGGGCGTCCCGGGGGGGCGGGGGGGAGGGAGGGGGGCACGGCCAGCCCCGCCTCGTCCTCCGGGGGCTCCGGGGGGGTGCGCATGACCAGCTTCGCAGAGCAGAAGTTCAGGAAGCTGGAGGGGCGGAGCAGCGGGGAACCACGCCTGAGAGCTCCGAGCTCAACGTCCCCTACACACACTCATCACGGGCCGCCACGCCTGAGGTGGGCACACACACACACAATCTGCTGTCTACACACACACACACAGTCTGCTGTCTACACACACACACACACACACACAGTCTGCTGTCTACACACACACACACACACACAGTCTGCTGTCTACACACACACACACACACACACACAGTCTGCTGTCTACACACACACACACAGTCTGCTGTCTACACACACACACACAGTCTGCTGTCTCACACACACACACACACAGTCTGCTGTCTACACACACACACACACAGTTCTGCTGTCACACACACACACACACAGTTCTGCTGTCACACACACACACACACAGTTCTGCTGTCTACACACACACACACAGTTCTGCTGTCACACACACACACACACACACACACACACACACACAGTTCTGCTGTCACACACACACACACACAGTTCTGCTGTCACACACACACACACACAGTTCTGCTGTCACACCACACACACACACACACAGTCTGCTGTCTACACACACACACAGTTCTGCTGTCACACACACACACACACACACAGTTCTGCTCATCTATCAAATTTAGCTGCTTCTCCTTTTACTCTCTCCCTCCAGGCTCGTAGCCCCGCCCACCCTGCCCAGACGCCCACCTCGGCCACGCCCTCCCCCAGAGACCCCTCCCACATGCTGGCGTCGGAGATGGTTCACTTGAAGATGAAGCTGGAGGAGAAACGCAGAGCCATCGAGGCTCAGAAGAAGAAGGTGGGGAGAGAGGGAGGGAGGGAGGGAGGGAAGGAGAGAGAGAGGGAGGGAGGGAGAGAGGGAGAGAGGGAGAGAGGGAGGGAGGGAGGGAGGGAGGGAGGGAGGGAAGGAGAGAGAGAGAGAGGGAGAGAGGGAGAGAGGGATAGATAGATAGGTGGATGGATAAAGCATGTGATGGATGGATATCTAGTTGGCTGGATGAATAGATATACGTGAGGAATGCGTAAACGACTAAACAAACGTGCTCCTCCTGCTGGTGGTGTGCAGGTGGAGGAGGCGTTTACACGGCACCGTCAGAGGATGGGGCGCACGGCCTTCCTCAACGTGGTGCGGAGGAAGGGAGTCATGCCCTCCCCCTCCTCCCCCACCGCTCCCCTCCCCCCCTCCCCGGGCCCCGGGGACCCCGGGCTGGGCCGGGCAGAGAGGTGCAAGCCTGACGGGGCCGCCCCAAAGTCCCCCTGCGAGGATGGTGGAGGTAACCTGGCATTCTGATTGGTAGATGGACATTCTGAGTGGTGACCTGGCATTCTGATTGGTAGCTTGACCACATCACCACATATTTAAATATCAAAACAAGCAAGTTTTGTGTGTAAGACGGGAGTACTTAAGTCCTCTAACTGTAGTGTGTGTGTGTGTGTGTGTGTACCGATGTGTGTGGTATCCCTGTGTGTGTGTGTGCAGGTGCATCTCCAGGAGAGGTGGACCTGGTGGAGTACACCCACTCCATCGAGAGGCTGAACACGTCTCTGGGGCTGCTGCAGACGGAGATGCAGCGTCTGGCCCGGCAGCAGGACCGGATCATGGCCATGAGGGACCAGACCCACACCCAGCAGGACCACACCCAGCAGGACCACACCCAGCATGCCTGGGTCATCCCTGCCCCGGCCCCCTCCCCACACAGGTACCTGTGGTGTGAGTGTGTCCACGCAGCATGCGTGTGCACTTGACGGTCAGTGTGTGTGTGTGTGTGTGCTGACTGTCCTGTCCCCCTCCAGGCAGCTCCGTGACCTCCGCAGCTGCAGCGTGGCAGGCCGTGGCTCCGTGGGCTCCCTCTCCCCCCTCCTCTCCTCCTCCGGCTCGCCCCTCGGCCCCCGCCGCTCCCCCGCCGCCCTCAAGCGCCGCCCCGCCTCCTTCCACGCCCGCACCCCCCGCACGCCGCGCCCCACCGACCACAGGGTGGCGCCCTTCAGCCGCATGCTCAACACGCCGACCTCGGTGGACAGCCTGCCCCGGCTGAGACGATTCTGCCCCAGCCAGACCCAGCTCAGCTCCAGGGCCTACCTGGGCCACGACGAGCGGCCCCTGGAGCCAGGCGACGGGGGAGGGGATGCCCAGGAGCAGAGCGAAGGGGCAGGGGGAGGGACAGGGGAGGGCAGGGAGGAGGAGGAGGGAGCAGGCGCTTGCTGTCTTCCTGCTGGGAAGCCGAGTTCAGAGGGGGAGGAGAGGAGGGAGGGAAGGAAGCTGGATGGGGGGGTGAGGCAGACCAGGGAGGAGGGGCTGTCTCAGCCGGTGTCTGACGGCGTGAGCGCTCACCCCGCGCCCAGCGAGGGGGGCGGGGCTGGGCCCCTCGGGAGTCGTGCCCTAGTGGAGGTGCCCCTGTCGGTGCTGAAGCCTCTGGACGGTCACGGGCTGGAGACGGGAGAGGGGGGGGCCGGGGGGGCCGGGGGGGAGACGAACGCAGACGACCAGAAGATGTGCTGTGGCTTCTTCTTTAAGGTAGGTGGAGAAGGTTCCAGAAAGCTACCGCAGGTTTAGGAGCGTCAAAGTAAATATTCAGATAAAACATTTTCTGTTTGTTTTATATGAAATATTTCAGGCTTGCTCTGCCCTCACCCTCCCTTTATTCCTCTCACCCTCTTTCCCTCCCTCTCACCCCCTCCCCCAGGACGACCTGAAGGGGGAGGAGGACATGGCAGTGAAGAGGGCCGCCCTGCTGGAGAGGAGGGAGAGGAGGGAGAAGGAGGCGCTGGAGAGGAGACAACAGCAGGAGCTGGAGCAGGAGCAGAGGAAGGAGGCCACACGGTCAGTCACACACAACACTCTGGAACACTTTGAATACTACAACACTCTGAATTCTAGAACACTTTGAATTCTATAACATTCTGAATTCTAGAACACTTTGAATTCTAGAACACTCTGAATTCTAGAACACTCTGAATTCTATAACACTTTGAATTCTAGAACACTCTGAATTCTAGAACACTTTGAATTCTAGAACACTGTACATGACATCCAGTCATGCCCTTTACCTTTAGTCTCTGTATGTCCCTCCCTCTCTCTATCTCCCCCCCCCCCCTCCCTCCCTCCTGCCCCCCCCCCTCCCCCTCCAGGCTGAAACTGGAGGAGGAGCAGCAGAAGAGAGAAGAGGAGAGGTCCAGGAGAGACTACATCAAGAATGAATACATGAGGAGGAAGCAGCTCAAGCTCATGGACGACATGGATGATGTCATCAAACCTCGCCCGGGGAGTCTGAAGAAGAAGCCACGCCCCAAATCCATCCACAGGGACGTGATGGAGTCGCCCAAGCCCCCTGTCAGAGCAACAGGTACACCTCTATCTCTCTTTCTCTCTCTTTTCCTCTCTCTTTCACTCTTTTTCCCTGTCCTCCATCAAACCCTAAATCAATAAAAAGCCAATGTTAATTCATATGAATATTAATAAGCGTATAGTTATACTGACGTTTTTCCTGCGTCATGCTTGGTGTGTGTCCAGGAGTTCGTCCCCGTGGTTACTCGGTCTCCAGCGCCTCCATGGCCTCCCTCAACCTGGCCGACCACGACGGCACCCTGCCAGACAAGAGGACCCCCAGGTATGCCCCGATCACTGCCTGACTGAAACTAAAACCGCTTCTTTGCCTGAAAACCTCAAAAAAACTACCATTGAAACCATGACATCATATTTGAACAGGGCTAATGATGTCCTCATGAGACACAATGTCATCATAAACAATAAGCACGATCAGGACAGTATCACCAGATAAATAAAATACATGTAAATGTCTAACTCTGTTTTGTGTAATGCTGCCTATTCTCAGTTTGTCCCTGTCGATCTCTCACGCTGCATCTTGGTCTTCTCCACTCCCTCTGTCTCCCTCTGTCTCTCGCCCTCCTCTCTCTCCCTCGCGACCCCTTGCATGGACCCGACAGAAGCAGCAAGCTAGCCTCAGGCCATATCTCCTTCTTTCTCTCCTCCCCTAAACACAGGAAGGGACGGTTAGTACCAGGGGGGGGGGGGGGTTGGTTAAAACCCTGCAGTGTGGCCATCTTTAGTGTCTTGAGGTAGTGATGCTTCGCAGGACATAGTTGGACGAAGCTGTCGTTTCCTGGGAAGAATCTCACTCACGCTCGCGCTCATACACAGAGAAAGCATTTGAATGTCTCAAATGAATGTGATGACATGCGTGAGTGGTAGAGTCCCCTGCAGTAGCATCACGCTGCAGTAGCATCACGCTGCAGTAGCATCACGCTGCAGTAGCATCACGCTGCAGTAGCATCACGCTGCAGTAGCATCATGCCGGCATCTCGGCATCCCTTCACACCAGCCTCCATCTTGCTTTCTGCCGTCTTCCACCAACTGCTGTGGCTTACATTTAGTAATTTAGCAGACGCTCTTATCTAGATCCAGACCTATCGCTCACTCTCTCTTTCACTCTCTCTCTCACTCTTTCTCTTTCACTCTCTCTTTCACTCTTTCTCTTTCACTCTCTCTTCACTCTCACTCTCTCTCTCTTTCACTCTCTCTCTCACTCTCTCGTTCACTCTCTCTCTCTCTCTCTCTCTCACTCTCTCTCTCTCTTTCACTTTTTTCACTCTTCATTAGCTGTCGTGTGTTGTGTATTCTGTGCCAGCTGCTCTAGGCTAACTTAATTAAGCTAGCAATGCTGTGCTAGCATCTGGGTGCTAGCTGCTAGATGCACTTTGCTTCATAGAGACAGATACCCCATGGATCCCCTGGTGGGAAATTGCTGACATCATGCTATTTGCTTCATGCTAGCTCTGCTATGCTGCTTCTGTGGTCACTGCTAGTTAGCGCTGGTGCCTTCCCTGGAACAGAGCTCAGACAGCATTTAGTCTCTCTGGACTCTGCTTCAGTGCCTGGGGCCCAGACGGCAAGCTCTCTGAGATGGAAGGAGAGCGGACAGGGGTCTGACCCTGTTAGCTGTCCTCTCTCTCTCTCTCTCTCTCTCTCACCCTCTCTCTCTCTCTCTCTCTCCCTGTCTCTCACCCCCTCTCCCTCTGTCTCTCGCCCCCCTCTCTGTCTCTCACTCCCTCTCTCTCCCTCTGTGTGTCTGTGTGCTTCTGCATGAACGTGTTGTCTTTGTCAGTGTGGTTTCATGTGCTGCGTACTCGTGTGTATTGTGGTCGGTACTGTGATTGTGTTTGTGTGGAGATATATCATACTTTTGTATTATATTATATGTATAATTGAAGTTGAATGTATTATTATTATTACACACACACTTATCTACCTGTGTGTGTGTGTGTGTGTGTGCGTGTGTGTGTGCGTGTGTGTGTGTGTGTGTGTGTGTGTGTGCGTGTGTGTGTGCGTGTGTGACTGGTGGCTCCAGGCCTGACTCTGCGGAGGGCTTCCTGTCCTCCTGTCCATCTGGGAGTCGTGAGGAGAAGGACTGGGAGGCTGAGTCCACCACCTCCTCCACCCCCTCCAACAACACGGAGTACACAGGTACTGCACCGAGTGTGTGGATACCTGTGTGTGAGTGTGTGGATACCTGTGTGTGAGTGTGTGTGTACTTGTGTGTGAGTGTGTGTGTACCTGTGTGTGAGTGTGTGTGTACCTGTGTGTGAGTGTGTGTGTGTAAATCCCCTCATGGGACTTTGACACGAGTTGTGAAAGTGTCCGGTATGGACCTTTTTTTTGGGGGGGGGGGGGGGGAGGGGTACAAGAAACACATTGTGAAAAGAATAGAAAACACGATATTGAATTATTTGTTTGAACATCTGTATCATCTCCCCTCCTCCACCTTCTCCCCTCCTCTTCCTCCTCCTCCCCCTCCTCTCCCTCCTCCCCCTCTCCTCTCCCTTCTCCTACCCTCCTCCACCTCCTCCCCTCTCCTCCCTTCTCCTACCCCTCCTCCACCTCCTCCCCCTCTCCTCTCCCTTCTCCTACCCCTCCTCTCCCTCCTCCCCCTCTCCTCTCCCTTCTCCTACCCCTCCTCCACCTCCTCCCCCTTCTCATCCCCCTCCTCCTCCTCCACCTCCTCCCCCTCTCCTCTCCCTTCTCCTCCTCTCAGGGCCTAAACTGTACAAGGAGCCCAGTGCCAAGTCCAACAAACACATCATCCAGAACGCCCTGGCTCACTGCTGCCTGGCGGGCAAGGTCAACGAGGGGCAGAAGAACAAGATCCTAGATGTAGGCTGCTTTCTCTGTGTGTGTGTGTGTGTGTGTGTCTGAGTGTGTGTGTTTGTGTGTTGGGGGGAAGGGGTTGTGGGCAGATTAATCTATTCTCCTTTAATCTCATTAATTTACTACTACTCCCTCCATCCATTCCTCTCCTCCCTCTCCTCCCTCCCTCTCCTCCCTCTCCTCCATCCTTCTCCTCCCTACGCTCTCCTCCCTTCCTAACACAGGAAATGGAGAAATCGGAGGCCAACAACTTCCTGATCCTGTTCCGTGACGCCGGTTGCCAGTTCCGCTCCGTGTACGCCTACTTCCCAGAGACGGATCACATGACCAAGCTGGCCGGCATCGGGCCCCGCAGCATCACCACCAAGATGGTGGACGGCCTCTACAAGTACAACTCTGACAGGAAGCAGTTCAGCGCCATCCCGGCCAAGACCATGTCGGCCAGCGTGGACGCCATCACCATGGCGACCCACCTGTGGCAGACCAAGAAGCAGAGCGTTCCCAGGAGCCTGCAGACCAAGTAGCCCCGGGGTTCGTGTTGTACAGACCGTGAGCCCGTTTATCTACGAGTTGTTCCATAAGCAAACTTTTTTTTTTTCTTTCGCCCAGCTAGTCAGCATCTGTCTGAATCTGGAACAGTTCGTGGATTTTTAATCTTTGTTTTTTACCTTTTTTTTTTTTTTTCTCGCCCTGAGTGATCAGAAACTGTCGACGTAATTATGCACAACTGGAATGTAGAAGCTGAACTTGTGACGTGCTTCAGGTCCGGAGGGCTGTGGCCCACATACTGACCCTGACCGCAGGAGACCTGGAGGGGAGTCACCATGGAGCTGGGCGGTGTTCCTCACCACATGCGTGTTCCTCACCACATGCGTGTTCCTCACCACATGCGTGTTCCTCACCACACACGTGTTCCTCACCACATGCGTGTTCCTCGCCACACGCGTGTTCCTCACCACACGCGTGTTCCTCACCACACGCGTGTTCCTCACCACATGCGTGTTCCTCACCACACGCCTGTCCAGTCATCTTCAGTGCCAAAAACAAAAGAGTCAAAAGGCAGATGCCTCAGTACCTGCTGGACTAGGTAGGACCTGCTTGTCTTCGGAGACGCTGGTTGCTTTTGTCTTTAAGTCGCTCATGCGTGGCCTTATGCTTGTTTAGTGTGTCCAATGAAAGTGCAGTGAGTGACGATGTCATATTTAAGCGCCAGCCCGTGATGTTGCGTGTGCGTGGATAGTCTCGTCATCAAAAAGCCATAACTTCCTGTGGACTCACAGGTCTGGCAGCACAGCAGACGCTGACTACAGCAGACAGCTGACTACAGCGCTCGTGATCAGAGCCTGCTGTGACACCACAACATCAGATACGTCTTGTAATATGATGGGGTTTTAGAATTGTGGTAGGGGAGAGAGAGATTGTGGGAGGAGAGAGAGAGTGTGGGAGGGGAGAGAGAGTGTGGGAGGGGAGAGAGATTGTGGGAGGAGAGAGAGAGTGTGGGAGGGGAGAGAGAGTGTGGGAGGGGAGAGAGATTGTGGGAGGAGAGAGTGTGGGAGGGGAGAGAGAGATTTGTGGAGGAGAGAGTGTGGGAGGGGAGAGAGAGATTGTGGTAGGAGAGAGAGAGAGTGTGGGAGGGGGAGAGAGAGTGGGAGGGGAGAGAGAGAGAGTGTAGAGTCTGAAAGGGATGAGGTTTGAGTCGTGTGAGAGGACAGGAGTGAGGAGAGCACCCTCAGATGATGTTTCTGCCGTTACTAGTTCATCTTTGATGATCTAGTTGTTGGATAGATGGACCTTCATGCGTAGCAGAACATCAGCATCAGTCACTTTTAACTTATTGTATGATTTAATAAGACTTTCGGGGTCTTTGAAAATAGTCCTTAAAAGTTTGGTCCACAGATGCATAATATACTTTTAAGATTATAATTTAACTTAGTTTGTATATAATGGATATTTCATTCTAAATGATCAAGTCAAACAAACGTTTATCATTGCCTAAGTAATATATGGGGCCTTTTAATTGAATTATAAAAAAGTAAAGTTGAGTCTAAAAGTTGAGTCATTTAGAAATGTCACAAGAACTCAAACTGGAACTCAAAACTCAGATTCTCATTAATCTCCCATTCTGACCAAATGTATTAATATTCTCACCAGTGTGTGTTAGGACCTTGCAGATGTCCAGTAGCCATACCGTGGATAATATATTCTAAAATGCTCATCTGATGACACTTAAAGTATTCCACAGGTGTAAATAGATCATGAACATCTTGACAGGTGTTGTCACAGTAGATGCCTATTTAGTAGTTGGGTTTTAACGACATACTTATCAATACACACTACACTAACCACAGTAACACATTGCTTACTGTGTTCAATAGATTCAACCAGAATAATTATTACGTGTTTTTGTTTTTGAGAAACCCATTTATTAAATGCTTTTCCCCTGTACATATCTATTTTGTCATATAAAGTATTTTTTTGCGTGAACCATTAGGCCTATCATCTTGTGGTTTCGTTTGAACCTCAGTTATGAAAGGAAATATTCTGAAAACGTACAGGTGGTAAAAAGGCGATGGTTCTTCTTATTCGTGAAAGGCCAGAAGGGGTTATTGTACTTCAGATTCTTGCTATTAAGATGTCATTTTAATTTTTATATTGCTAAATTTGTTTGATTTCAATGCAGTCAATATGTTTATGTATTCATGTTATTTTTATATATTCATTTAAACCGTAATAAAATGGAAAACGTAATCGGAATCCTGTGAAGTGTCAAAAGTATTTTTATGTCACAAGGTTTGTGGTGAAAGGTGTGAAGGTTAATATTTGATTAATTTTCCTAAAATCAGTGAGAACAAGATACTGTTTTCATAATGGTCCAAGCACACCTAGAGAACCAACACTATAAATATCTCTGCTGCAGGTAAGTTCACTGTCTGCAAGGGTCGGTCCTCGGTCCCCATCCTATTTATCAACATGCTCCCCCTCGGTCGTGTCAGCAGACATGGGATGTCTTTCCACTGTTATGCCGATGGGGGGTGAGAATATATATATTGCCGCAACCAGCAACTCAAATTTTGGTATTAACTTTTCATTCTCATAAATTGGCATCACAACATGCGACATACAGCCAACTCCTACGGCGTTTTCAACATACCAAGGCACTACCTTCTACCGACACAAGATGGAGACATGCGAACAGACACACAACTCGTGACATTCACCTTGCGTAGCAAACGATCCTTCAAGCGTAGTACTGTGCGTTCAAGGCAACATGTCATATCACGGCTACAATTATTAGCGTTAATTGCTAGGTTACATAGGTTTTATACGCATACAAATAAACCAATGCATGGCTCGATATGATAATAAACAAAATAAACATTCTTCCAAATGTCCAGAACAAAGCATTCTTTAAGTACTTCCGGTCAGCTGCACGTTCATAACAGTCGGTTTAAGACGCCAGGAGGTCTATCCCATAGGTCTAAACATACAGTGGTCGACTGTACATGCAGAGTAAACAGTATAGCAGAGATGGAAAATGCCATTCAACACAGAAAAAAAACATACTGTTTCAATAAGTTATATCCAAATGTGTAACCATGAAAACTAAAAGGTAAAAGGACAACATGCCTACTCAGCTGTAAACAGAATGTAGAAACAACATCATTTAAGACCTGATGAAAAACACCCCAAAAAATCACAACTGAGGCTAAGGCACGATAGCCCAAATAACAACAAAAATAATATCACAAATGTCCAACAGGTATGGCTGTTACATATTGGCTCCATAATGCAGTTCTTTCATGTTCAGAACACTTGGGTTCTCACAGAGGGAAGACGTATTGATTTATTGAAAGGATTGATTGAATAATAGATTGGTAGGTTGGTCTTCTGAAGAGGAAGCAGCCCATTCTGTAGACATGGATGTAATCATGTAATCATGGTTTGAGATTTGGAGTTGGTCATGGATGTAAACACAGTTTGTATACTCTACAATGTGTGTGTTTGTAGGGCAGTACAATCCTTAACCTGTCATTCCTGATATCAGTCTTTCAGTCAGTCAGACACCTAGCCAGTCACCCAGCCAACCAACCAGTCAGCCAGCCAAACAGACTTCTAGTCAGCCAGCCAGCCGGTCAGATGCCCAGGCCGGTCAGATGCCCAGGCCGGTCAGATGCCCAGGCCGGTCAGATGCCCAGGCCGGTCTTCATGTACTCGTAGACCACGTAGCTGATGCTGACAGCAGGGATGACCTTCATGAAGTTAGGCAGGATGCCTCGGTAGAGCCCGAAAAAGCCCTCTTGACTCACAATCCTCTTCAGCAGCCCGGTCATGGACGGCTGGTCAGACGCATCCAGAGATGCTGAGAGGAGGAAAGGAGGAGAGGAGGAGAGGAGGAAAGGAGAGGAGTGAAAGAGATGGGAGGGGAGAAGGAGGAGAATAAGTCTAGAATATTCTAAAAGAGACTTCTTCAGGATCGTGTTTTGTCCAGTTGCGTAACCCTTTCTGACCAGCAGTTTCACATTGTCAATCAAAAGGCACTTCACAGGCTGATGACTAAAGCTTAGGCAAAGGCTCCAGGTGCTGGTGCGCAGTGAGAGGGTTCAGTACCTTGGGCCTGCATGCGTGTGCGGAGCAGGGCTAGCGGGTAGCTGGCCAGCTGGCCGCACGTGCTGGAGATGGTGCCGCAGGCCACCAGGACCAGGATGCCGGGGTTGGCCGAGTCCCGGGCATAGCGAGACAACCAGGCGTTCTTCAGGCTCTGGAGGGAGGAGGGGGGAGAGAGGGACGGGAGGGGGGAGGAGGGGGGGGGGGGGGAGGGTGTGGGGGAGGAGAGGGACGGGGGGGGGGGGGGGGGGGGGGAGGCAGAGGGTGGTGTGGAGAGGGAGGGAAGGGGGGTATTGGAGAGGTTTAGTACTTTCTTTGTAACATGTATCATAACTATAAAACCTGACAGAACACGCAGCCTTATCTCCTCTACATGCGTAAGACCTGTGAACACACAGGGTTTCACATCACTGATTCAACTAGAACAAATCCTAGAACAAGTCTTTACAAATCCTGGGCAAGGATCTGGCAGAGCTGGCAGCGTGTCATAATAACTGGTGTTAATCGGTAATAACAGGTTTCAGTGGTGATGAGACACCAGCTGCAGCCCTGGAGCAGCTCCAGGGCCACGCTCCCTCCTACCTCGTAGACGGCCAGGTCGATGCCAGCGTAGGGGATGATGCCCAGCATGTTGGGGGTGTAGCCTTTGTAGAACGCTTTCACCGCCTTCCTTCCTCAGAATCTTCCTGGCACAGTCCGACATTCCAGAATACTGACCCGTTTTCCCCAGCGTCAGTCTGGTCTTCATAACCTTGACCAAGGAGAGAGAGAGAGAGAGAGAGAGAGAGAGAGGGGGGGGGGGGGGGGGGGGGGAGGGGGGGAGAGAGAGAGGGGGGGGGAGAGGGAGAGAGAGGGCAAGAAAGTAGGTTACATCAATCAAGTGTATTTGTGTATGTATACGTGTGTGTGTGTGTGTGTGTGTGTGAGTAGTACCTCCATGGGGTAGATGACAGGTGTGTGTGTGTGTGAGTAGTACCTCCATGGGGTAGATGACAGGTGTGTGTGTGTGTGAGTAGTACCTCCATGGGGTAGATGACAGGTGTGTGTGTGTGTGTGTGTGTGTGTGTGTGAGTAGTACCTCCATGGGGTAGATGACAGGTGTGTGTGTGTGTGAGTAGTACCTCCATGGGGTAGATGACAGGTGTGTGTGTGTGTGTGAGTAGTACCTCCATGGGGTAGATGACAGGTGTGTGTGTGTGTGAGTAGTACCTCCATGGGGTAGATGACAGGTGTGTGTGTGTGTGTGTGAGTAGTACCTCCATGGGGTAGATGACAGGTGTGTGTGTGTGTGAGTAGTACCTCCATGGGGTAGATGACAGGTGTGTGTGTGTGTGTGTGTGAGTAGTACCTCCATGGGGTAGATGACAGTCTGGGCTGTGGCTCCAGCCAGAGACCCAGCCAAGAACCTCTGGTGAGTCTGAACCTTCTCTCCCTCTGATGCCAGCAGCTTCTTATACTGACACACACACACACACACACACACACACAGACACGTGGACACACACACACACACAGATGGACACACACACACACACAGATGATATTTTATATATTGTATATGTGTGTTTGACAGGAAGCTTATTTTATCTCTCTTCCTCTGTGTCTCTCTCTCTCTCTCTCTCTCTCTCAGACTCGTGCACACACATCATTTCCCTCCTCTGCCTTCATCTCTTTCCTGGCTGACTGTTCTGCATTTCATCCATTTTGTCTCTCGTTTCCCTACCCACCTCCCCCCCCTCCCCCCCCCTCCCCCTCCCTCCCTACCTCCCTACACCTCCCTCCACTCCCTCCCTCCCTCCACTCCCTCCTTCCTCCCTCCCTCCCTTCCCTCCCTCCCTCCCTCCCTCCCTACTCCCTCCCCTCCCTCTCTCCTCCCTCCCTCCCTCCCTCATCAATCCTCCCTCCTCCCTCCCCTCCCGTCCCCTCCCCTCCCTCACCTCCCTCCCTCACTCCTTCCTACCCTCCTCCCCTCCCTTCCCTCCTCCCCTCCCTTCCTCTCCCTCCCTCCTCCTCCCTCCCTCCCCTCCCTCCCTCCCTCCCTCCCTCCCTCCCTCTCTCCCTCCTCCTCTCTCCCTCTCTGCCCTCCGAACCCCTTCCCAACCTGTTCAGTAGGCCGCAAACTTGATGGACGTTTCCGGGGCGATCTTCAGCACGTTGACCCCGTTTCCTCGCCATAGCGACGCCAACCCTCCCTCGGCAACCATCCGCTTGAGCCCCCCGGTCACACTGATCTTGTTGGATTTGGAGGAGTGGACCTGAAACACAAACTCTGGTCACACAGACTCCCTCTCTCTCCTACTGCACTGCTTGTGTGGCTTCACAGCTTTTGGCTACAGCTCAGTTCTAGGACGTTTGCATGCAGAACTAGAGATCCCAGGTTCAAATCCCATATTCTTCCCACCTGCATGAACACTTTGATCCTGTCCAGGGGGGCGGTGCCGGTGCGAGAGACCGCCCCCGCCATCGCCCCGGCAACCAGCTGCCTCCACCAGCCCCCGGTGATCTTCTCCTCCTCGGTGAACTCGTCTGGGATGGCGAGGCTGTCGCCGATGTCCAGAACCTGAACACACACACACGCACACGCACACACACACACACATGGAGGCCATGAACACACACACACACGTGGAGGCCATGAACACACGCACACACACACACGTGTGGAGGACCATCAACATGCCTGCTCATCATGTAACACCGTTCCTTAGCAGGACAGACAGGACAAAAACCTCTCATCTCCTCCCCCTGTCATCTCACCCGCTGGGGTGACAAACTGACACCCACCCCACCCCCAGAACACACTTCCTCTCCTCAGCGTGCTGTCACAGACGCCACCAGCCGTGTCTGAACGCTGCAGAGCAACACGGCTCAGCAGGGGGAGAACCTCCCCACCTCCCAGGCCTGTCCTTCTCTCTGAGTACTCTGAACTCACGGGGTTAAAGCGACAAGAATGACTTATGTTTGTCATGACTTAACGTTTGTTTACATGAAGGAAATGTGTTTCTGAAGCAGGAAACGAGCAGGACAGAAACACCCCCTTACATTTAGTCATTTAGCAGACGCTCTTATCCAGAGCGACTTACAGTAAGTACAGGGACATTCCCCCCGAGGCAAGTAGGGTGAAGTGCCTTGCCCAAGGACACAACGTCATTTTGCACAGCCGGGAATCGAACCGGTAACCTTCAGATTACTAGCCCGACTCCCTCACCGCTCAGCCACCTGACTCCCCCTTCATCTGGTCTACAGAGAGAGCGGCAGACAGGGCCGGGGTTGGACAGGCAGTGTGTGTGTGTGTGTGTTTGCTGCTGTTTCGAAATGATAATCTTAGCTTTCTCCTGACACACATACAGCACACACACACAAACATTGTATTGTGTCCTCTAAGCTGCTTTTGGTGGATTCAAATCATGTTATTTCAGCGTCGAGGTGAAAGACGCATCTAATCTATCTATCAGCACATTCTTAGAAATGCACACACTCGCTCACATGCTCTCTCACACTCACTCACATGCTCTCTCACACACACACAAACTCTCACACACACTCACCGAGGAGTGTTTCCAGAAGCGTATGATCTCTTCCAGGTTGTGCGCCGGGTTGAACAGGAAGTGTTCCCTCCACTCATTCCAGTCCACCATCATGGTGCCGTCGACGTCCATGCTGCGCACACACACACACGCACACACACACACGCACCCACACGCACGCACACACACACGCACACACACACACACACACGGGGAAGTTAGCAAGAACACCTTTTCACTCCACGTGTTTATACAACAAAGTAGATATCCATACACATACAGAATATATACTGTGTAGATACACATACAGAATATATACTGTGTAGACACATACAGAATATATACTGTGTAGATACACATACAGAATATATACTGTGTAGACACATACAGAATATATACTGTGTAGATACACATACAGAATATATACTGTGTAGATACACATACAGAATATATACTGTGTAGATACACATACAGAATATATACTGTGTAGACACATACAGAATATATACTGTGTAGATACACATGCATATACAGAATATTCCTATACATACTGTCCACACACACACATCACTAAGGTGTTCCTGTTGGGATCTGAAGCTGACCTGTGTAAGATCTTGTGAGCGTCCTCCCTGCTGACGTCCATGCCCAGCTCCGCCAGGGCCAGCTGGATCTCTGACGCGTCGATCTGGCCTGCGAGGACAGACACACCTGGTGAAGTCTCTGTTTACCAGGTGAGGACAGACACACCTGGTGAAGTCTCTGTTCACCAGGTGAGGACAGACACACCTGGTGAAGTCTCTGTTTACCAGGTGAGGACAGACGCACCTGGTGAAGTCTCTGTTTACCAGGTGAGGACAGACACACCTGGTGAAGTCTCTGTTCACCAGGTGAGGACAGACACACCTGGTGAAGTCTCTGTTCACCAGGTGAGGACAGACACACCTGGTGAAGTCTCTGTTTACCAGGTGAGGACAGACACACCTGGTAAAGTCTCTGTTCACCAGGTGTGTCTGTCTGGGAGGACAGACACTCTCTCTCACTCTCCCTCTCTCACTCTCCCTCTCTCACTCTCCCTCTCTCACCTCTCTCCCTCTCTCTCTCTCCCCTCTCTCACTCTCCCTCTCTCAACTCTCACACACACACTCTCCCTCTCACCTCTCCCTCTCTCACTCTCCCTCTCTCAACTCTCACACACACACACTCTCCCTCTCTCACCTCTCCCTCTCTCACTCTCCCTCTCTCAACTCTCACACACACACTCTCCCTCTCTCACCTCTCCCTCTCTCACCTCTCACACACACACTCTCCCTCTCTCACCTCTCCCTCTCTCACCTCTCCCTCTCTCACTCCTCCCTCTCTCACTCTCCCTCTCTCACCTCTCCCTCTCTCACTCTCCCTCTCTCAACTCTCACACACACACTCTCCCTCTCTCACCTCTCCCTCTCTCAACTCTCACACACACACTCTCTCACTCTCTCTGTGTCTCTCTCTCAACTCTAGGGAGTCAGATGGCTGAGCGGTAAGGGAATCGGGCTACTCATCAGAAGGTTGCCAGTTCGATTCCCGGCTGCGCCAAAATGACGTTGTGTCCTTGGGCAAGGCACTTCACCCTACTTGCCTCAGGGGGAATGTCCCTGTACTTACTGTAAATCGCTCTGGATAAGAGCGTCTGCTAAATGACTAAATGTAACTCTGTAGGAATGCTTGGCTGGACCTGATGTTAATTTCCTCCAGGATCACAATGACTCTTATTGAGAGACTTGTTGCTCCTGTTGGTTAGTTGTGACGGTTTTAAATTCTTGTACTCGCTGTGAAATATTTAAATGTTGACTGTTGTTTTTGTCTTCTTCTTTACAGGTACACTCTTGCACTTTTTTGAGTTTCATGTTGTTTAATTGTAACTTGTTTAACTGCATGCTCTTATGGTTCTTCCCCTTGGCACTTATTTGGTTTCTCACAATGTATACTTCATGTTTTGGCTGCTTGCAATGTTTGGGGCTATCTCGTTGTTATGATCAGTGACCTATGCTCTTTTGTAATGCTCTCTCTTGGAAGTCGCTTTGGATAAAAGCGTCTGCTAAATGTAATGTAATGTAAATGTAATGTAAATGTAATGTAAATGTATGTAAATGTAATGTAAATGTAACTCTGTCTCACTCTCTCTCTGTCTCTCCCTCTCTCTCTGTCTCACTCTCTCTCTCTCTCTCTCTCTCTCTCTCTCTCTGTCTCACACACTCCCTCCCTCTCTCTCTCCCTCCACATGCCAGGGGATCAACACCAGAGACTCGGCCCACCGTCGTTGTTCTTGTCCAGGCTCTTGAACGTCAGACGCAGCTTCTTCTCGTGCTCCTTCAGGTACCTGCTGAACTCAGAGAAGTCCAGCGTGCCGTCTCGGTTCTGGTCCCCCGACAACACGATCTTCTGTCGAGACAAGGCGAGCGAGCGAGCGAGCGGTCAGCTGGCCCTTCTCTCAACATGAATGGGGGGGGGGGGGGGGGGGGGTTCAGTTTTAGAAAACGGAATAATATTGGATGAATGCTGAATATTACATGGGAGTCTATGGGAGTGGTTCATCTCGGACCAGGGTTGAGAACCACTGGCCTAGAGAGATGAAGTTGAGGCAAAGAGGAGAGGAAGGTGTCGCAAGTATGTGAAAACCTGTCACAGCCTGTTTGAGCAAGACATGCTTGAGAAAGAGAGAGGTTTACAAACTCAAACCATATTAATCCAGTACATGACTACAAGAACAATATATGAAAGTAGGGTCTGTGCGATCAAGTGGTGTGATTCACTCGTTACTCAAGGCAAATTATCCTGGACAACGAGCCTCATTGATAGGCTACTAGTCCTTTCACAAGGGCCCTAAGCCACATGTGAAGTCATTACAGACGGCTGCGTGTCCATATGGGACGACGGCCAAGGGTCCTTCTTCAGCAGCCAGGAAGCTCAGCGGTTTAACTTACCTGCGCCGCACCTTGTCTGAAAATGCCCATAGCTTTGAGGCCCGCTCTCAATTCTGCAATATCCACCTTTCCCGTCCTTGTTGGTGTCCAGTTTCTCGAATAGGTCCTGGTACGACCTTTCGCCGTCCGCATCCCAGCAGCGAGAGTCAGATAGAAAAAGCGTCCTTATAACTTGATACATCATCGTAGCAGCGGGTGCTACGATAGATCAGTAGATCGGTCGAGGACGTGTTATATCTGGAGAAAGTTACTAGTCTACACGTAGCCCAGGCTATCACATTCGATCCTGTTCGATCCCGAGGCTGCGCGTCTTTTTGCAACGAAAAACAATAAGATACACTTGTATTTAGATTCTAGATTAGCATCTACAAGAATCTAAACCTAATTGCCCTTAAACGGTAACACCTTGCAGTTGACACCGACAGAAACCGTAAACGTCAAACAAGTCCACAAACTGAAGCGGTTCCATTCCTGCAGAGAAGCAGAGTGCAGCAAATAATAATTTGCTTAACCCGATATGCTCTCTCGTATTCCTGGGGAACTGCTGCCAGACCAGCTGTAGGCGGAGCAAAATGTGAGCTAGCCTGTGTGCGTATTGTGCGGCAAGTGGGTGGTGTTCTAGTGCGGTGAAGTAGACTGTTAGTCACATCATCACGAGACCTGTCACATCGACCCCAGAACCCATTAATAACAATGTTGTAGCCTGTAGTTTAGCAGAATATCTAAATATATGGTGTCAGATTTGTACTTTGTAAAATAGACCTGGACCCTGGCGGGTAGTCTACCTAGGCCATGCCACGTAGGTAGGCACATGCTATAAAGAGCCTATTGTAAAATCCCTATAAATTAGCCGGTGTCTATCAATCTTGAACCTTGATATAATTCAAAAAGTTAATACGAGACAGAAGCTCGAGGCAGCAGCGGGATGACTCGTTTGAGGAAGTGGTCAAAACACACCAGCAGGGGGCGCTGTTAAGTCAATTTCTAAAATTATCGAAGAAGAAGCTTCTTATTTGTGAAGTTCACTGTAAATTATCACTTGTCAACTCGCTGACTTCTACTGTAGCCTTTCTGATTAGATGGCTATCCTACCGGACATAATCAACTCAAGGTTGATTCAATCACGTTTTCCATTAGGTAGACGTAATTATATTCAAACGATAGTCGCTAACAGTGAATGGGGTTTGAGATTAATTGGAATGTGAGGAGAGTCAAATTAGGCTAGCCTACTTGAATCAAACTGTTAGCTAACTATCGCAGAAGATATAGTCTGCACTCTATAGGCCTAACGTTGTCATGACGATAAACTAACTTGAATTTATTTGTCCGCCACCCTGCAGTCGCGACAAATAGCCTGTAGCCTGCTAAAACATATTGGTCAAATGAAAGTTGCGGAATTACGCACGTGTAGGCATATTTATAAAGTAGCATCATGCGCTAGGTTAGGCTACTTCTTCATTATTAATTCTTTATTCCTTCTTATGGGAATTTCCTTTCGTCACGAACAACTGTCGGTAACGCACGGGACGTAAGCACGGGGTGTGGGAAGTTTTCAAACTGAGCAGTGAAGCGTCGTCCTGGTAGCACAGCAGCGACCGTGTCACCACTCTGACAGTGAAAGCCAAACCTCGTTCACAGGCAGTCGTTGCTAGACATCTGGGTAGAGCTGTTAACTTTATACGTTATACTCTGACCAGCTTCAACTACAGGACAGAGGAATGACATTCATGATGATGAAGAAGAAGAAATTTAAGTTTAAGGTGGATTTCCAGTTAGATGACCTGTCCTCGGTTCCATTTGTGAACGGAGTTATATTCTGCAAAGTGCGCCTCCTGGACGGTGGCTTTACCGAAGAGTCTTCCCGGTGAGAAACTATTTATAGCCTTCACAAGCGCGTGCTCCTATATATATGTAGGTTACCGTACTTGTTGACTTCAAATTTACTCTAAATACTGTTCAAAAATACTTTGTTTATATTGTGAACATGACAGTCTATAATAATGACCAGTAACCGTGTCATTCAATTGCCATTCGGTTCGATTTGTTTTGCGTTTGTGCTGTTGTTTTTGGTAGACGTCAAATTGATGTTGCATGGCGTTACAGTATGCCATATATCTTATAGTCAGAACTGTCATCCGAAACCACACAGCATTTGACCCCGCAGAGACTGAAGTCTACTCTTGCATCGCTTTGCCTTGGAGGTTTTGCTGAGTTTGTTCACCGTTCCTGAATCAAACCTGCTTTCATGAAAGGTGTAGCGGCACACCACGCCGGATAGCTTGTATGCAGAGACGGATTACGGACTGTAACGACATCCACTTTCTAGAGCAGTCGAAGAGCCGTGTCTACGACCTGTCCCCTCATTGTCACAGATCAGTTGCTACATATCACATTCCATTAGTCACGTTTCATTGACGACTTCCGCTAGCCAGGGCTATTGGATTTCGCAAGTAAGCCCAACTAGTGTATTCTCCCCAGAGCAGAATAGAGACCAGATGTACTCTTCTCTAGTGAAGGCTGTGACAGTGTCCCTGTCTTATAGAGTGAGAGTATCTTCTAGAGTCCCTGAAGAGATCCTTAAAGACCCTCTGCTAGAGTCCTTACTAAGTTAGTGGATCACGGAGGGTTTCTCTAAGAGAGACCTGGATCACACTGTGTCTGACTGACCACAGAAAGACAACACGTTTCATGAGTCACAGTGTGGAGGCCGCCCGTGTCTCCGCCGCCACGACGACAGGCTGGCAGTCCCCCTGGAGCTTTCGCCATGGCAACTGCCTGCATTTTTCCAATTATGTAAACAGAGTGACCAGTATGGTTTCTGTCCCGTGTAGCTAACCCCAGTGTTTGTTATGGTTTGAATGTGGTCCACTGTGTCCACTACTGTGTTTCCAGTGTTTGAAGTTAAGTCTACTGGTAAAGCAAATATTACCCAATAAAACAAATGTTTTACCATATCTGTGTGTGTATGTGTGTGTGTTTGGTGTGTGTATGCTTGCATACAAAATGTGTGTGTGTGCTCCTCTCCCCCAGTGTGTCAGTGCAGGCCAACTCCGTCTGCTGGAGAAAGCGTTTCTCCTTCCTGTGTAAGATGAGCGCCAACGCAGGAACTGGCGTGCTGGATCCCTGCGTGTGTCGAGTCTCCGTGCGCAAGGTACAGCACACTCCGCCACCCCGCCCCACCCCGCCCTGCCCTGCCCCACCCCGCCCCCCCGCCCCGCCCTGCCCCACCCTGGTGACACTGCTAGTAAACCATATTGTTCCTATAATTCCACATTTCTCCCGTTTCCACATCTCTTACAGGAAGTGAAGGGGGGGAAGACTTTCGCAAAGGTATTGTTGCCTCCTTCCTGATGCTTACGTCCACTAGCAGCGCTGAAACGCTGGTGTTTTGTACGTGGGGTTCAGAAATAGACGAGTGTCCGTTATCACTACGTCATTGACAGGAGCTTGTCCCAAGGGCAACATCGCCGCTGGGCTTTGTTTAAGACCTCAGTCATTCCTTATGAAAATCATTGGCCAGTTTGTCCTGGGAGCTGGAGAGATTAGGATAGCGTTTGTTTTTTCTTCTCGGGTCTGGTTACTGATTGTCGTGACGGAGCAAGCTCTAGTCCTGACCTCTGTTAGAGAGCGAGGGTGGCTGACCAATCAGAAGCCTTGAGGGGAACCTGGCTGTTTGTAACATAGCGGGCGGTGAGAATGATTCACAGAGAGGGCCCGTTCCACATGACCTCTGTCATAATTGAAAACATCCGTTCTAGAAGGATCCTCATGTGCATCCTAGAACATCATTGGCTGTAACTGATTTGTTTGTGGCCTGTATTGGGCTGTGAGGAGTGTCCTTGCATGGGGCCGGTGGGTCTGATCCTGATCTGTGTCCTGCTCGCGTCCAGCTGGGCTTTGCGGATCTGAACCTGTCGGAGTTCGCGGGGTCGGGCAGCACCACGCGGAGATGTCTCCTGGAAGGGTACGACACCAAGCACACCCGACAGGACAACTCAATCCTCAAGGTACACTGAGAACACCGGCTAATCTAACTCAGGGGGACCATCTGGTTTTTAGAGTTTAAATCGAGTTTTTAACTTGTTTCCAGCATAAATGGCTTATCTGGTGATTTATTTTATTATTTATAAACATTTTCATTATTTTAAGAAATCTTATCACACGAACATTTCTTATTTTATTGGCAGCCAATGTACTTGTTTTAAGCTGATTGGGAATTTTGAGCCTTTGGTTCTTCAGCTCACAGAGACAGAATTAGAACACACTCGTGTTGTACAGCTTCTGAGCTGGCTGACAGGGTGTGTTCTGGTTCCAGAACATGACCAGACAGTATTCTAGAATCCTCCGGTGGGAGCTGTCAGACGGGTTCTGCTGAAGGTTCTGTCCTAGAACTCTTGTAAAGTTATTTTTTTTATGAGCTCTCAGTTTTTTTGCCACGGTTGTTTCTTTTTTTTAGACAATCTCTACCTCACACCCTCAGGTGAGGTAGACTGGCTCTCAGCAGGTGAGGGTGTGAGGTAGACTGGCTCTCAGCAGGTGAGTGTGTGAGGTTAGACTGGCTCTCAGCAGGTGAGGGTGTGAGTAGACTGGCCTCTCAGCAGGTGAGGGTGTGAGGTAGACTGGCTCTCAGCAGGTGAGGTGTGAGGTAGACTGGCTCTCAGCAGGTGAGGGTGTGAGGTAGACTGGCTCTCAGCAGGTGAGGGTGTGAGGTAGACTGGCTCATCAGCAGGTGAGTGTGTGAGGTAGACTGGCTCTCAGCAGGTGAGTGTGTGAGGTAGACTGGCTCTCAGCAGGTGAGGGTGTGAGGTAGACTGGCTCTCAGCAGGTGAGGGTGTGAGGTAGACTGGCTCTCAGCAGGTGAGGGTGTGAGGTAGACTGGCTCTCAGCAGGTGAGTGTGTGAGGTAGACTGGCTCTGAGCAGGTGAGGGTGTGAGGTAGACTGGCTCTCAGCAGGTGAGGGTGTGAGGTAGACTGGCTCTCAGCAGGTGAGTGTGTGAGGTAGACTGGCTCTCAGTGTGACTGCTGTGACACCTGTGTTTCCCTGTCCTCCCCCAGGTCGTCATCACCACACAGCTCATGTCTGGGGACCCCTGCTTCAAAACGTAAGGACGCCCCCGCCTGCCTGCAGCTTGCTTTGTGTCTGGTAGTCTGTCTGGTAGTCTGTCTGGTAGTCAGTCGGTTAGTCTTGTTAGTCAACCAGTCTTTCATGGTAGCAGACTTAGAGTTTGAACATAACACACCCACAGAAGTGGCTAAAAGTCTGATCAACTCTAAACAATCAAGTATTTTCACCTGCGTTCATGTTGACTGGCAGCTTAACTGTGGTCTGTTGTGGTCTTCTGTGCAGCCTGTGTGTGCAAGTAGTGTCTGAGTGTGCAGCCTGTGTGTGCAGGTAGTGTCTGTGTGTGGTTGAAACAGGAAACGGCATGCCACACTTCCTGTCTGTCAGTCAGTTGCTGGTAGCTCTGCTAGCTACCTGGGGGTTTGATCCTTTATTCAAGGGCTTGTATGTGATCGGTATTTGTATTCTCTCAATAAGTACTGAGAATATCTCTGGACAGACACAAGGTTGTTCTGGGGATCGAACCTCCAACCTTCAGCATCTACCTCCAGACCAAAGAGGAATGAGGTTCTTTGTAGAAGTTGGTTGATCACAACACTTCTGTTCTGTCTGCAGACACACATGCACACACATATACACACACACACACACACACTCACACACATATACACACAGACACACACAGACACCTTGCTGAGTTTGGGCCCAGTTCAGAGGATCACCACACCTTAAGTTTACTTACACACTGTCTACCACTTTGTCTGAAAACCTTTAGCTGCGTCACTCCCACAAACACTCCCTCTTTCTAGGAAACACACATACACCTTACACAGGCCACACACACACAACACACCCCACACACAGCAGCAGAGTAAAGAGTAAACTGCAGGAAGGTGTCGATGTTGCAGGAGAGGAAGTGGGGGAAATCAATCATTCATGATCATCAGATCTGGGGAAGCTACAGAACACCAAAATATCTGAATGTAATTTATTCAATTCTGAATAAACCGAATTCTGAATTCTGAATTCTGAATCTCTTCATTGAAGAGTTTGACAAGAAGGAATCATCTGTTGTTTCTCCTCACACTTTCAACAATGTTGCCTTGTCATGAAAGAGATTACGCACACATTCACGTACTTGTGTGTGTGTGTGTGTATATGCGTATGCTTGTGTGTGCGTGTGTGTGTAGATCAGTGTGTGTCTTGGCTGTCCTCCTACGGAGAGTGAATCAGAGTGTGTCTAGGGCGTCATGCTGCACCATTAAGGAGACGCTGAGAAGCTCCACCCTGTCTCCTGTTCTTCTCTTCTTCTCTCTCTGTCTGTAGCGTACTTTCCCTGTGAATCCCCCCCTCCTTCTCCCTCAGTACAGTCTCTCTCCTCAGTACAGTCTCTCCTCAGTACAGTCTCTCCTCAGTACGGTCTCTCTCTCTCCTCAGTACGGTCTCTCTCTCTCCTCAGTACGGTCTCTCTCCTCAGTACAGTCTCTCTCCTCAGTACAGTCTCTCTCCTCAGTACGGTCTTTCTCTCTCCTCAGTACGGTCTCTCTCCTCAGTACAGTCTCTCCTCTCCTCAGTACAGTCTCTCCTCAGTACAGTCTCTCCTCAGTACGGTCTCTCCTCAGTACGGTCTCTCCTCAGTACGGTCTCTCTCTCTCCTCAGTACGGTCTCTCTCTCCTCAGTACAGTCTCTCTCCTCAGTACGGTCTCTCTCCTCAGTACAGTCTCTCTCCTCAGTACAGTCTCTCTCCTCAGTACGGTCTTTCTCTCTCCTCAGTACGGTCTCTCTCCTCAGTACGGTCTCTCTCCTCAGTACGGTCTCTCAGTACGGTCTCTCTCCTCAGTACAGTCTCTCCTCAGTACGGTCTCTCTCTCTCCTCAGTACGGTCTCTCTCTCTCCTCAGTACGGTCTCTCTCCTCAGTACGGTCTCTCAGTACGGTCTCTCTCTCCTCAGTACGGTCTCTCTCTCTCCTCAGTACGGTCTCTCTCCTCAGTACAGTCTCTCCTCAGTACAGTCTCTCTCCTCAGTACAGTCTCTCCTCAGTACAGTCTCTCTCCTCAGTACGGTCTCTCTCCTCAGTACAGTCTCTCCTCAGTACAGTCTCCTCAGTACAGTCTCTCTCCTCAGTACAAGGCTGTCTGGATGCTTCTAACCTCCTCTCTCACCTGCTCCTGTTCTCTGATAAGGCTTGATGGATGAGTGGTGTTCAGAAGGACTTTGGTCCTACAGGACGGTGACGGACGGGACTAGAGTTTAGAGGCTGGAGGGAGAGGTGCAGCCATTCCACCATCTACTGTAGCTTCTGTATACGAGGATGTCACTGCTGTCCCTCTCTGATGATGTCACTGCTGTCCCTGTCTTATGATGTCACTGGTGTCCCTGTCTTATGATGTCACTGCTGTCCCTGTCTTATGATGTCACTGGTGTCCCTGTCTTATGATGTCACTGGTGTCCCTGTCTTATGATGTCACTGGTGTCCCTGTCTTATGATGTCTTGCTGTCCCTGTCTTATGATGTCACTGGTGTCCCTGTCTTATGATGTCACTGTTGTCCCTGTCTTATGATGTCACTGGTGTCCCTGTCTTATGATGTCACTGGTGTCCCTGTCGTATGATGTCACTGGTGTCCCTGTCTGATGATGTCACTCTGTCCCCCCAGCCCCCCGTCCACCGCCATGACCCTGGGCTTCCAGCCGGCCGAGGCCGAGTGCCTCCTGGAGGAGCGGAGGGGAGGGGACACACACACGCCCTCACACACACTCACGCCCACGCCCTCACACACACACTGCCCCGCCTCCGCAGAGAGTCCCAGGAAGAGTGCGTCTGTCCCCGATGAGCTGGTGGGACGAGGACACTCCAGAACCTCCAGCTACGCCAGCCAGCAGTCCAAGATCTCAGGTACACACACACACACACACACATACAGTACTTGTGCACACACACACACACACATACAGTACTCATGCACGCACGCACGCACACGCACACACACACACACACACACTGGAGAGTGATTCTCCATCTCCTCTCCCACAGGCTACAGCACAGGCCATTCACGCTCCTCCAGCCTGACGGAGCTCTCCCATAGGAG
Source organism: Thaleichthys pacificus (assembly GCA_023658055.1). Classification (NCBI taxonomy): domain Eukaryota; kingdom Metazoa; phylum Chordata; class Actinopteri; order Osmeriformes; family Osmeridae; genus Thaleichthys; species Thaleichthys pacificus. The sequence goes on from CM042854.1 coordinate 1,582,394, forward strand.
GAACCCCTCGGCAGGCTCCGCCTCCACGGGCATCAGCAGCATTCCGGAGCCCAGCGAGCAGGCGGGGGAGGGCGGGGAGAGGGAGGCGCGGGCCACGCCCCCGGTGCTGGTCCACCTCTCCTCTCCCAGCAAGACCTCGTCGTCCTCGGAGAGACTGTGCAGGTAACACACGCTCACGTACACACACGCTCTAACACACACTCACACACACACTCTAAACACATGTTCATATACACACACAATGCTGCCATTTGACTTGAGCAATCCTCTAATGTCCCTCACTTCCTCCTCCTCCTCTCCTCCCCCTCCTCCTCCCCTCCTCCTCCTCCTCTTCCTCCTCCCCCTCCTCTCCTCCTCCCAGACACCCGGTGAAGCAGATCTCGGTGGAGAACCAGCTGAAGAGGGTGGATGCCACCAGGGTGGATGCTGACGACATCGTGGAGATGATCCTGCAGAGCCAGGACTTTAGCCCTGGCGAGCTGGACTCCAGCGCTGAGGGTGAGTTCCCTGAAGCCCCTCACCCTGGGTTAGGGTCAGGGTCAGCTGGGGTCAGGGTCAGCTAGGGTTAGGGTCGGTTAGGGTCAGCTAGGGTGAGTTGGGTTAGGGTTAGCCTCAGACTAACTGCAGATCATGGGTAGAACATTAGCCTACTGCAACATACAAGGTTTTAGTTTTATTTTATTTTCAGGCTAGCAAAGTTAACCTCAGACAAAATAATACAACCAGGTAAAGTAAGTAGTGAAACTAACAGCAATGTTATTTCAAGCATTTCTCAATCACAATGGAGCTTTTTGAAGGTGATTTTTGGACTTCCTATAAAGAAAGCTAGTGTAGCTGCTCTACTGTTTACAGAGACGAGTCATCTGTTTATAGATCGCCTAGCAACCAGCCGTGAGCCATTTTCACTGCACGACCTTGCATTGACTGACAGAGTCTTCATGGTGCATGTGTTTGTGTCCAAATGTCTTGTTCTTGTTTGTGTGTGTATTTATTTAGTGTGTGTGTGTGTCTCCACAGAGGAGGGCCTCCGGCTGTTTGTTGGTCCGGGTGGCAGCACTGCTCTGGGCAGCCAACACACCAGGTCAGAGTCATTACATAACCAGGAGTTAATGTAGCGCTACTGCAGGAATACCCTGCACAGCTGGGAACACGCAGAGACGACTTATCTCTGAATTTAAACTGTGACAAGCCCTGCTTCACACTTTTGAGTGAGGTGTTAATTGGGGTGTTAGTAAAAACTGAAGAGGAGTTGGTACTGAAATAGCACATTGTACTGAATGTGTGTGTGTGTGTACATGACAAGGGGGGTGAGGGGTGGGTGGGGGGGGGAGAACAGATATAAACTGTGACGCTTTGCATCTGTTGTACATCTAGACAACAAGGGGCTTAACCGGGAAGCAGTTGAGGATTTTGTTCCGGATCCAGCGTATTTCAGATGACAGTTTGCGGGAGGGAGGGAGGGAGGGTGGGGATTTCAGACTTTGACAAGGAGAGTGATAATAGGAGTAATGTTGTTTTTGTAGCGTTTGGATGTGTGTGTGTCCCCACTCAGCTGATTTGTGCTTGTGGCGTTGTCTTTCAGGGTCGGAACTGGAGCGTTTGAGCAGGTGGTGATTAAGCGCTAGGACCAAGGGGCCGGCGGGGAGGCTGGGACCAAGGGTGCCGGGGGAGGCCGAGAAGGTGCCCTTACTCTGAGTCTGAAGGGGAGGGAGGGGGGGGGGGGGGCAGGAGGACGGACATGAGGAAGAAGAATGTCAGGAGAGACAACAGCAGCAGTTGTCCTCCATCCTCCCTTTCTCCACCCCCCTCCTTCCCCCCCTCCCTTTCTCCCTCCTTCACCCCTTCCTGAAAGGACAGTTGCTGGACAGTGCGACCCCCCCCCCCCGCCACCTCGGCGGTGACCTGAGTTCCTGAGTCGCTCTGTCTCCGTGGTGACGGGGGAGAGGGGAGCAGGAAGGTGTCTCCCATCTGAGAGAGGACATGCGGGGCGGTGAGAGTCATGTGTCCCTCCTACCACAGTGGAAACATTTCCTGCACATCCGTTCAGAAATGCTGACAGAAGCAGGGAAGAACTATTGTTTTCACTTGTTTCAAAGTTATGGTTTAAAAAAAAAAAGAAATATAAAATCTTAGTTTTTGAATGTTTCGTTTCTTCTTCCTCTGCAGGAATAATGTTCCTTATTTCTTGTTGCTTGGTTACGTTGCTGCTTGATACTGTGTGTTAATACACACATACACACACACACATACACACACACATTTACCTGTGTTGACAGATTGATAATGAGAAGCAGCTCAGCGTTCATAAGAAGGTGGTTTATCTTGCGTCCGTGACCTTAAAACTGACAAAGAGAATCCCCCTGTTGTTCACGCAGGACAGAGGGAGAGGCTGCTGTCTCTGTTTTCATTATTCATCTGTTAGAAACTTAAGATGCAGAGGCTTACGCAAGCACACAGGCACAGATGGGTCTGGTGTCCTGGCTCATGGAGGTGAAGCGATTGAGAGGGAGAGAGATGGAGAGAGCGAGGGACAGAAAGAAAGAGGGAGAGAGAGCGAGAGAAGGAAAGAAAGAGAGAGCAAGGAAAGAGGGAGAGGGAGGGAGGGAGTGAAGGGAGAGAGCCAGGGAAGGAAAGAGAGGGAGAGCGAGGGAGGAAAGGAAGGAAGGAAGAAAGGGAGAGAGCGAGGGAGAAAAGGAAGGAAAGAGAGGGAGAGAGCGAGGGAGGAAAGGAAGGAAGGAAAGAAAGGGAGAGAGAGAGTGTGAGGGAGTGGAAAAAAAGAGGGAGGGAGAAAATAAGGGGGAAAGAGAGAGGGAGGGAAAGGGAATGAGTAAAGGAGGGGGGACCCATTTAACAGTTCAAGTCTCATGAAGTGTTCTACTCTAGCTGCTGAGGATTCTGTAAGAGCTGCTGTTAAGCTTGGGCTGAATGAGGGATGGGTTATTTTTTAAAACAACTGACTTTCAAAAGGGTTATTGATGAGGGTATGTGTACTTTTCAGTAAAGGAACTAACCTAACTGGTACAACAGGAGTTGGATGAACCACTGGAGGAGACGCGAAACTAATGTACATGCAAGTCTAGACGTGACTATTTCAATGCACTTAATTGCAGGTTGATTGGTTTGTATACAGTGTTTTGTTTGTATGATGGTGTGTTACAGTTTCAGAGTTTGTCAGCGATGCTGTGTAATGTGATTAAGGGCGTTTCAAGCACACTTATACCAGACTGTTGATTATGTCTGTTTGTAGATTTATATTCATTTCAATGCAAAGAAATCTGTCAGAAAGAGAGGGTAATATTAATTTATTGTAATATATAAAAATAACAAAATAATGAGAAATGATGGTCATTTGAATGTGTCATTGCTGTGTTGGTAGTAAAGTAGCCTGAGTTATGTACTGTGGCCGTGATGAACACCATGTGTGTAAAACTCAGCTGACATGGTAGCTGTTTAAAGACTCACAAGTGCCTCTTCCACAGTGTTTGTGATCTTAAATATTAAATATCTTGAATATCGAAATGTGGGTATTTTTAACTTTGAAATTCAAATTCTTACAAACAATCTATAGTATGACACTGTAGGTGAATAAAACATTCTCAATTTAAAAGAAAGATAAATATTGTTTGTTTTGTACTTTTTTTCCCGCTCCAGATTTGAATTTCTGAAGCTTGAATTTTTTTTCATTGAATTTTTGGGATCTGAATTTTACTGTGTTTTATTTTCAGCAACCTGAATTTCTGAACATTTTATTTTTGGATCTGATTTTATTTTTTACATTGAAATAAATTAATATTTCAATTTTATAGAGGTGAATTCAAAACCAACAAATTCGGTGGTGTTTACATTTCAATACTAAGTATTCAATGCCTTTTAAAATTCAAAACATTATGTCACTGATTTTTTTTTACCGATAAACGTGATTCACACAAGAAGATTCAATTCGCTGATAAGATTCAAAAAATGACTCGTCAACTGCAACAACAAGCACACAGCAGCTAGCCTGGCATCGCTAGCTGCATTTCATGACATTGTCCACTAGGGGTGTGATGATAGATTGATCTCGGTGGCAACCAGCCAGCACAGCAGCCTACAGACAGTAGTCTGGACTAGAGGCGCGGAGTAGGACTTCAACGTTATTATCGGTTCTGTATAAGTATTTGTTTATAGCCGTAACGATTGTAAGATAAGTATTTGTATTTTCATGGCGTTATAGTCAAAGATATCGCTTGTTTAAGCTAGACGCTTTTTCGGGCCACATTTCGCCAGGCAGCGTGCCTGCAACATGGCTAACAACACAGCGGCCGGGAACCAGCAACAAGCACAGGCCGTCTGCAAGCCTACCGCTGGAAAACATGGAAACGTCTTGCCTCTGTGGGGCAACGAAAAGACTATGAACTTGAATCCTATGATCCTCACCAACGTGCTATCGTCTCCATATTTCAAAGTTCAGCTATATGAACTTAAAACCTACCATGAGGTCGTGGACGAAATATATTTCAAGGTAACGGGACTCGTTTGGTTGCTAGTTAGCGAGTAGTGCTATAGCTGGCTTGCTACGCGAAGCAGCGATTCTTGGGTATAGAAGAACTGTAAATGAGGAAGTGCTATGTTTTACTGGCGTGTTTACTAGGTAGCGGTTTAATTCACTACGGACAAGCTAACAAAGTATAGTAATTAAAACAAGTGTTTTCAAATTTTGTTAGCCGGCTATGTTGACTAGCTAGCTAACAAGCTAGTTCTTAGCTTGCTACACCATTAGCTTGCTAGTGTTAGCCAACGTTACGACATCCACCTGCTTTTGTGTGGCTGTTTATTCGAATGTTACATGCTCGCTAACTTACGGGTTTGCTAATATAGCTACTGAACTTGACAACGTTACTCATCTAGGTAAGTAGCGTTATCTCGTTATATAACATAACTACATAGTCAGTGTTACCTGCACACTAGGTCTAGCGGGCTATCCTAACTGCAGAGATTAGCCATAGTTGGCGGCAAATGTCTATTCACTGATTAACACGCTAGGCTAGCTAGCTAGTGTTATGTAAGTCGGAGGCTAACGTTGTCTATACGTTGTTCGTCGCCACCGCACGATAATCACATGCAAAACAGATCGCAACCAAGTGGCTATATTCTTCCGTCAATAATCTTTTCCACCCAATTTCAGGTAAATCATGTAGAGCCCTGGGAAAAGGGTAGCCGGAAGACTGCGGGGCAGACAGGAATGTGCGGAGGGGTAAGTTAGAAGTACGTGCCTTTTACCTTCCCCTCCCTCTACCCTACCCTAGAGAGACGGCTCATGACCCTGTCACACAACTCCTAATGTCCGAGCGCCATTTCGAAGACAAGTCTCGGTTATGTCAAAGTGCCACTAGTGTATTAGGCCTAAACCAAACAGGCCCGGATAACTAAACCTCAGTTTTTTTTTCGTTTTTTTTTCCAGTTTTTTAAACCGATGTACCCCTTTTTCTTTCTTCTCCACAGGTGCGTGGCGTGGGCACCGGCGGTATCGTGTCCACGGCTTTTTGCCTACTTTACAAGCTGTTCACGCTCAAGCTCACTCGCAAGCAGGTGATGGGTCTAATCACACACTCAGACTCGCCCTACATCAGAGCGCTTGGCTTCATGTACATAAGGTAAGAAGGATGGATGAGTGGACAGACGGTTAGATCAATATAGTTTGTTTTTTTAGGTTAAAAAAAAAAAAAAAAAATCTACTTGACTTTGAGAAAAGACTGATGTGTCATGTAATGGCAAATATCAAATGATGAGTTGTTGAATTCTTTGGGTAGTGTGTTTTGCGTAGTTCAGGAGGAATACTATGCTGCACTTATTCTATAAATCCCAAAGTAACGTAGATTGTGAGAGTAGTAGACTCTCTGGGACAACTGTCATACTGTGCTCATCAGTTACAGTAGAGTGCATTTGAAGGTATATATTTCTGTTGTCCCTCTGCCCAGATACACCCAGCCACCTCCGGACCTAGTGGACTGGTACGATGGCTTCCTGGATGATGAGGAGGTATGTCCACACCGGTAATCCTCTCCTGCTTCCTCACTCCCAGCAGTCACATGACACATGTCACATGACACACACCTCAAGCAAAACAGAACAACAACCCTCAATGTCCACTTTCTCCCTTATTGTGATGCTCCTGGCTGATTTTTCACCTCTGCCTTCATTTGGCTTAACTGTCCACCAGTCGGATCCCTGTTAAAGTTGAGTAGCTAGTTTACTGCTGTGCAGCGCTCTGTCAGGGTAAGTATTCATGACGTAGCCTCACCATGTAGCACAAGGCATGCCCTTTACCTATGCCCAGATGTAATCAGGACTTGTTGCACAAACCGAAATTTAGAGAAATAAAATAATTGTACCCCCCCCACACACACACACTCACTGAAACCTAGAATCTCCAACCTAGATGATTCTCACAGAAACGAGACGTTCTTCACCGAGTTGAAATGCGTAGGTGAAGTTTCCAACACATTTTTTTAATCTTTTACACTTCCTGTTTCTGTCTCTGTCCATCTCTCTCCTTCTCTATCCTCCATCTCTCTCTCTATCCATCTTTCTCTTCCTCTATCCATCTCTCTTTCTCTCTCCATCTCTTTATTCTCTATGCTTCATCTTTCTCTATCCTTCATCTCTCTCTTCTCTCTCTCGATCTCCCTCTCTCTGTCTCCATCTCTTACTCGCCCCTCACACACACCCTCACACATCCCCTCACACTAGATATGTGAGGAGAACAGCATCACAGATCCCTCCTCAGCCCCCCCCCCCTCCCCAAATCCTCCCATTTGATTGTCGAGACTGTGCAACCAGGCCTACCTTGTTCTGATGCATTATAAATGAACTCATCATGACTGACCTCATACCCAACTGGCTAATTCCCCTGTTCTCTTCTTTAGATGCCCATTGCGCAGCAAGGGAATTGGATATTGTATCTCAGCACTGTTGGGTTGCGTGTGTGAGTGCAAAGCGGCTGTTCTCTACCCTCCTAGAACTGGTTTCTGTTCAACTGGTGTGCTACTAGTTACCTGCCTAGCTAAGGTCCTCCTCATGTCTGTGCTTGCTCTGGGAGACCACAGCCCTCCTTCCCCTGCCTGGTCCCTGGAGGACTGGAGGGGGGGCTGGTCTAGCTGGGGTTTTGGCCGCTCAGTGGGGGCCCCCGGTGGGTCTCCCAGTGTAAACACAGTCTCTGAGGATAGACAGACTCAGTTCAGATGACAGAAAAATAAGGAACATTTTTAATCCCAAACTTTTCTTTCATACGTTAGTTTCCCACTGTTTAGATTCTGCAACAGCTACTGAACTGAACTTACACCAAGCACATTTGACTAGTTTGATGGACTAAAGCTAGATGAAAACATAGGTGAAGGGTCAGTACTTGGTCATCACAAAAAACTCCTGAGTTCTCTACATCAGATATGGAGGCCAGCACTGAAGAAGAAAAACCAAAACAGACTAGGAAGTGATGTCATTTCCTTTTGTTGTTGTTATTGTTTTTTTGAGACACTCCGTCACTGTCCTGGCTGGCGTCGACTAATAAAGTTGTGGTTGGCCCCGCCCCTCCGTGTGTCTCCAGGAGCTGGACGTGAAGGCGGGCGGTGGCTGTGTGATGACCGTCGGGGAGATGCTGCGCTCCTTCCTCACCAAGCTGGAGTGGTTCTCCACCCTGTTCCCCCGCATCCCCGTGCCCGTCCAGAAGATGATCGACCAGCAGATGAAGGCCCGGCCCCGGAAGGTTCCGCAGAACGAGGGGAAGGTGGAAGAAGAGGAGGACGAGGAGGAGGAGGAGACCGGGGGGGAAGACCTGGGGAGGCCAGGGGTGGAGCGACGGAGGTCCAGGTAAGGGGAGCTGGAGGGTGTTGTGGTCTGGGGGAGGGTGTTGGGGTCTGGGGGAGGGTGTTGGGGTCTGGGGGAGGGTGTTGGGGTCTGGGGGAGGGTGTTGGGGTCTGGGGGAGGGTGTTGGGGTCTGGGGGAGGGTTCTGCTGGTCTGCTCTGCGATGCTAAAGCTGGTTAGGGGTGATGAGAGGCAACTGATGTTCTTGTGCTGTCATTCTCTCCCCTTTATGCTTTCTTCTCTTCCTTTTTCCCATCCCTCCCTCTCTCTGTCCCGTCCCTCTCTCTGTCCCGTCCCTCTCTCTGTCCCGTCCCTCTCTCTGTCCCGTCCCTCTCTCTGTCCCGTCCCTCTCTCTGTCCCGTCCCTCTCTCTGTCCCGTCCCTCTCTCTGTCCCGTCCCTCTCTCTGTCCCGTCCCTCTCTCTGTCCCGTCCCTCTCAGGTCCCCCAGGAGAACTCCGAGCCCCCGCCGCTCCCCCAAGCGCTCCAGGAGCCGGAGTCACCACCGCGACCGGCACGGCGCCAGCTTCGACAACGAGCTGGAGCGGGAGCGTGACCGTCAGAAGAAGGAGAAGGAGAGGGGGGGGGGAGACAGGGAGAGGGGGGGAGGGGGGGACAGGATCCGCGAACGCCGCCACAGCGCCAGCCGAGAGCGGCGTGGCGACCGGAAGGAGAAGGAGAGGGAGAAGGACGGGGGAGGAGAGAACGACAGGAGCAAGAGGAAGGACAGGGACCACCACAAGGGCAGCGACAGGGAGAGGAGCAGGGGGGAGAGGAGCAGGGGGGAGACGGAGGAGAGGAGGGGACACAAGGAGGAGAGGGAGGACAGGGGGGGGAGGCACAGGGAGGAGAGGAAGGCCAAGCGCTCCAGCAGGAGCAGGAGCAGGGAGAGGAGGCACAAGGCGGAGAGGGGGGAGGAGAAGAGCAGGAAGAAGGACAAGGAGAGGGACAAGGAGAGGGAGAGGAGCAGCCCCAGCAGGGAGCGGGAGGGGGAGCCGCGCGCTCACAAGCACAGCGCCAGCAAGGAGCGCCACCGGCAGAGAGAGTCCAATAACGGGAAGGAGCCGGGTCGCCACGCGGAGAGAGAGAGGGGGGAGAGAACGACGCATGGAAGCAGGGCTGACTCGCCCTAGCCCCTCTCTCCTCCTCACACACATCTCTCCCTTCATCCCCTCTCTCTTTTTCTCTCCTTTCTTACTTTTTTTCTTTTTTTTACCTGATTGTCTAGTATGTCATGTGTATGAAAACAAAAAAAGTTAAAACTGAGAATAAGTCATTAGCACAACAAACACCTGGACCTGGTCATGTCTTGGCCGATGTGATGTTGTTTAATGTAGAACTCTCTCTGCCTTTTCTCCCTCGCTGTCTTGGCCAGTCCTCATCTGAGACGACTGAAAATGAGAGGGGGAGGTGGGGGGGGGGGGGGAGAAGGCATTTTAATTTTTTTTATGTTTAGTTTTTTCCCTCTCTTTCTCTGGGAAGTTCCAAACGGCTTTGTACATACTGGTTGTAAGAATGTTTTAAACCTGTAGAGCTGCCAGCCAGGATGGGTTTGGATGCGTCACCTTCTGACCCCGCCCACCATCTCTCTGTATTTGGCTTATCGCTCTGTTGCATTTTGTTTTCTAATAAAATAAAATAAAATCCAAACTACTTTTATGGAAGGAACATCCTGTGTGTGTGGTTGAGTTCTATTTCAAGGGCTTCGTTAACGGGAGTGTGCTGGCAGGAGTTGGTGGTGAACACTTTGGATGTCTTGGACAAGCCCTATGAGGTGAGGAAACAGACTTACATTTAGTCATTTAGCAGACGCTCTTATCCAGAGCGACTTACAGTAAGTACAGGGACATTCCCCCGAGGCAAGTAGGGTGAAGTGCCTTTCCCAAGGACACAACGTCATTTGGCACGGCTGGGGAATCGAACTGGCGGCCTTCAGATTACTAGTCCGACTCCCTCACCGCTCAGCCACCTGACTCCCAGACTTGTGTATGGATAAGCTGTCAGAGCAGAGCTTCAGACAGGCTGGACACCAGTACTGTACAGGAGGAGCAAATCCCCCCCAGTTATTCTATGGATATACAATGCAGGATGAACCGCAAATCATGAAGCAGTTCTTGATTTAGTTTCTTGGCACTCTTACTCAGGGTGTCTATGCTAGTAGAACACGACGCAGGAAGTCTTGTCGTTTGTAAAATACACTTTATTAAAGATTAATCAGATTTGTTAAATACAAAGATAAATCATTGGCACATAGGTTCATCCCAGTGAAGACGAATGGGGTACATTACTCATCTGGAGAGGTGATTTGCTCATTGATGAGAGAAAGTATTTTTTTTTTAAAGTTTAACTGTTGCTGAAAAGACCTCGTAGAAAATATTACAAACGTATAGAAAAACATTTCCAGCTTTTCTTTTCACCATATAAAAATATGTAAGTTAAGAATCCATCGAAGGTAGTTTGTCACAAGAATAAAGGAGACAAAATGTCTAATCTAAGGAGTTGGAAACTGAATCACATTTCCTGACCCAAAGCTGTAACATAGTAAACAGACCTATCCCTAAAACCATAGCATTCAGTTGGGTCCTCAACATCTACACAGCTGTCCCTGTAACCTGTCCACACACTCCACACACACAACACCAGAGAGCTCCGACCAAACTATTCACATTCTAGAAAGAGAATCTGTGTGGTCACATGGGGTTCTAATAACAATCACATTCTAGAAGTAGAATCTCTGTGTGGTCACATGGGGTTCTAATAACAATCACATTCTAGAAGCAGAATCTCCGGGTGGCTCAACGGGGTTCCGTTCCACTCTTCAGAACAGAGTTCCGTCCAGCTGCTTGGTGTCTCCTCACATGCGGACCCCCGGGCTCAACTCCACACACACCGGCTCTGAGTAGGGCCCCGGGGCAGCAGGGCCCCGGGCCGACACAGACACGCAGTAGGTGGAGGCGGGGCGGAGGTCGGTGAGGATGGAGCTCTCCCCGTACACGGTGAGGACCTGCGGACGCCCCGAGGCGCCCTGCTCACGGACCACCAGTGTGTAGGTCTCCGCCCCCGGCACGGATGACCAATCAACGAGCAGGGCCGTGGAGGTTTCCACGGAGACCCTCACCGTGGGGACCAAGCGATCTCCTGCTGTGAACAGAATTATAATGATGGTATTTTTGCGATGTTTTTAATGAAGAGATGTTTGTTGTTGCGCTGTGCATGGTTAAAATACAGGCCGTTCCTCAGAAGTAACTACTGGAATACTGTTAGAACGGTGCACTTCTGGTCGTTCATTATCTACTGTGATTACAACAGGCACCAATTGAATTAATTAAAAACCATCATCATAGGTAGAGTCAGGAGTGTTTGGGCAGTGGGGGAAGGGTTACGGAGGGGTCAGTTACTCACCTATCTGTGGCTCTTCATCCCTCACATCCCTCCTCCTCCTCCTGTCCGCAGACAGCACTGTGGACAGACAGCTCGTCATCATGCTGGGTTGTGCATCATTTCAATACTGGCAAGTACACACACAACTCACAAGCACATACACACAAGCACAGACGCACATAACCATACACAACTCACACAACCATATACAAAAATCCACACACACAAATCATCGCTCACACCTGTGTACACACACCTATGTAAACACACACACCTACTCACACACACACCTACAAACAAGAACCGACCTGTGATTTTCTGGGTGGGAAGGCTCTCCCCGACATCGTTGCTAGCGGTAACCTCCAGCTCCCCGGGGTTGAGGTTGGTGACAGGGCAGGACAGCAGCGGCGTGCTACACACGCTCAGGCGCACCACCGCCCTCACATCGTACACGGTGTAAATGCTGGCGTACACCGACGCGGTCCACGCAACCAGGGCAGAGGAGCTGTCCCCAATGTACGAGACGTATGGAGGAGGGCATGGAGCTGGAGAGGAGGAGAGAGGGGGGGGGGGGAGGAGAGAGGGAGAGAAGGAGAGGAGGGGGTAGAGAAGAGGAGGAGGGGGGAGGAGAGAGGGAGAGAAGGAGAGGAGGGGGGAGGAGAGAAGGGAAGAGGGGGGAGGAGACAGGGAGAGAGGGGGGAGGAGACAAGGAGAGAGGGGGGAGGAGAGAAAGGGGGAGGAGAGAGAGGAGGGGGGAGAGAGGGGGGGGAGGAGAGGAGGGGGGAGAGAAGGGGAGGAGGGGGGGAGGGGGGGGGAGAGAAGGAAAGAGGGGGGAGGAGACAAGGAGAGAGGGGGGAGGAGGGGGGAGAGAGAGAGGGGGGAGGAGAGGAGGGGGGAGGACAGACAGAGAGAGAGAGAGAAGGAAAGGGAAAGATAGGGAGTTTATTTGTTTGCCTTTTTCTAGCAAACTTACAGCCACAACTTTCATCTTCAGAGCCTACAACTGCAGGTGTCTACAGACTGCCTTCAGCTAGGTCCGCACCTGTAGTTCCTGTCACCGCCCCAGAGGGAGAGCTGGTCCCGGCAGCGCTCCTGCTGGTCACCGTGGCGTTGTAGGCCGAGCCACAGGGCAGGGGCATCTCGAAGTAGGTGGAGCTGCTCCAGTAGGAGGCCAGGTGGAACTGGGAAAGCAGGTCTTCCTGGATGGAGCCCCTCACCTCCAGCAGGTACTCTGTCCCTGGGCAGCTCACCTGGGCCCAGGACGCCCGCAGCACGTGGAGAAGACCCTGCATGGTGGTCATCCACACTTTCAGCTGGTCTGGGGGACAGGGGGCTGGAGGGGGGGGGGGGGTAGAGATGAGCTTATATACATATTCTGGACGTATGACAAATATGACGCTTTACTGGTCGCTACTGCCTGTGTAGTTACCTGCTCCTTCCAGCAGGGGGGCGCTGAAGGAGGAGTTACAGGTCCCGTCCGACGCCTGCACGGAGAAGTTGTACTCGGCGCCGCACTGCAGCCCCATGAAGGAGCAGGAGGAGGCGCCGGCGGCGGCGCAGAACAGTGATGTTCCGTTACCGGGCTGGGCGCGGCCGTAGTACGCCACGGCACCTGGAGCCGCAGCCCACGAGAGCTCCGCTGACTGGTTAGAACACTGGAGAGTAACCGAGAGCGACGAGGGCTGGCAGGGGGCTGGAGGGCGGGAGGAGAGAGGAGGAGGGAGGAGAGGACAGGGGTGATAAAGGGGGGAGAGGTGAGGGGAGCAGGGAGGGGGTGAGGGGAGAGGATAGGGGAGGGGAACAAAGGAGAAGAGGGAAACCTTTACATTTTCCCGCAGAAAAGTGTGGTAGACTAATGCGTTCTGCAGAGAAGGGAGACTTGCGTTTTGGAATGGAAGGGAGAAAATAGGACAGAGTAACACAGCTATGAAAAAAAAACTTGACGTAGTCAAGGCGGCAGGAGTGTGTTGCTTAGGCGGCGTGAGTGCATCTGTAAGTGTGTGTGTCCTACCGGTGTTGAAGCTGATGTTCTGGCTGGGCGTGCTGGAGCAGTTCTGGTGGCTGGCGACCACGGAGACAGCGTAGGTCTGCCCACAGCTCAGATCGGCCAGGCTGCAGTTGGCCGCCGTGGAGTTACACGTCCTGACGTCTCCACCGGCACTGGCAGCCGTTACCCGGTACGCCTCCGCCACGGGGGACGCCGCCCACGACACCAGCGCGCCGCGCAACTCACAGGAAGAGTTGATGACCACATCCTGTGGCGGGCAGGGTTCTGAGGGAGGGAGGGGGGGGTTAAGATGGTTACTCTACCGGGCTCCTGAGGTCGGAGGTCGAGGGCTACATGTCGGGTCAGAGGAGAAGCCTTCTGTCACACAGGGTTAGGGCTAGATCCAGGGTCCTGTCTCACCCATGCTGATCCTGTAGGGGGCGCTCCTCAGCGTGCTACACGTGTCAGACGAGGGTGCCACAATGACGGAGTACTGCAGGCCGCAGTGAGCCTCCTGGAGGACGCAACTGGACGACGAGCTGTTGCAGTACAGGAAGGAGTGGTCACTGCCCTCCGCCGTGGCTGTGTACACGGGGTTCCCCAGGCCGGCTGACAGGGGCTGCCACTCCACCAGGATAGAGCTGTTGTGACACTGGGCGAAAGCTGTGATGCTGGAGAGAGAACAAGGAGCTGGAGGAGAGGAGGAGGGTTGGGGTGGAGAAGGAGGAGAGAATAGAAGAGGAGAGAGGGGAAGAGAGAAGAGGAAGAGAGGGAGAGAAGAAAAACAGCAGAAACGGCATGTTGATGAGAAGGGCAAGTACGTTTTTCTGTCTCTGACAAGTCACTGTTCTCCAGTAAGTGATATCATCAAAACATTCAACTGTACAACAGACTAATAGGCATGGTAGTATCCTTTAAAAAACTAAAAAACAAAACACGTCATTGGTCAGTCACGAGAGCCTGTCGACAGGTTTCCGGGGGGGAAGTCGTAGTTACCCGTGACGATATCGAAGGTGGTGCTGGGCGGGCCGTCGCAGACCCCGTTGCTAGCGGTTACGTTGATGGTGTAGCGCTCTCCGCAGGCGAGGTCGGGCAGCTCACAGGTGTTGTTGGAGGTGGAGCAGGAGGAGTTGAGCCCCTCTGTCGACACGCCCACCACCGTGTAGCTCTGGACGCCAGGGGAGGGCCTCCACCACACCCCCACAGAGTTGGTCACACAGTCCTGGCTGGCGTTGACCCCCTGGGGCTGGCAGGGCACTGCAGGGGGGGAGAGGGGGGGGAGGTGTTCAGTCACTAATGCCTCAGTAACTTTTGGAGATGTGTGTTGCCTATGATGTGTGCATGTGTGCATCTCTTTGTGTGTGTGTGTGAGTCCTCAAGTTCCACGGAAACGCCCGTAGGAATGCATGGAACTGACAGGAGAAAGGACCAAGTTAGAACTCTAAAGATCCACATTGTACAGTTCTACATTCCAAATTCCAAAACAGGATTAGAAGGGGGGTTGGGGGGGGTGAGCGTGGTCACCTGACTGGAGGCTGGCGCCCTCTGTGGCGCTGGAGTTGCACTGGGAGTTGGAGGCGGAGACAGACACGGAGTAGAGCAGCCCACATGCCAAGTCGGGAAAGCTGCATTGGCTGGAGGGAGTCATGCAGGGATACGATTGGTTGCTGCCTGTCGTCATGGTGGCGGTGTAGTATTCCGCCCCATTGGTGTCCTGCCAGGTTACCGTGGCGATGTTGGCCACGCAGTCCAGGGAGGTGAGGACATTAGCGGGTGAGCAGGGTCCTGAGGGAGAGAGAGGGAGGGAGGGAGAGAGAGAAATGAAGAAGGAATGGCAAGGAAGAGAACAAAAGACTTGATTTCCTGTGTCAGCTCATTTCTGGTCCTGACCTGAACCTGGGCTGATGAAGGACATCCTTCTCTCACCTGAGTTGAACGTCGCTGCCTGACTGGGCGAGCTGGAGCAGTTGTTGTTGTCCCCGGCGACCACCTGCACGCTGTAGTTGGCGCCGCAGGTGATGTTGGCGAGGGTGCAGCTGAGGGCGGAGCTGCTCTGACAGGTGGAGTTGCTCTTGCTGCTGCTCGCTGACGCAGAGTACCTCGTCGCTCCCTTGCTGGCCGACCACGACACTACAGCCTGGTTGTTGGCACAGTCCATCACCACGGAAACGCCCGTAGGAATGCATGGAACTGACAGGAGAAAGGACCAAGTTAGAACTCTAAAGATCCACATTGTACAGTTCTACATTCCAAATTCCAAAACAGGATTAGAAGGGGGGTTGGGGGGGGGGTGAGCGTGGTCACCTGACTGGAGGCTGGCGCCCTCTGTGGCGCTGGAGTTGCACTGGGAGTTGGAGGCGGAGACAGACACGGAGTAGAGCAGCCCACATGCCAAGTCGGGAAAGCTGCATTGGCTGGAGGGAGACATGCAGGGATACGATTGGTTGCTGCCTGTCGTCATGGTGGCGGTGTAGTATTCCGCCCCATTGGTGTCCTGCCAGGTTACCGTGGCGATGTTGGCCACGCAGTCCAGGGAGGCGAGGACATTAGCGGGTGAGCAGGGTCCTGAGGGAGAGAGAGGGAGGGAGGGAGAGAGAGAAATGAAGAAGGAATGGCAAGGAAGAGAACAAAAGACTTGATTTCCTGTGTCAGCTCATTCCTGGTCCTGACCTGAACCTGGGCTGTTGAAGGACATCCTTCTCTCACCTGAGTTGAACGTCGCGCCTGACTGGGCGAGCTGGGCAGTTTTTGTTGTCCCCCGGCGAACCGAAGCCTGGTTGTTGGCAGACAAAAACAGTCCATCACACACACCACGGGAAACTTAAACGGCCGGGTCCAATACACAACACCCACACACCACCCACACAACCCGGAAAAACCCGCCCGTAGGAAAGGCATGGAACTACAGGAAAAATAAGGAGAAAGGAACCCAAGTTAGAACTCTTAAGAGAAGATCCCACCAATGTACCAGTTTCTCTACATTCCAAATAAAATTAATCCCAAAATAATATTTCTTAAATTTTATTTTTAAATTTTCCAAAATAGTAGTGAGAAGAAGAAAAGAAGAAGAAAAAAGAAGAGGGGTGTTGGGTGCCGGGCGTTGAGCCGTGGTCGCCTGACTGGAGGCTGGCGCCCTCCTGTGGCGCTGGGAGTTTGCACTGGAGTTGGACGGCAGGAGGGGAGACAGGACACGGAGCAGTAGAGCCAGCCCACAGAATGCCCAGTTGGGGAAAGCTGCATTGGCGGGGAGGGAGTCAAGGCAGGGGATACGATTGGTTGCTGCCAGCCTGTGGTCATGGTGGCGGACGGTGTAGTATTTTCCTCGACCCCCCTCGCCCGTCTCCCGCTTTCCCCCATTTTATCCCGACCCCATTGGTGTCGCTGCCAGCAGCGTTACCGTGGGCGAATGAAATTTGCACGCATGTAGAGGGGGGGGGATGGAATGGGTGAGGGGGGGGGAGGGGGGGGTGGTGGGAGGGGTGTGGGGGGGGGAGGCGGATGAATGTTGGCCACGACGCAGTCCAGGGAGGCTGAGGACGATTAGCCGGTTGTTGACGCAGGGGTCCTGAGGGAGGAGGAGAGGGAAGCGGAAGGGACCCGACGATGAGAAATTTAAGAAGGAATTGGGCAGGAAGGTAGAAACAAAAGATTTGATTTCCTGGTGTCAAGAGAACAGCCTCATTCCTGGTCCTGACCCCTCTGAACCTCTGACCCCTGACCTGGGCTGATGAAAGGACAAAAGCATTCTCTCACCTGACCGCATTGAACCCCGGCGACCACCTGCACGCTGTAAGTTGCGCCGGCAGGTGATGTGTTGGCGAGGGTGGCAGGCTGAAGGGCGGATCTGCCTCCTGGACCAGGTGGAGTTGCACCTTGCCTGCTGCTCGCTGATCACACAGAGTACCTCGTCGCCTCCCTTGCTGGCCGACCACGACACTACAGCCTGGTTGTTGGCACAGTCCATCACCACGGAAACGCCCGTAGGAATGCATGGAACTGACAGGAGAAAGGACCAAGTTAGAACTCTAAAGATCCACATTGTACAGTTTCTACATTCCAAATTCCAAAATAGGATTAGAAGGGTGGTTGGGGGGGGGGGTGAGCGTGGTCACCTGACTGGAGGCTGGCGCCCTCTGTGGCGCTGGAGTTGCACTGGGAGTTGGAGGCGGAGACAGACACGGAGTAGAGCAGCCCACATGCCAAGTTGGGAAAGCTGCATTGGCAGGAGGGAGTCATGCAGGGATACGATTGGTTGCTGCCTGTCGTCATGGTGGCGGTGTAGTATTCCGCCCCATTGGTGTCCTGCCAGGTTACCGTGGCGATGTTGGCCACGCAGTCCAGGGAGGCGAGGACATTAGCGGGTGAGCAGGGTCCTGAGGGAGAGAGAGGGAGGGAGGGAGAGAGAGAAATTAAGAAGGAATGGCAAGGAAGAGAACAAAAGATTTGATTTCCTGTGTCAGCTCATTCCTGGTCCTGACCTGAACCTGGGCTGATGAAGGACATCATTCTCTCACCTGAGTTGAACGTTCGCTGCCTGACTGGGCGAGCTGGAGCAGTTGTTGTTGTCCCCGGCGACCACCTGCACGCTGTAGTTGGCGCCGCAAGTGATGTTGGCGAGGGTGCAGCTGAGGGCGGAGCTGCTCTGACAGGTGGAGTTGCCCTTGCTGCTGCTCGCTGACGCAGAGTACCTCGTCGCTCCCTTGCTGGCCGACCACGACACTACAGCCTGGTTGTTGGCACAGTCCATCACCACGGAAACGCCCGTAGGAATGCATGGAACTGACAGGAGAAAGGACCAAGTTAGAACTCTAAAGATCCACATTGTACAGTTCTACATTCCAAATTCCAAAACAGGATTAGAAGGGGGGTTGGGGGGGGGTGAGCGTGGTCACCTGACTGGAGGCTGGCGCCCTCTGTGGCGCTGGAGTTGCACTGGGAGTTGGAGGCGGAGACAGACACGGAGTAGAGCAGCCCACATGCCAAGTCGGGAAAGCTGCATTGGCTGGAGGGAGACATGCAGGGATACGATTGGTTGCTGCCTGTCGTCATGGTGGCGGTGTAGTATTCCGCCCCATTGGTGTCCTGCCAGGTTACCGTGGCGATGTTGGCCACGCAGTCCAGGGAGGCGAGGACATTAGCGGGTGAGCAGGGTCCTGAGGGAGAGAGAGGGAGGGAGGGAGAGAGAGAAATGAAGAAGGAATGGCAAGGAAGAGAACAAAAGATTTGATTTCCTGTGTCAGCTCATTCCTGGTCCTGACCTGAACCTGGGCTGATGAAGGACATCATTCTCTCACCTGAGTTGAACGTCGCTGCCTGACTGGGCGAGCTGGAGCAGTTGTTGTTGTCCCCGGCGACCACCTGCACGCTGTAGTTGGCGCCGCAAGTGATGTTGGCGAGGGTGCAGCTGAGGGCGGAGCTGCTCTGACAGGTGGAGTTGCCCTTGCTGCTGCTCGCTGACGCAGAGTACCTCGTCGCTCCCTTGCTGGCCGACCACGACACTACAGCCTGGTTGTTGGCACAGTCCATCACCACGGAAACGCCCGTAGGAATGCATGGAACTGACAGGAGAAAGGACCAAGTTAGAACTCTAAAGATCCACATTGTACAGTTCTACATTCCAAATTCCAAAACAGGATTAGAAGGGGGGTTGGGGGGGGGTGAGCGTGGTCACCTGACTGGAGGCTGGCGCCCTCTGTGGCGCTGGAGTTGCACTGGGAGTTGGAGGCGGAGACAGACACGGAGTAGAGCAGCCCACATGCCAAGTCGGGAAAGCTGCATTGGCTGGAGGGAGACATGCAGGGATACGATTGGTTGCTGCCTGTCGTCATGGTGGCGGTGTAGTATTCCGCCCCATTGGTGTCCTGCCAGGTTACCGTGGCGATGTTGGCCACGCAGTCCAGGGAGGCGAGGACATTAGCGGGTGAGCAGGGTCCTGAGGGAGAGAGAGGGAGGGAGGGAGAGAGAGAAATGAAGAAGGAATGGCAAGGAAGAGAACAAAAGACTTGATTTCCTGTGTCAGCTCATTCCTGGTCCTGACCTGAACCTGGGCTGATGAAGGACATCCTTCTCTCACCTGAGTTGAACGTCGCTGCCTGACTGGGCGAGCTGGAGCAGTTGTTGTTGTCCCCGGCGACCACCTGCACGCTGTAGTTGGCGCCGCAGGTGATGTTGGCGAGGGTGCAGCTGAGGGCGGAGCTGCTCTGACAGGTGGAGTTGCCCTTGCTGCTGCTCGCTGACGCAGAGTACCTCGTCGCTCCCTTGCTGGCCGACCACGACACTACAGCCTGGTTGTTGGCACAGTCCATCACCACGGAAACGCCCGTAGGAATGCATGGAACTGACAGGAGAAAGGACCAAGTTAGAACTCTAAAGATCCACATTGTACAGTTCTACATTCCAAATTCCAAAACAGGATTAGAAGGGGGGTTGGGGGGGGGTGAGCGTGGTCACCTGACTGGAGGCTGGCGCCCTCTGTGGCGCTGGAGTTGCACTGGGAGTTGGAGGCGGAGACAGACACGGAGTAGAGCAGCCCACATGCCAAGTCGGGAAAGCTGCATTGGCTGGAGGGAGTACATGCAGGGATACGATTGGTTGCTGCCTGTCGTCATGGTGGCGGTGTAGTATTCCGCCCCATTGGTGTCCTGCCAGGTTACCGTGGCGATGTTGGCCACGCAGTCCAGGGAGGCGAGGACATTAGCGGGTGAGCAGGGTCCTGAGGGAGAGAGAGGGAGGGAGGGAGAGAGAGAAATGAAGAAGGAATGGCAAGGAAGAGAACAAAAGACTTGATTTCCTGTGTCAGCTCATTTCTGGTCCTGACCTGAACCTGGGCTGTTGAAGGACATCCTTCTCTCACCTGAGTTGAACGTCGCTGCCTGACTGGGCGAGCTGGAGCAGTTGTTGTTGTCCCCGGCGACCACCTGCACGCTGTAGTTGGCGCCGCAGGTGATGTTGGCGAGGGTGCAGCTGAGGGCGGAGCTGCTCTGACAGGTGGAGTTGCCCTTGCTGCTGCTCGCTGACGCAGAGTACCTCGTCGCTCCCTTGCTGGCCGACCACGACACTACAGCCTGGTTGTTGGCACAGTCCATCACCACGGAAACGCCCGTAGGAATGCATGGAACTGACAGGAGAAAGGACCAAGTTAGAACTCTAAAGATCCACATTGTACAGTTCTACATTCCAAATTCCAAAACAGGATTAGAAGGGGGGTTGGGGGGGGGTGAGCGTGGTCACCTGACTGGAGGCTGGCGCCCTCTGTGGCGCTGGAGTTGCACTGGGAGTTGGAGGCGGAGACAGACACGGAGTAGAGCAGCCCACATGCCAAGTCGGGAAAGCTGCATTGGCTGGAGGGAGTCATGCAGGGATACGATTGGTTGCTGCCTGTCGTCATGGTGGCGGTGTAGTATTCCGCCCCATTGGTGTCCTGCCAGGTTACCGTGGCGATGTTGGCCACGCAGTCCAGGGAGGCGAGGACATTAGCGGGTGAGCAGGGTCCTGAGGGAGAGAGAGGGAGGGAGGGAGAGAGAGAAATGAAGAAGGAATGGCAAGGAAGAGAACAAAAGACTTGATTTCCTGTGTCAGCTCATTCCTGGTCCTGACCTGAACCTGGGCTGATGAAGGACATCCTTCTCTCACCTGAGTTGAACGTCGCTGCCTGACTGGGCGAGCTGGAGCAGTTGTTGTTGTCCCCGGCGACCACCTGCACGCTGTAGTTGGCGCCGCAGGTGATGTTGGCGAGGGTGCAGCTGAGGGCGGAGCTGCTCTGACAGGTGGAGTTGCCCTTGCTGCTGCTCGCTGACGCAGAGTACCTCGTCGCTCCCTTGCTGGCCGACCACGACACTACAGCCTGGTTGTTTGCACAGTCCATCACCACGGAAACGCCCGTAGGAATGCATGGAACTGACAGGAGAAAGGACCAAGTTAGAACTCTAAAGATCCACATTGTACAGTTCTACATTCCAAATTCCAAAACAGGATTAGAAGGGGGGTTGGGGGGGGGGGCGTGAGTGCATCTGTAAGTGTGTGTGTCCTACCGGTGTTGAAGCTGATGTTCTGGCTGGGCGTGCTGGAGCAGTTCTGGTGGCTGGCGACCACGGAGACAGCGTAGGTCTGCCCACAGCTCAGATCGGCCAGGCTGCAGTTGGCCGCTGTGGAGTTACACGTCCTGATGTCTCCACCGGCACTGGCAGCCGTTACCCGGTACGCCTCCGCCACGGGGGACGCCGCCCACGACACCAGCGCGCCGCGCAACTCACAGGAAGAGTTGATGACCACATCCTGTGGCGGGCAGGGTTCTGAGGGAGGGAGGGGGGGGGTTAAGATGGTTACTCTACCGGGCTCCTGAGGTCGGAGGTCGAGGGCTACATGTCGGGTCAGAGGAGAAGCCTTCTGTCACACAGGGTTAGGGCTAGATCCAGGGTCCTGTCTCACCCATGCTGATCCTGTAGGGGGCGCTCCTCAGCGTGCTACACGTGTCAGACGAGGGTGCCACAATGACGGAGTACTGCAGGCCGCAGTGAGCCTCCTGGAGGACGCAACTGGACGACGAGCTGTTGCAGTACAGGAAGGAGTGGTCACTGCCCTCCGCCGTGGCTGTGTACACGGGGTTCCCCAGGCCGGCTGACAGGGGCTGCCACTCCACCAGGATAGAGCTGTTGTGACACTGGGCGAAAGCTGTGATGCTGGAGAGAGAACAAGGAGCTGGAGGAGAGGAGGAGGGTTGGGGTGGAGAAGGAGGAGAGAATAGAAGAGGAGAGAGGGGAAGAGAGAAGAGGAAGAGAGGGAGAGAAGAAAAACAGCAGAAACGGCATGTTGATGAGAAGGGCAAGTAAGTTTTTCTGTCTCTGACAAGTCACTGTTCTCCAGTAAGTGATATCATCAAAACATTCAACTGTACAACAGACTAATAGGCATGGTAGTATCCTTTAAAAAACAAAAAAACAAAACACGTCATTGGTCAGTCACGAGAGCCTGTCGACAGGTTTCCGGGGGGAAGTCGTAGTTACCCGTGACGATATCGAAGGTGGTGCTGGGCGGGCCGTCGCAGACCCCGTTGCTAGCGGTTACGTTGATGGTGTAGCGCTCTCCGCAGGCGAGGTTGGGCAGCTCACAGGTGTTGTTGGAGGTGGAGCAGGAGGAGTTGAGCCCCTCTGTCGACACGCCCACCACCGTGTAGCTCTGGACGCCAGGGGAGGGCCTCCACCACACCCCCACAGAGTTGGTCACACAGTCCTGGCTGGCGTTGACCCCCTGGGGCTGGCAGGGCACTGCAGGGGGGGAGAGGGGGGGGAGGTGTTCAGTCACTAATGCCTCAGTAACTTTTGGAGATGTGTGTTGCCTATGATGTGTGCATGTGTGCATCTCTTTGTGTGTGTGTGTGAGTCCTCAAGTTCCACGGAAACGCCCGTAGGAATGCATGGAACTGACAGGAGAAAGGACCAAGTTAGAACTCTAAAGATCCACATTGTACAGTTCTACATTCCAAATTCCAAAACAGGATTAGAAGGGGGGTTGGGGGGGGTGAGCGTGGTCACCTGACTGGAGGCTGGCGCCCTCTGTGGCGCTGGAGTTGCACTGGGAGTTGGAGGCGGAGACAGACACGGAGTAGAGCAGCCCACATGCCAAGTCGGGAAAGCTGCATTGGCTGGAGGGAGACATGCAGGGATACGATTGGTTGCTGCCTGTCGTCATGGTGGCGGTGTAGTATTCCGCCTCATTGGTGTCCTGCCAGGTTACCGTGGCGATGTTGGCCACGCAGTCCAGGGAGGCGAGGACATTAGCGGGTGAGCAGGGTCCTGAGGGAGAGAGAGGGAGGGAGGGAGAGAGAGAAATGAAGAAGGAATGGCAAGGAAGAGAACAAAAGACTTGATTTCCTGTGTCAGCTCATTCCTGGTCCTGACCTGAACCTGGGCTGATGAAGGACATCCTTCTCTCACCTGAGTTGAACGTCGCTGCCTGACTGGGCGAGCTGGAGCAGTTGTTGTTGTCCCCGGCGACCACCTGCACGCTGTAGTTGGCGCCGCAGGTGATGTTGGCGAGGGTGCAGCTGAGGGCGGAGCTGCTCTGACAGGTGGAGTTGCCCTTGCTGCTGCTCGCTGACGCAGAGTACCTCGTCGCTCCCTTGCTGGCCGACCACGACACTACAGCCTGGTTGTTGGCACAGTCCATCACCACGGAAACGCCCGTAGGAATGCATGGAACTGACAGGAGAAAGGACCAAGTTAGAACTCTAAAGATCCACATTGTACAGTTCTACATTCCAAATTCCAAAACAGGATTAGAAGGGGGGTTGGGGGGGGGGTGAGCGTGGTCACCTGACTGGAGGCTGGCGCCCTCTGTGGCGCTGGAGTTGCACTGGGAGTTGGAGGCGGAGACAGACACGGAGTAGAGCAGCCCACATGCCAAGTCGGGAAAGCTGCATTGGCTGGAGGGAGACATGCAGGGATACGATTGGTTGCTGCCTGTCGTCATGGTGGCGGTGTAGTATTCCGCCCCATTGGTGTCCTGCCAGGTTACCGTGGCGATGTTGGCCACGCAGTCCAGGGAGGCGAGGACATTAGCGGGTGAGCAGGGTCCTGAGGGAGAGAGAGGGAGGGAGGGAGAGAGAGAAATGAAGAAGGAATGGCAAGGAAGAGAACAAAAGACTTGATTTCCTGTGTCAGCTCATTCCTGGTCCTGACCTGAACCTGGGCTGTTGAAGGACATCCTTCTCTCACCTGAGTTGAACGTCGCTGCCTGACTGGGCGAGCTGGAGCAGTTGTTGTTGTCCCCGGCGACCACCTGCACGCTGTAGTTGGCGCCGCAGGTGATGTTGGCGAGGGTGCAGCTGAGGGCGGAGCTGCTCTGACAGGTGGAGTTGCCCTTGCTGCTGCTCGCTGACGCAGAGTACCTCGTCGCTCCCTTGCTGGCCGACCACGACACTACAGCCTGGTTGTTGGCACAGTCCATCACCACGGAAACGCCCGTAGGAATGCATGGAACTGACAGGAGAAAGGACCAAGTTAGAACTCTAAAGATCCACATTGTACAGTTCTACATTCCAAATTCCAAAATAGGATTAGAAGGGGTGTTGGGGGGGGGGTGAGCGTGGTCACCTGACTGGAGGCTGGCGCCCTCTGTGGCGCTGGAGTTGCACTGGGAGTTGGAGGCGGAGACAGACACGGAGTAGAGCAGCCCACATGCCAAGTCGGGAAAGCTGCATTGGCTGGAGGGAGTCATGCAGGGATACGATTGGTTGCTGCCTGTCGTCATGGTGGCGGTGTAGTATTCCGCCCCATTGGTGTCCTGCCAGGTTACCGTGGCGATGTTGGCCACGCAGTCCAGGGAGGCGAGGACATTAGCGGGTGAGCAGGGTCCTGAGGGAGAGAGAGGGAGGGAGGGAGAGAGAGAAATTAAGAAGGAATGGCAAGGAAGAGAACAAAAGATTTGATTTCCTGTGTCAGCTCATTCCTGGTCCTGACCTGAACCTGGGCTGATGAAGGACATCATTCTCTCACCTGAGTTGAACGTCGCTGCCTGACTGGGCGAGCTGGAGCAGTTGTTGTTGTCCCCGGCGACCACCTGCACGCTGTAGTTGGCGCCGCAGGTGATGTTGGCGAGGGTGCAGCTGAGGGCGGAGCTGCTCTGACAGGTGGAGTTGCCCTTGCTGCTGCTCGCTGACGCAGAGTACCTCGTCGCTCCCTTGCTGGCCGACCACGACACTACAGCCTGGTTGTTGGCACAGTCCATCACCACGGAAACGCCCGTAGGAATGCATGGAACTGACAGGAGAAAGGACCAAGTTAGAACTCTAAAGATCCACATTGTACAGTTCTACATTCCAAATTCCAAAACAGGATTAGAAGGGGGGTTGGGGGGGGGTGAGCGTGGTCACCTGACTGGAGGCTGGCGCCCTCTGTGGCGCTGGAGTTGCACTGGGAGTTGGAGGCGGAGACAGACACGGAGTAGAGCAGCCCACATGCCAAGTCGGGAAAGCTGCATTGGCTGGAGGGAGTCATGCAGGGATACGATTGGTTGCTGCCTGTCGTCATGGTGGCGGTGTAGTATTCCGCCCCATTGGTGTCCTGCCAGGTTACCGTGGCGATGTTGGCCACGCAGTCCAGGGAGGCGAGGACATTAGCGGGTGAGCAGGGTCCTGAGGGAGAGAGAGGGAGGGAGGGAGAGAGAGAAATGAAGAAGGAATGGCAAGGAAGAGAACAAAAGACTTGATTTCCTGTGTCAGCTCATT
>CM042854.1:1607921-1692921 GCA_023658055.1 Thaleichthys pacificus
CCTCCTCACCAGTCATCTGCCGTCTGCCCCAGGAACCCCCCCTCCTCACCAGTCTCTGCCACCTGCCCCAGGGACCCCCCCACCCTCCTCACCAGTCTCTGCCACCTGCCCCAGGACCCCCCCCCTCCTCACCAGTCTCTGCCACCTGCCCCAGGACCCCCCCCCTCCTCACCAGGTCTCTGCCGTCTGCCCAGGACCCACCCTCCCTCCTCAACCAGTCTCTGCCGTCTGCCCCAGGACCCTGTCGCTGGGGCAGACGCCGTTTGTTGCGGTGACCCATATGCTGAGCACCTCCCCGCACGACACGCCCGTCATGGAGCAGTTGTTGGTGGAGGAGTTGTGGCTGTATGAGTCGCCCTTGTTACCCAAGGCCTCCATGGTGTAGGAGAGAGGGCGCCGGGGGCGGGGTCCCAGGTGGTTACCAAGACGTCCGACTCGCAGTCGGCCGACGTCACCACGTTCTGGGTGGGAGCAGGGGGCTGGTGGGGGGGATGTGTGAAGAAAGATTGTATTAAATATGTGCGAAAGCACACACAAACACCACCGCTCACACACATCACCCCCCCCCCCACACAACCCTTCCACACACACACATTCCCAACACAAACACCCCACTCCCCTAAACACACAAACACCCCACTCCCCTAAACACACAAAACACCCCACTCCCCTAAACACACACAAAACACCCCACTCCCCTAAACACCACAAAACACCCCCACTCCCTAAACACAAACAAACACCCTTCTCCCACAGCCAACACTCACGGTATAGACGGTTTGGGGCGCGCTTGATTCGCTGTTACACTCAGCGCTGACGAGCATAGACCGAGAAATGTAGGAGTTGCCGCAGCCGGTGTTGGTGAAGAAGCAGGCCAGGTCCACGGTGCGGCACTCCACAATCTTGCCGCTACCGGACAGCGACTTGCCCACGTAGTAGTTAGTGTTGTGTGGTGGCGGCCCAGGAGAACACGAGACTGTTGCTGCGACACTCGTGAAGACCTCCTGCAGGACGGGGGCGCAGGGGACTGGGGGGAGGGGTGGGCGGGGGTGGGTGGGGGGAGGGAGAGGGGGGGGGAGAGGGGGGGGGGGGGCGAGGCGGGGCGAGGGGGTCAAGGTCATATTGCGATTTCAGTTAACGAATAAACCCATGGCAAACAAGCAGAACGTTCAAGAGTACGTGTGTCAGCTCTCCTGGGAGTCACTCTCTCTTCCGTTCGGGGAGGTCACTCTGACTGGGAGTCACTCTCTGGGAGTCACTCATCTGTGGAGTTCCATCGTCTTCTGGGAGTCACTCTCATGGGAGTCCACTCTTGGGAGTACCCTCTCTGGGAGTCACTCTCGGGAGTGCACTCTGTCTGGGAGTCAATCTGTCTGGAGACACCTCTCTGGGAGGCCACTCTGGGTGAGGAGCTGAGCTAGAATCGGCGATGTCGATACAGTTTCAGCTAACTGCTGTAGCTGCTAACTTTTGGTTTTTTTTTGCATCATGCACTAATTAGCCATATTTGTGACGTCAATGAGCAAATGTAATTCTCTCTCTCCCCCCGCCCCCCTCCCTTCCCCGGTCATGTGACCTCAGGACAGACAGTGAGGAGCGTGGACAGCATAACCCTGTCCCTCCCGTCTGATGGTTGACCTTTCACTTGACTTCCCTGTTGAATACAAGCATGTATAGAACACATAGACAACACCTGTCTGTCTGGGGGGGGGGTGAGGGGGGGGGAGTCCCTGGAGAATCCAATCACAGGGATCAGTTGTTTGAGATAATGTCTAGGAGGGTGTGTGTGGCGGTGTGTGTTTCTGTTCTGATGCGTGTGTGAGAGGGAGATGGAACCATGGGGAGTACAGTGTGTGTGTGTGTGGGTGTGTGTGGGTGGGTGGGTGTGGGGTGTAATTATATACTGTATGTTTGAGATATTAGTACTGACAAAAGAACATGGGGGAGTGGGGAGGGGGGGGGTGATAGAGAGAAGGCCTAAAACAAAGAACCCAGATTCTGAGCAGGAGAGAGAGGGAGAAAGGGAGGGAGATGGAGAGAGAGAGATAGAGAGAGAGAGAGAGAGAGAGAGAGAGGGGGAGGGAGGGAGGGAGAAAGAAGAGCAAAGAGAGAGAGAGAGTTCCCAGTGTTCCCTCTCACCTGTCTCGAAGGAGGTGGAGTTGTCTGAGGTGGCGGAGCAGTCGGCGGAGATGGCGGTGACGGCAAGTGTGGTACGTCTGGCCGCACTGCAGCTCGGGGTGATCTGACAGGACGAGGAGGAGGACGTGCAGGACAGCGTTGTGGTCGTTGCTCCCGGTAACGCTGGCCTTGTACGACACGGCCCCGAACACGGGCACCCAGGAAACGGTTTACAATGCCGCTGGAGCAGTCGTACGACTTCGAGATGGACGACACCGGGGGTCATGGCTGGAGGAGGGAGGAGAGAGGGAGGGAGGGGGAGGGGGGGTTAGTCCATCTGTCTGTCCCGCCTGACTGTCTGTTCATCCATCAATCCTCCACCCTCCCTACTCACTGGAGGTGGTGTAGTTGACGTCGCTGGGCCTCTCCCGGGTCCAGGAAGGCGTTGATGGAGACACCCCCACCGTGTAGGTGGAGCAAGGTGCAGGTCGCTCAGGTCCATGAAGGTTCCTGTGGTCTTCTTCAGGTAGGGGGTGCTGCCTGACTCCTCTTTTCAACACCTGGGGGGGGGGGGGTCAGTGGTGGAACATCTTACACGATGTCTACATGTGTTGTTGTTGTTGCTGTTGTCGGTGGTTTACCTGGACCTGGTACTGGAGCACATTGGTGACCCGTCCCAGCTGACCCTGCTGAGCTGAGCCCTGTGGAGGCGATGGCTACAGCTGTGGGGGGCTGGATCACTGGGAGGATGGGGAGGGGAGGGGAGGGAGGAGGAGAGGAGAGGAGAGGGGAGGGGAGGGGAGGGGAGGAGAGGAGAGAGAGGAGAGGAGAGGAGAGGAGAGGAGAGGAGAGGAGAGGAGAGGGGAGGAGAGGAGAGGAGAGGGGAGATTTCATCAAACCATTGAGGTAAAAGCACTGTAGAACATAGCAGACTTTGACTTGACTTTGAGACTTCTACTAAATTAAACTTCAAACCCTAACTTCAAATCACCCCCCTTTGACTCCTGCTCTGCATCGAAACAGGGAGGTCAATAGGCCTACACACCACGGTTTGCCTACGTCACTTACATGTTGTAATGGTCCTGCGTTGCTGGCGCTGCCTAACCCGGCCTGGTTGGACGTGTAGACAAAGCATTTGTAGTTTGTTTAGGAGTGAGATTATCCACCTGTCCGCTCAGAGTCGTATAGGTGTGGTTGTAAACCTCTTGGTTGGTTGCCGAACTTCAACACGATCAAAATATACTGGTCGGCTCCGTTAACCAGCGGACCACTCAAATCCTTAAAGAGCTCACTTGGAAATAGCCTTGGAAAAGTTATTTGCGATCTGGCGTGAACTTGGAATAAAAAAAAATATATATTAGCCAGTTGCTGTAATAGCTTACTGCAGGCCAACTTTATACTAATGTGCCGTAATAAAAAGTAGATATATTATTTGGATAGGCCTGTATGGAGGGTGAATTTAACTATTACCTGTCATCGCAGTTTCCAAACTTCGTGCACACCACAGTCAAATACATAAAAACTTTGAGCGTGACATCGTAGTTCCTCTCCCGGTTGCAGACCTTGAACCACTTCTCGGTGCTGGTTAACGTCACGACCACCGGAAGCAATAGTCGCTAGATGTCCACGACCCGATAGGTCCAGAAGGTAGTGCGTTGCTCCAGAGTAAACGTCCCATTAACATTGAGTGTTGACGCAGAGGGTGCTGACGTTATTGACGTTATTTGGACAAACTGGAAAAAAAGAGAAATGTGAAGATAAGATACATTTGATGATGAATGTATGAATGTACGGCAGCAATCCTGTATATTTACGTGTAAGTGTAGAATGTAATATTTTCATAATTAGAAACCAACTCAGACTAGCCTATTGAATGATTGTCAGGGAATAAAAAAGAAGTTGCTCAAAAGTTACTGCAGCTGTTGCCAGAAGGCCTGTCCAGCCAACACCTGGAAGCTGTGTAGAACCTTACAACTGACCCTTAAAACAAAGGTCCAGAACCAGGATGTGGAACCCTCACATGAAAGAACCCACCCTTAATGCGCCACAGCACCTTATTGAACTGAAAAGCATTTTTTTCATGAAGGTATTATCATATATTCTTGTATTGCCACTAAGGGTTGAGTATAGCCTGTGTTACATGTGCACCTGTGCACCTGTGCACCTGTGCATAAGAGACATCTCCATGATGTCACAACTAACTCTAAAAAACACCAAACAAGTCCTTGATCTCTTCAGAGGGAAACGACACTCACCTGCTGCCAAAACCTTCTGTACCCTGAAAAAAACAAACACAAAAAAGCAAAGAAATGTGGAAAACAACCTGAAACATTCCTCACAAAAAAACACAAACAAACATCTGGTAAAACACCAATATTCCTTCTAAGCGACAGTCAGTGGACAGTTACCTGTGTCAGAGACAGAAGGGTGAAATATAGAAACAGAGTTCCCAGCATATCCATGATGTTTTGTTCAGGTTTCAAGAAGTTACATCCAGTGAGCTCTGGTCTGGGTGGAGGAGCTGTTCTGCTCACCTGTGAGCAGAGCTGAGGTAGATCATGCATGCCATAACCAATCACAGCATCCCAAAGCAGCACAGGTAGACACCCAAAGCCTGTGGGTTATTGCTGTAATGAGAAGCAGGCAAGGGTGTGTGTGTGTGTGGGGGACTCCACATCCTTGCTGTAAATGAGTCATTCCACCACCATTTCACCACAGTCTTGTTTAATTAACAATACTGGTTCCATAACTGACAGACTATCCTCTACAACAATGAGAATTCATATCTGGAACCGGTACAGGATGCTGTAAACCTAGAATGCTTCTGCTGTAGGAGCTGTTGGGTAGCACACAACTTACATTTAGTCATTTAGCAGACGCTCTTATCCAGAGCGACTTACAGTAAGTACAGGGACATTCCCCCCCGAAGCAAGTAGGGTGAAGTGTCTTGCCCAAGGACACAACGTCATTTTGCACGGCCGGGAATCGATCCGGCAACCTTCTGATTACTAGGCCGATTCCCTAACCGCTCAGCCACCTGACTCCCTAGCAGAAGTGACTGGTGATCTAGTGGAGGTGTTGGGTCCTTGTGATATTACAAGGGCTGTAATATCACATTGTATCCTTGAAAGGGTTTAATACGGGAAGTTACAAATCCAATTGTGATTTTCTTTGTGAAATTGTGTAAAGATCCCAAATTATCCTACTTCTCCCCATGTGAGGAGTCTCCCTATATGAGTGTGTTTGAATTTGAAATGTTTGTGTTTTTGTGTGTGTGTTTGAGGGCATGGATGTATTCTGTGTGTGTGCGTGTGTGCGTGTGTGTGTGCGCGCGGGTAGACAACGTTTACGTGTCTTCATCAGCCGGTCTTTGTCAGGAAACAATGTGAGATTACTGTCATTGTTGGACTGCTCTGACTTTTTGGAGACATACAGAGTTTCTGAGGGAAAATGAATATGCCCTCTGATTCAGAGACTGTAACTCAAGCCAGAACATTCCATGTTCAACCAAAGAGTTAAAAAACGATTAAAGAGATTAAAGACAACAAGAGTTTTCTCCTCTCTCCAATCTCTCTCTCTCTCTCTCTCTCTCTCTCTCTCTCTCTCTCTCTCTCTCTCTCTCTCTCTCTCTCCATCTCTCTCTCTCTCTCTCTCTCTCTCCATCTCTCTCTCCATCTCTCTCTCCATCCCTCTCTCCATCCCTCTCTCCATCTCTCTCTCCATCTCTCTCTCCATCTCTCTCTCCATCTCTCTCTCCATCTCTCTCTCCATCTCTCTCTCTATTTACCATCTCTGTCACTGAACCCCAACTGTGCACCTGCAATCTCTCCTTCACTCTCTTTTGGTAGTTTTGCTCTTGGTTCTGTTTCTCGCAGAAACAGTTCATGTGTCACGGTTCACACGGTGTCTGAGCGCCGATCTGCGTCACCGGAATATTAGACGCACCTGTTTGTGTTGACTCATTAGGATGGCTCTATAAGCTGAGCTGTCGCTGACCTCATTGTGAAGTCTTACTCTTTGTTCTGTTATCGATGGCCGTGTGGCGTTTGCCCTTTGTAAGGTTCTCGTGCACTTCCATCCCAAAACGCCGACCCCTTGCCTGCTTTATCACATCATGTTTATTTTCATCGCGTTCACCTGTTTCAAATCAAGCGACACCATTTTTTAAAAATTTTATTATTTCTTTTCTGACCCCCTCATTCATCCTCTAGGTTACATTATGTGTAATCTGGTATTGAAGCCCAACAGTTCACCCATCACCGTTACCTCATCCAGTTTCATTCGAATCGATTCCGTCTTACGGCACATTATCATAACTGTATGCAAAGCAATTCCCGTATCTGGAGATTATGTAAGAGAATGTGATAGCCTGTTGTGCGTAGAGCGTTGCGATGAAGATGCCGAGACAAAGCAGAAGCCTCACAATGCATTCCTCTCCCCCTCCTCCTCTCCCCCTCCTCCTCTCCCCCTCCTCCTCTCCCCCCTCCTCCCCCCTCCTCCTCTCCTCTTCTTAGCAGGACCTTTTGTCTCGGACCTTGTGCGACACCGGGCCCATTCTCCTATGGAATGTGAAAGTGTGGCTCGCGGGCTTGTGTTCCCCTGCAGGTTTACCGTCAGCTTACACACGTGGGAGCTCGCTGGTTTCTGTATTTTGGCGCAGTGAGTGAAAGACCCTCACAGACACGTGTGTTAGACTGGGCTGGTGTTGAAATGTGCTGCTAACATAACTGGGCATCGGTTGTTTTTGTGGAATTATGTTTTGGTTTGTTAGTTATTTACTTGGTTAGTTGGTTTCTTGATTTGTTTAGTGTTAGGGACAATAACTTAGTTTGTTATTTCGTTAGGCCGACATTTGCATTGTATGCATGTATTGTTTTAATATCAAACAATTTTATGTGACATTATGTTGTGTCTTGGAACACAAACAACATTTTTCTGAATATGAGTAAGATATGAGAACAGGTGTGTATCCTACAGGATTTAGATAATATATATTTCTTAGTTGATGAATCTTAGACGGATACACACCAGAATGGAACTATTTTGTAACCCGAATTTCCCCATTGTGGGACGAATAAAGGTTTATATTAGCTTATCTTATCTTAACAAAAGATAGAACCCTTTCCAGAACCACAAATCATTCTGTACATTCTGGAACATTCTCTCTCTATTGTTACAAATGGTTTAATATATCATGTTTTCAAAAAACATGTAGTTTTTTTTAGGAGTGTCACTCTTATCCACCCTGAACGAGGGGAGTACCCCTTCTCTCATGTCTCACAGCCATACTGCACACAAACATTAACACCAAACACTGTTACGTTGCAATTTCAGGGAGTCTTTTCATTGTTTGAATGAAATCAAGTCAGGCATGTGACACCTCTCACTCATCCCTCTCTCCCTTCCTCACTTCATCACAACCCCTGTCACGTTCCCTCCTTTGTCTCTCCTCTCTCTCTCTCTCTCTCTCTCTCTCTCTCTCTCTCTCTCTCTCTCTCTCTCTCTCTCTCTCTCTCTCTCTCTCTCTCTCTCTCTCTCTGCTATCCAGACTTGGCAGAGGTGAGTGACCGTCCCAGAGGGTTAGTAAATCTATCCTCTCTCCTTCCGGGGATAAAGGCCTCTCAGCCGGCTGGGCTCGTGCTCTGAACAAGCTGTGCCCTCGCTCGTCCATTCACACACCTGACCCTGTTATGGCGTCAAGGCCTGATCAAAGAGACGGCTTTGTGCTTGTTTACTCTAGTGTGCTGTCCCCAGGGAAGAGCTGTCCCAGTCCCCAGGGACGAGCTGTCCCAGTCCCCAGGGACGAGCTGTCCCAGTCCCCAGGGACCAGCCGTCACCGGGCACCAAGGACAAGCCGTCCCCAGGGACCAGCCGTCACCGGGCACCAAGGACAAGCCGTGGTTGCTTGATTTGTTTAGTGTTGAGGACATTAACTTAGTTTGTTATTTCGTTATGCTTACATTTGCATTGTATGCATGTATCGTTATAATATCAAACAACTCTATGTTGACATTGTGTTGTTGTGTCTTGGAACACAAACAAAACATTTCTGAATATGAATAAGATATGAGAACAGTTGTGTATCCTACAGGGATTATATATATAAATATATTTTTTTTTTATTAGTTTATTAATCTTAGATGGATACACACCAGTACGGAACTATTTTGTAACAAAAGATAGAAGTGAAGTGGTTCTTGGAACCACAAATCATTCTTTCTGACCTGAAAACTGTACATTCTGGAACATTCTCTCTCTATTGTTACAAACGGTTTAATATATCATGTTTTTAAAAAACATGTTTGTTTTTTTAGGAGTGTCACTCTTATCCACCCTGAACGAGGGGAGTACCCCTTCTCTCATGTCTCACAGCCATACTGCACACAAACATTAACACCAAACACTGTTACGTTGCAATTTCAGGGAGTCTTTTTATTGTTTGAATGAAATCAAGTCAGGCAAGTGGATCGAAGGATCCGTTCTACCCCGGCCATCTGATCCGAGTCCTCATCTATTACATTCATATCTCCGGGCAGGTGTGTCAAATACAGCTGGCCCATTTCTGCAGCGACCTGTTCAGGCTGCAGCCCACGATGAGTGACCTGTGTGCACTCACCTGTGTGCACTCACCTGGGGAGGCGCTCTGCTATGGGGGGCCTAGGTTCTGGAAGGTTCTTTAGTCTTGTAATAAAACCTGTTTATATGTTAATATTGTAAAGGTGATATATGTTGGGGGGAGGCCACAGTTTCATACACTTTCTCGTGGTTCATATCACACTGGTATTTTCATTGAAGAAAACTTAGTAGAAAAGGAAATAGTTAATCAGCTAGAGGTTAGCAGAACAGGTCAAAGATGTCAGGTCTTATAGGTAACAAAAACAGAATTTGCAGACATGCTTAACAGACAGTTCTAAAATGGGTAATGGTTCTAGAATGGGTAATGGTTCTAGAATGGGTAATGGTTCTAGAATCGGAAATATATCGAAGAGCAGCAGAATCATAGAGAATGTATCATTCACAAGCTTTGATTTCACTTCAGTGTAGAAGAAAGTGTGTTGAATTTATCTGAAAATTCCACGCATCTCTCACACAACACACAGTCCAGCATGTGGACACTATTTAACCATTAGCATATGTGAGCTTTACAAAAAAGCAAAAAGGCACTTAGTAGGAAACAAAGGAAAAACAAAGAGTTTGCGTATAAAATGTTTCCATGTTTTAATTTTTTCACTTTTTAGTTGTTTGAGTGTGGGGCACTTCCTGTCCGTGTGCTTGGACTTCCTGTGGGACAGGAACAGGAAGACAGGTCAGAGGTCAGTTGACATCACGTCTCTACACAAGAGAGAGTCCGTCTCCTTTCACTTCTTCTACACAGAGGAGCCCCCGAACACCCTGGCTGTAAAACTCCTCAACCATGTCACGTTTCACTAACACCTCTCACTCATCCCTCTCTCCCTTCCTCCCTTCATCTCAACCCCTGTCACGTTCCCTCCTTTATCTCCCCTCCCTCTCTCTCTCTCTCTCTCTCTCTCTCCCTCTGCTGTCACCAGGGAAGAGCTGTCCCAAGGGACGAGCCGTCACCAGGCACCAGGGAGGAGCCGCCACCAGGCACCAGGGAGGAGCCGGCACCAGGGACGAGCCGTCACCAGGGACAAGCCGTCCCTCTCTGTTCTGAGAGATGCCGCTCCTCTGTCTGGTGTTCACGTTGTAATGATGCGGATGTTTGTCTTTACTAAAGGATCCACTCCACCTGTCTCTGGAGGTGAGAACCATGGCCGCCCTCACTGGCTATCTAACACAGTGGCTCTGATTGGGTGTTTCTTTAAATCTGTGTGTTGGTGGAGTTATGAATGAGTTAAAAAATAGTCACTCACTTTGTCTAATCCAAGCTTCGCTTTCCCCGGTAGATCACTGAAAGAAACAGAAAAAGATTTATTTTGTAAACATAGTTTCCCATTAGTATAGTATCTGTTACACTTGGATAAATCCCGGATGATTCAACTACAGCCTGGTTAGTTCAACTATGTAATTACTGTAGCATTTAATACACATTTTAAAAGTAGAAAATAGGTGTATTGTGTTGTATGAGTAGTCTGAGGTGTGTATAGGTGACTCACCCATCCCCACGTTGCTCCCTGCACAGGACACTGGGGAAGACAGGAGCACACACACACATTATCACACACAGTCACACACACACACACACACACATTATCTAACACACAGTCACACACACACACACACACACATTATCTAACACACAGTCACACACACACACATTATCTCACACAGTCACACACACACACACACATTATCTAACACACAGTCACACACACACACATTATCTCACACACAGTCACACACACACACATTATCTAACACACAGTCACACACACACACATTATCTAACACAGTCACACACACACACATTATCTCACACAGTCACACACACACACACATTATCTAACACACAGTCACACACACACACATTATCTCACACACAGTCACACACACACACATTATCTAACACACAGTCACACACACACACATTATCTAACACACAGTCACACACACACACATTATCTCACACAGTCACACACACACACATTATCTCACACAGTCACACACACACATTATCTAACACACAGTCACACACACACACAGTCACACTGTCACACACACACACATTATCTAACACACAGTCACACACACACACACAGTCACACAGTCACACACACACATATTATCTAACACACAGTCACACACATTATCTCACACACTTACTCCCACAACACAACATGGTCTGGTTTGACAAACTGTAAATCTACCACAACCTAACTACAGGACATGACTGTGTATCTGGATTGATTGCTCATTACTCACGTACATACACACAAACAAACACACCCCTTCACCCCTCCCCCTTCTCCCCTCCCCCTTCTCCCCCCCCCCCCCTGCCCCCCCCCCCCCTCACCAGAGTACATCCTCTGGGGGCAGAAGTGGACGGGCCCCCCGCCAGGCCCCAGGGGGGCCACCACCACCGTGTACACGTCCCCGCAGGCCACCTCCTGGACGTCACAGGAGCTGGCTCCGGCCGCCGGGCTGCAGGTGTAGTTGGCCCCGGTGCCGTACAGGTCCACCGTGTGATTCTGGAGCGCCGGGGGCCCTGAGGAGCGCCACAGCACCCGCAGGGAGCTGTTAGCCATCCTGTAGAGCTTCACACTGCTGGGACAGCAGGCGCCTGGGGCGAGTGAGGGAGGAGAGAGCAGGAGAGGAGAGAGAGAGAGAGACGGATGCTTACCCTGGACAGCCGTGATAACAGTTTGCGTGTGTGTGTGTGTATACGGCCGTGTGTGTGTGTGTGTGACTGTATACGGCCGTGTGTGTGTGTGTGAACACTCACTGGAGGAGAAGCCGTGATAGGAGCACTGGGCCTTGTGTCCCGTCCTGCTGATGGCCTCCAGACTCACGCTGTAGTTGGTGCCACACGTGATGCATCCCAGCAGGCAGTGCGTGTCCAGCGTGTGACACTTGGCGTGTCCCCGTGGCGACGAGAGCGCCGTGATGTAGGAGCGGGCCCCGAGGGCGGGGGACCAGGTGACGTTGGTCATGGCCTGGGTCACCTGGTCTACCGTCAGGGAGGACGGACAGCAGGGGGCTGGAGGGAGGGGGAGGGGGGGGACGGAGAGAGGGAAGGATGGAGGGAGAGATTGAGTGTGCTCGTTTTTTTCTGCATTTTTTCACATTCCTTCTGTAGCTGGTGTGTGTGTGTGTCCATGGTGTGTGTGTGTCCATGGTATGTGTGTGTGTGTGTGTACCGGTCTCCAGGGCCAGGCTGTAGCTGGGCAGGCTGTGTCCGGCGGGGGAGCTGGCGACCACGCTGACGTCGTAGGACGCTCCGCAGGGCAGTGGGCTGAGCTGGCAGGACGAGGAGCTTGTCGTGCAGGAGTGGCTGTCGCTGCGGCCCACCGCCGTGGCAACATAGGTGGCGTTGAGGTCATTGGGGGTGGTGAAGACCACGGTCACACTGGAGGAGTTGGTCTGGGTCACGTTGACGATCTCGGGAGTACAGGGGGCTGGGGGAGGGGGGGGGGAGAGTGAATTACCTGGTTTGTGTATGTTTCAGGGTAAGTGTGTGTGGTACCTGTAGCTTGTGTGTGTGTGTGGTACCTGTAGCTTGTGTGTGTGTGTGTGTGGTACCTGTAGCTCGTGTGTGTGCTGGGCAGGTGTGTGTGTGGTACCTGTAGCTCGTGTGTGTGCTGGGCAGGTGTGTGTGTGGTACCTGTAGCTCGTGTGTGTGCTGGGCAGGTGTGGTTGCATCCTCTCAGCTCGCTGCAGGGGGTGACGATCACGCTGAACACGCTACCGCAGCGCAGGTCTGACAGTGCGCACACCGGCGCCGTGTCGTTACAGTGGATGACAACATCACTCTGCGCCGCCGTGGTCTCGTACAGCTCCGCCCCCCGCACCGGCGACCATGTGATCTCCAGGGTCTCTGTGGAGACCAGCGCTATGACAACGTCCTCCGGACAGCAGGGAACTGGAGGAGAAGAGAGGAAAGTGTGAGAGTGTGCCCATACTCCACGTGTGTGTCTCCTGCACGTGTGTCTCCTCCACATGTGTGTCTCCTCCACACGTGTGTGTGTGTGTGTCTCCTCCACATGTGTGTGTGTGTGTCTCCTCCACATGTGTGTGTGTGTGTCCTCCACATGTGTGTGTGTCTCCTCCACATGTGTGTGTGTGTCCTCCACATGTGTGTGTGTCTCCTCCACATGTGTGTGTGTGTCTCCTCCACACGTGTGTGTGTGTGTCTCCTCCACATGTGTGTGTGTGTCTCCTCCACATGTGTGTGTCCTCCTCACTGGTGGTGTAGTTGAGCACTTCCCCCTGCGGGCTGGCCCCGGCCTGGTTGTAGGCGAACACGGTGGTGATGTAGGTGTAGCCGCAGGAACAGGAGAAGCTGCAGGAGGTGCTGGTGGTGTTGCACAGCTGTTCCGCCCCATCATCTCTCTTCACGAACGTGATGTAGAACTCCGCCGACACCACCTCGCTCCACAACACCCAGCAGCTGCCCGGAGGATGCTCCTCCACCCAGGTACGCTCAGGGGGGCACGGGACTGGGGGGAGGGGGGGAGGGGGGATGAAGAGAGATCAATACGTACATGTGTGTGTGCATGTATGTGTTAGCATGTGTCTGTGTGTGTGTGTTAGCATGTGTGTGTGTGTGTGTGTGTTAGAATGCAGGCCCACTCACAGGTGTGTGTTAGCATGTGTGTGTGTGTGTGTGTGTGTGTTAGAATGCAGGCCCACTCACAGGTGTGTGTTAGCATGTGTGTGTGTGTGTGTGTGTGTTAGAATGCAGGCCCACTCACAGGTGTGTGTTAGCATGTGTGTGTTAGCATGTGTGTGTGTGTGTGTTAGAATGCAGGCCCACTCACAAGTGTGTGTTAGCATGTGTGTGTGTGTGTGTGTGTTAGAATGCAGGCCCACTCACAGGTGTGTGTTAGCATGTGTGTGTTAGCATGTGTGTGTGTGTGTGTGTTAGAATGCAGGCCCACTCACAAGTTAGCATGTGTGTGTGTGTGTTAGAATGCAGGCCCACTCACAGGTGTGTGTTAGCATGTGTGTGTGTGTGTGTTAGCATGTGTGTGTGTGTGTTAGCATGTGTGTGTGTGTGTTAGAATGCAGGCCCACTCACAGGTGTGTGTTAGCATGTGTGTGTGTGTGTTAGCATGTGTGTGTGTGTGTTAGCATGTGTGTGTGTGTGTGTGTGTGTTAGAATGCAGGCCCACTCACAGGTGTGTGTGTGTTAGCATGTGTGTGTTAGAATGCAGGCCCACTCACAGGTGTGTGTGTGTTAGCATGTGTGTGTTAGAATGCAGGCCCACTCACAGGTGTGTGTGTGTTAGCATGTGTGTGTTAGAATGCAGGCCCACTCACAGGTGTGTGTGTGTTAGCATGTGTGTGTTAGAATGCAGGCCCACTCACAGGTGTGTGTGTGTTAGCATGTGTGTGTTAGAATGCAGGCCCACTCACAGGTGTGTGTGTGTTAGCATGTGTGTGTTAGAATGCAGGCCCACTCACAGGTGTGTGTGTGTTAGCATGTGTGTGTTAGAATGCAGGCCCACTCACAGGTGTGTGTGTGTTAGCATGTGTGTGTTAGAATGCAGGCCCACTCACAGGTGTGTGTGTGTTAGCATGTGTGTGTTAGAATGCAGGCCCACTCACAGGTGTGTGTGTGTTAGCATGTGTGTGTTAGAATGCAGGCCCACTCACAGGTG
Source organism: Thaleichthys pacificus (assembly GCA_023658055.1). Classification (NCBI taxonomy): domain Eukaryota; kingdom Metazoa; phylum Chordata; class Actinopteri; order Osmeriformes; family Osmeridae; genus Thaleichthys; species Thaleichthys pacificus. Next base: position 1,622,321 of record CM042854.1, read on the forward strand.
TGTGTGTGTTAGCATGTGTGTGTTAGAATGCAGGCCCACTCACAGGTAGAGACGTCCTGTGGCTGCGACGGGTCGCTGGGCCCGGCCGTGTTCTCCGCCGTCACGGTGATGGTGTGGTTCTGACCACAGACCACCGGGTCGATGACGCAGTAGCTGTCTACTGATGAGGTGCAGTTCTGGCCGGTGGTGGAGCGAGCAAAGTAGTCCTCAGCACCACGCACCATCGACCAGTACACCACCATCCCCGCCGAACGACCCTGGCTCTGGGTCAGTTGCACCTCGATGGGGTCAGGGGTGGGAGGACCTGGGGGGGGGTGGGGGGGGGTGGACAGGACAATCAGCTGACCATACAGGAATCACTTAACCTCTGACCCCCCAACTTAACCCCATCCCTCCGCCTCCCCCCACCCCCCGCTCACGTGTGATCTGAGAGACAGTCTGGTCTTCTCCGGGGCGACCCTGGGGGTCCCAGGCGGTGGCCTTGATGGAGTACATGGTGCCGGGCTCCAGGCTGTCGAAGGTGAAGGAGGGCGCGGTGGAGTTGACCTTCAGCCGCGAGTCTGAGCCCTGGCGGATGATGCACAGCGTGTACAGGACGGCGTGTTCCACCGGGGCCCACGTCACCCGGATGGTGTCGTTGCTAGGAGACGTGGAGTTCAACTCCGGGGCAACCACGACTGGAGACGACGCGGGCGAGAGAGGAGAGAGAGGAGGATTGGTGAACGGATAGATGGATGAGTGGATGGATGGATGAGTGGATGGATGGATGCAAGGTGGATGACACACAGGTACTCACATCAATAAATTACATAACTACGAGCACAATGACCAGCCGAACGAATACACCCACCCCAGGACTTTCAACCACAGAAAACACACAAGCAGAACACCTCTAATAAAAGCAAAGAGAAGATAAAAGAACTGTTATTAAAACTGCCACCGGTCGTCAACCTCACACAAAACAAGTGAGGAGGGGTGAAACGGAGCCCATGTCATCGTGTTACGTCCAGGATCCTTGGGGAGAGGAGACAACCTAGTTCTCAAGGTTTCTGCTTTCATACAGTGAGGAGAGGGAAGGGGTGAGGTACGGTAACCAGACCGATAGGCCCTGGGGCCTGGGACTGCCACCCTCTCAATGCTGGGGTGGAACCAGGCCTCATCAGGGAGACCAGCACACTGGTGGGGCCGCACCCAGGACCAGAGGAACGCCCTACGCTTATCACTATCTTGAATAAACAACTTTAATTTTAGGAGTCTGAATTAGTTATGGGAGGGGGGAGGGGGGAGGGGGGGGAGGGAGGGGGTAGGGGGAGGGAGGGGGGAGAGGTGGAGTGCAATTGTCTGTGTTTTCAAAACTCATAACCACCAACCAAGCGTTGGAAGACAAATTGTTGTGATCCTTTTGTTTCTACAAGTGTTTCTATAGTTATATCTAAAGGTGTTTCTACATGTATATTACCATATATGGTAATATACCTGTAGAAACAGGTGTATGTACAGGTATATCTCCAAGTGTTCCTACAGGTATATCTCCAGGTGTTCCTACAGGTGTATCTCCAGGTGTTTCTCCAGGTGTATCTGCAGGTGAATCTCCAGGTGTTCCTACAGGTGTATCTACAGGTGTTTCTCCAGGTGTATCTACAGGTGAATCTCCAGGTGTTCCTACAGGTGTATCTACAGGTGTTTCTCCAGGTGTATCTACAGGTGTTTCTCCAGGTGTATCTACAGGTGTTTCTCCAGGTGTTCCTACAGGTGTATCTTTACCTGTTGTGATCTGGACAGCGGGCCATGAGGGCTGACTTCTTCCTCCTGAGTTGACGGCCATGACGTTGATGGTGTACTCTGTGTACGGATTCAGTTTCAGCACTGTGCCGGGCGAGCTGGTTACCATGGCTTCAGTCAAAATGTCCCCCGACTCCGCACGCAGGATGTAACTGGTCGCCCCGGAAACCTCTCTGAAGACCACAGTGATGCTGTCGCTTTGCTTGGAGTAGGCCTGAACGATGGAGGGGACCTCGGGAGCTGGGGGTCACACACACACACGTATAAATACACACACACACACATTCACACACACACATTCACACACACACATTCACACACAGGGTAATTTCATAAAATGTTCCTCCCCCTAAAATAATTAAGCATAATCCAATCATCATCATCCTCCTCTTAATTCAAGTTCAATCTCTAAACACATCACAAAGTAATAACATTCAGAGAGATGATCGCTGGCCATCTTTTTAGGTAGCCTAATTCAATAATTAAAACTACACTGGATCGTTCATGTTTCACAGTAGAACCGGTGTTCACACACACCAGTGGTCTCGAGGGTATTTGCGCTGCTCAGCACGTTCAAGGCCTGGTCCATGGCCTCCACCTGCATGGTGTACAGCGTGTTGGGAGACAGGGAGTTCACTGAGCCCATAACCGTGTTCCCGCTGAACTGGGCGAAGACGGACGGCTCGGGAGAGTTCTTGGGTGTAGCGGTGACCTTGTACGAGCTCGCGCCGGCGTGGCCGCTCCATTGCACCGTCATGCTTTTAGACGTTACGGTGAACACAGACAAGGTTATGTCTGTGAAATACACACACATACACAACAAATCCAATCTATTATCATTCATATCAATTACATATATTCGGTTAAATCCTTTCAGAAGGTGAATAGTGTTGGAAGTTTACATTTTTACAGACATAGCTTAATTAAACTCGAGTCAATCTAATTATTTTCGGTTTGAAGTTGTTGAGGTAAATTAAAAGATAATTACCGTTTTGTGCTGCACATATCTAGAAATAAAAATTTGAATACAATTGTTAGTTAGTTTTGTTAAATCATAAATACTTGAAATAGCTCCCAAATTGTCCAGGATATCTTTTCATGGGTCATAGTGGCCGTTGCCATTAGAACACGGGGCAAATTACACCGTGAACCCGTATCATGTTCTCTGTGCATGGATGGTAACAGGCTGCAATTCTTTTTCTTCACTCAGCACAGATTCCAGAACTGGTATTTTTTTCAGGTCTGAATGAATTTGTCTATTGAGCAGAGGTAGGGCATGTCGTGTGCAGTTGTTGAAAGCCATCTTTTTCAAAAGAGCCACTGTTCTTATTTTCCACCTTTTATTTGTAGCCTACACGTAAGTGAATAACAGTATTGTTACAAAAGCACGTCAATGTGAACAAATGACAAATATTTGACTGTGAAAATATTAACAATCAAAAACTTTTTAAAATCTGTGTATAAAGTATCTTACCTGTGTTAAACAGAATAAAAAGCAAAGCTTTAAAACTTTAAAGTGTGTTTCTTCCATTCTTCAAGTGTTGCGGAGCGCCGTTGCCTTCGGGCTACTCTGTTTGAAGCTGTCCGACTATGTCTTCAGGGGTACAGCAGGAGATTAACTTTACTTTTTTTTTGGAAACGACAGGTCCTTTATTGTTTCAGCGAATACCAAAGAGCCCTGGCGCGTGACCCCTCCCCCAGATAGCGCGCCAGCGGGCCTATCAGCGCGAGCGGAGGACAAGAGACTCACCTGAGTGCGTGTTGAATGGAACTAATTGGATAAGAAGGAGGACCAATTTGCCTAGAGCTAGACAGTGCAGTGAAAAACATGAAAAATGTTTCACTGTTTTACTTTTTCCATTACTAGGCTACATTTGTAGCTAATTTGATGGGCGAAGTGTACAAAATAGTTAGGCTACTTTACAAAACTTGAATTTATGTAGGCCTATGGATAAAACTGTTTCCAATAGTGTTGAAATCAGACTAGTGATTACCTCAAGTGCGAATGTCTTCATCTAATAACGTTTTTAAACGTCTATACATAATTGATATACTAAAATATCACTTTATTAAAAATACATATTGGATAGATGAATAGGTACATGTTTCCATTCTGCTGCGCGCTCCGAAAGCAGCAGCGGACATTGTGACCCCATTCTTTCTTTCTGTTAAAAGTTTCTGCCCTGCGGGTGAGTTCTGGTCCCCCATAGGAGTTGCACTTGTTGATATCCACCGAGATGTTTTTCTACACTATAGTTTCTCAGACAAAGACAGCGTCTCCTTCACCCTCTCTGTGACTTTCCACACAGTCCATCACTGCAGGGGCAAAGCACCAAGCACACATTTCTGATAGGCCTACTGAACATGTAAATCATAAATCGTCTAATATTGTGTCATGTTTTTAGGCTATTTGACATAGGAGCCTAGTGCGTCCCCTATTGTATAAACGTTTCTTCAACACCACTTTCGCAGACTCCTTTTTTGTGGACATTATTATGTGTGGTGTTACAAATGCTAGGGCCTACACATCTGAAGCATTTGTACAAAATAGGCCTAGGCCTACAAACTGCAGCAGAGCTGAGTCGATTACTACAAAAACACGTCAGAACGCTTGAATTGTCTCACAAAAGAAAACATATTCGATCAGCCAAATTAGAGTCAACCAGGGTCGGAGTGGGGCCACTTTTCAGCACGGGAGTTTCAGGCCCAAGACCGGCCCTTTTTTTTGTATACCAAACAGGGCCGGATGCAGCCTGCTTTGACTGGGGTGCAGTGAACATTTCTGGGGGGTATCATGATTACAGAAAGGGATCGTATTATTTTTTATATTGATACAATTTTTGAGAGTTGCTTAACGATCCGAGTGTTAATCAGGCACGGAGCCAGACGTTGTAAACATTAGGAGCTTTGCCCCCAACCTAGGACGTATGGGTTTGATGTGATGCATTTGATGTGAACATTTTTGGCCATTATTTGACAATGTCACAGTTCATCAACCGATGGGATTGTGCAACAATGAGATGCATACATACAAAGACTTCCCTAACAAAGGTTTAGGGAAGAGCGACATAATATGCTTCTCTGTGATGGATGGGTGCGCGGGAAGTCGGGTACCAGGAGAGCGCGTGAAGGTCAGATCTCTGGCGGGAGTTGTCTGGCTTGGGGAACGACTGGAGTCTTTTGTTTAGTGAAAACGTGTCAGCGAGAACGCATCTGATTTACTAGAAGTCATTGCAAGACTACACGCATCTCAAATTGTTCTCCGTCCTCGCGGTCTTGCAAGACCGTTCTCGCCAGACGCTTGGCAAGAACGTTCTTCTCAAGAACGCAAGTAGCCTACGTTCTAAGCGTTCTTCGGATTGATAAACAACCATAAAGGGTAACAGGATGAAATGGAACTTTCACACACAAACGTAAACACATCTAAACACACATGCTGCAGAGGTGCGGTGGTACTGTCAGGTCCAAAAGTGGTGGGGCAAAATTTGGGACATATCGGGGGCCTTTCTTCAGGACCAGTCTATATTTTCGCTCTCTAGCTAATAATGTCATGTAAGCTAGCTTTCTAGTTAACATGTAGTAGCTAAAAATGCATACTACTCTGCATGATCATTTTATTGTGATAAGGACACGTTGAAGAGTTTGACATAGTTAACCTACCTTGTTTCTTTCCAATAGCCTACAATATTAATTTAGGAGACACTTGTATCCAAAGCTACATAAAGGATTTGAACCTGTGACCTTTTGATCTGAGGTGAAACACTCTACCACAGAACTGTCACCTACATACCTACCCAATGTAAGTAACGACAAACACCCTATATGCTAACACTACCCCTAGTTATTGGTGTTGACGTTTATTGGTCTCTTAAGATTGACAATGTCCTTACTGCCCGACCCCAAACCTACACCCAGAAGTGGTGGTTTTGTAAGGTGTGGTATAAGGATAATTTATTGTCATTCCAAAAACATGGTACATGAGCTGGAACGAAATTAGGTAGCCTACTGAGGTCCGGTTAACCACTGACAAATAAATAACTAAACTAATCATCATAAATAAATACAATAAATACAGATAACCAATCATACACACACACATAGATACATACTAAATGAACCTGAGAAATTAGCAGCATAGTAAAACAATTTAGTGTAACTTTAGGTCAAAAGTTCAGTTTGTCAGTTCTGCGGTGTGTGTTCTGAGTTAATAAGTCTGACAGCATCTGGGGAGAAGTTGTTCTTTAACCTGGTAGTTCTGGATCTGATGCTGGGCAGCCTTCTGCCTGTGGGGAGAGTAGCAAATAGTATTGGGGGGGGGGTATGGGGATAGGGGCATGGGAGGGGGGGGGGTATGAGGGGATAGGGGGCATGGGGAGGGGGGGGGGGGTATGAGGGGATAGGGGGCATGGGGAGGAGGGGGGTGGACCAATCGTGTGCCCCTGACTTTCATACCAGACTAACAATCCTGCTTCGTACAACACTGACTCACTCCACCAGAGACTGTGTCTCCTCGTTTGAGCTGACAGAGACACCTGTCATCACAAGTGGTCGTCCCTGCTGCAGCCGTACACCTGCCACCTGCAGTCTAGGTGGTCTGGCCTGTAGCTTGTGTGTGTGTGTGTGTGGAATGAGAGAGAGAGAGGGGGAGAGAGGGAGATCACATTTTAGCCTGTGGGGGTCATGGTCGACTGGTCCCTTAATGTTAATGTACTTCTCTTTCTCTCTCTCTGTACTTCTCACACACACACATACACACTGGAGGAGATCCAGCTTGATGTAATGGATACATTGACACCTAAGTCAAGGAGCAGTTTCATACCTCTGGGAGTTAGGATGGAAGTTTTCACTCGTCAGTCTGACAGGAAAATTACTGTAGAGCTCTGCCGTCCAGAGATCACTCTGAGAACAATGCCCTCAAATAATTCAATAAACAAACATGACTTCCTGTTTTTATTATTCGGGTCAGGAAAATTTGAGAGGAGCGTGAATATCCAGTAGTTTCAACTACTGACCCTAGCTAGCATTGTAGGTCAGTGTGGCTATACTGTATGTCTAAACATGTCCACCTGCCATGACCAGAACATCAGTGTAATTTCCCCCAAGTCTGAAAGTTGCAATTTCAGCTTGTCTGAGGGTTCTGAAGAGTACTGAATGTGTTTCTGAGAAAATACAGAACATACTGTATAATGGGCCTTTGGTCAGTTTGTGAGTGTGTGTACGTGTGTTGGTACAGTTTGTGTGTTCATGTTAAGAGATATCAGGTCTTTCTTCAAACAATCAGAGTGGACCGTCCAGGAATTTTTCCCGGAATCCTCATCCTTCCTTTCCGACACCAAACAAACAACAAGGAAACACTACACCCCTCAACCACCCTGACCAGGCCCCAGCCTCAGCCCCGGCCTCGGCCCAGGCCCCAGCCTCAGCCCCAGCCTCGGCCCAGGCCCCAGCCCCGGCCCAGGCCCCAGCCTCAGCCCAGGCCCCTGTGGCTACATCCCAGACAACAGCGCAGCCCTCCCACAGAAACCCAGTAAGCAGTGTTTTTGTGTTGCCTCTCCACAGCTCCGTCACAGCGGTGCCAGCGGAGGTGTCGGATGAGCGAATTAACCGAGAGAGCCGAAGAGGACAGGTTTTTTTTTTCTGTAACCGAATATCCTAAATGTGGCCTAGTTATGACAAACTAGGTCTCCTTCTCTGTTTTCTCACAGACTCCTGAGAGAGACAGGGAGGACCTGGGTGGAGGGACACATAGATGGGAGTGTAAAGGTGTACGTCCAGGCATGGCCGCGGGAACTAGGGGTGCTGCAGCACCCCCTGCTGACAGCACGAGAATGTAAAATAATATGACTTGAAAATCCACCACCGCGGCACCGCCCCGCAACATTAAGCCCCCCCCCCCAGCACCAGGTGATACCTGTATGGGATCTAAGCTGTTCTGAGTAAAACAAATAAAATAAAAAACTCTTACAACAAAAATCCAAACTATTAACAAATAATTTAATCAACAATAAATTAACATCCAAAACGTTTGAGGCCGTAAATAAATATGTAAACTTACATAAAACACAAAAAACTCAACAACAGATAATCACATTAAGTTTGGAAGCTGATCCCAGGTCAGATCCTAAGCGTTATGAGGTGATGTGTTTCCTGCCGTGTAACTTCCTGTGTAGCTGGGACTTGGCCAGGTCAGCTGACAGACTCCTGGCCATCCTATCAGTGGCCTTCTTCATGCTGCGGGCTGCCTCGATGGCCTGGTCCAGCTTCCTGTTGATCTCCTCCTCCTGGGGACAGGCAACCAATCACAGCGTACATCAATCAGTCTATCAACCAATCACAATGTCCATCAATTATACTGTCAACCAAACCATCATACTATTGAACGATCAGCTCTTTAAACCAATGACGCTTTCAATCTATTGGGCTTACTCAAGGTCAATAAAGCTATCAATCATAATTTTTCACTTTGGTAAAAGTGATATATTGAAAATTGAATGTACAGTTCTGCAAACGCCTACATCAATTAACAGCTCTTAATATTTACATTTAGTCATTTTTGTTTTAGCAGACGCTTTTGTCCAAAGCCTTAAAAAGTACAGCAGAAGATCAAGGATCAGAAGAACATGGTTCTAACAGTTTTTCTGGATTCTAGAACCTTCTGCAGCCTCACCTTGCTGCCCCTGTGCCGGCTGGTCCTGCTCGCGGTCCTGGAGGGGGGCAGCGCTGGATTGAGCGTCCGCTGGAAGTACACGTTGCTGGGCAGGAGCGCCGTGTCCGACTGGGCTGAGCGCTTCCGCTGGACGGACCCAGACTGCAGCATAGGCTCCCTCACCTTGAAGCTGTGGAGGAGAGAGATCAAGGTAGTTATCCAGCGGGCTAGTTATCCAGCGGGCTAGTTATCCCGCTGGCTAGTTATCCCGCTGGCTAGTTATCTCGCTGGCTAGTTATCTCGCTAGCTAGTTATCCCGCTGGCTAGTTATCTAGTAATGAGTCAGTCAGAGGCAGATTTACCCAGCAGGCAGGCTGCAGGAGGATCCATAGTTGACCTGCAACAGAGGCTTCTGCAGAGAGAACCTCCCCTTGGAGAACAGGTTCTCCATCTCTGCATCCAGAACTGCCGATACTGCGCGGAACCACACAGGAGACAGAACCAGGATCAAGGCGGCTGTCATACACATGTATATGGAAGTTGTTTACAAGTATATAGGATCCTGTACTGGTGTGATCTATGGGTATAATTAGAGCAGAATCTGTTGTTTCAGTGATTTGGATATAGAAATGTCCTTTGCTTACGCTGAGCCCTGTAGTTGAGGTTGCTGTAGGACAGTCCCTGTTTGCCTAGCATTGGATTGGGACTGGGACTAGGGCTGGGACTGGGGTTGGAGAGGGGAAGATCTGGGTTCCTCACAGTCAGGTTACCCTCCGAACCTGTGGAGGGCGACAGAGGCAGGTCAAAACAAGTCCAACAGATGACTTGATACATTACATGTATGTAAGTGTAACTCATGCAAGTGATGCAGGTTAAAACAAAGTCACACTCTTAACAACCTCTGCTGGAGTGCTTCTCGCTCTGGGGTTTCCCCGGGCTGGTGGAGGCGTGTGGGTCTGGGCTCCCTCTCCTGCCCCCTGGTGGGGAGCCGAGGTACTGCAGGGTCCCTGAGCGCCCGGAGTCACTGTTGGTACCTGAGGGAGAGAACAGTGAGGTTCATGGTTGGTTTTCAACAACAAAAAATTCAACACTTTCACAATCACAAACGAATCTACTGTGAACAATACTAAAAAGCGTGTTAATACACAAGCTACTTATTAATTCTGACAACACTGCTGTTGACAGATGCACTGTGGTTGTACTAACAGTGTTGTTGTGTACCTCTGCTCCTGCTGGGGTCCATGTCTGAGGAGATCCAGTCGTCTACCTTCAGCAGGGTGGAGGCAGGGCCCGGGTCTCGGGCCAGGGTGGGTGTCCTGCTGCCTGCAGACCTCCACACACTGGAGACACAAGAGCACGACTCACCTGCTCACCCATCTGTCCATCCATCTATTTATCCATTCATCCATCCGTCTCATCCATCCATCTCCATCCTCCTCTTCAGTAATCACCAATCAATCTCTTCTTCCCTCCCTCCCAGTGCCAGAAGCCTGTGTGCAGGTGGTCTGAGGTGAGGCCTACCTGTGTGCAGGTGGTCTGAGGTGAGGCCTACCTGTGTGCAGGTGGTCTGAGGTGAGGCCTACCTGTGTGCAGGTGGTCTGAAGTGAGGCCTACCTGTGTGCAGGTGGTCTGAGGTGAGGCCTACCTGTGTGCAGGTGGTCTGAGGTGAGGCCTACCTGTGTGCAGGTGGTCTGAGGTGAGGCCTACCTGTGTGCAGGTGGTCTGAGGTGAGGCCTACCTGTGCGCAGGTGGTCTGAGGTGAGGCCTACCTGTGTGCAGGTGGTCTGAGGTGAGGCCTACCTGTGTGCAGGTGGTCTGAGGTGAGGCCTACCTGTGTGCAGGTGGTTTGGCGTGAGGCCGGGGCCGGCTCCTGGAGCTCCGGTCCTGCCGGTGGCGGGAGGAGAGGAGGTCCATCCTCTGGCTGAGCTGAGGGAGCTGGATTAGTCCCTCCTCCAGGTCCCTCTGCAGCCTGGACACCTGCTGCTGCAGAGACACCAGGGCCTCGCTGCACACACACACACACACACATACACACACACACGCATACACACACACACAGAATCAAACTAAACATTTGTGACTAGGCTAGTAGTGGGTTAAGCAGATGCTCTGGATCTGATGAGACAGAGAGACCAGAGGCCCATCACCAACACCAGACTGACCTGTGACAGGGGCAGGCGGGGGAGGGGCCTTCTGGCTGCAGCGTATCCATGGCGAGGCTGTGACTCGGGCAGGGATCCGCCTGGTACCGGGCGTTGCCGTGGAGACGCAGCTGGACTGAACGGAGAGGCTCTGTGGGTGGGGTCAGGGTGGCGTGCCTCTCCCCAGACTGGATGGAGGTCTGTACACTGCCCTTCTTCTCCTCTGCCTGTACACTGCCCCTTGTGTCCCCAATAAAGCTATCTACAGGGTGGGTGGAGTTCTGTAGACTCTGGGCAGGCTGGGTGGAGGTCTGTAGGTGGTCTGCAGGGTGTGTGGAGGTCTGTAGACGGTCTACAGGGTGGATGGTGGTCTGTAGGCGGTCTGCAGGGTGGATGGTGGTCTGTAGGCAGTCTACAGGGTGGATGGTGGTCTGTAGGCGGTCTGCAGGGTGGATGGTGGTCTGTAGGCGGTCTGCAGGGTGGATGGTGGTCTGTAGGCAGTCTACAGGGTGGATGGTGGTCTGTAGGCGGTCTACAGGGTGGATGGTGGTCTGTAGCTGGGAACAGGAGCCCTCGCTGTCTGACCCACTCAGACCAGAGCTGCTGTTGCTCTGGGTCAGCACCCTGAACATGGAGGTCAGACACATCACTGTCACAGTCCTGTCTTAACTGTACCTTCAAGCAGCTGAAATATGTGTGTGTGTCTGTGTCTGTTTGTATATGTGTGTGTCTGGTTTGTGTGTATGTAGTGTGCCAGGGGTGTATATGTGTGTGTGTATGTATTGTGTGTGTGTACCTGGATCTCTGAGTGTTTATCTTCGAGGGGGACAGCCCTGTGGTCGACTCACAACTTCCAAAACCGCTGTCAGTCTCCGAACTCACTATCCTCTGCACCGCAACACAACACACACAACACACACTTTCACTCACCCTAGTCTCACACACACGCTACACACACACTGCCATACAGCTGTGGACAGTAACAGTGATGCTATATCCATTATCAGAGAGGTGGACTTGCCTGTGGAGAGCTGAGGTCTGAGCGGCCGTGTGTGTCAACGCTCTGTGAGGAGCAGGAGACCTCCACCAGCAGGCTGCTGTCCTGAGATGCAGCTCCAGCAGAGACCGCCACCAGCAGGCTGCTATCCTGAGATGCAGCTCCAGCAGAGACCGCCACCAGCAGGCTGCTGTCCTGAGATGCAGGTCCTACCGGCCTGCACAGGAGCAACACCGTGGAGATGGTCCTGGATTTAATGGTTCATCACCACAACATCGACCACGACAACAACAACATCAACTACAACTAAACACACACTGACCTGCCAGCGCTCCACTGCGTCTCTGTGGAGGAGGAGCCCGAGTCCAGCCTGACCACCAGACCCTCTCCCTCCAGACGGCACGCAGCCCCTCTCCTCCTCTCCCTCCTCGGGGGTGGGGAAGTGGGCTCTGTCCAGGGAGGTGTGTGGGGTCCTCGGAGGGAACAGGGAGGAGAGAGAGACCATCACACACTGTTCTGTCTCTGCTCTGGCAGAACCCGACACGTCTCTGTGTCAGTAACACTATCTCCCACCAGAGGCCCAGAGCGTGCTGGCAATCAGGGCACGCACACACACACACACACCCACACACATACACACAAACACACAAGCACGCACACACACACACACACCCACACACATACACACAAACACACAAGCACGCACACACACACACACACCCACACACATACACACAAACACACAAACACACAAGCACACAAGCACACACTCCATTTACAGCATCCATCAACAGCAAAAGATGGTTATCTAGGGCATGCGATACACCATCCACACTAACATGCCTGCTTAGGAGCAGGGAGAAACAGAGGCGCCATCTACAGCGAATATCAAACCTCCTTCCTGTCCTCCTGGAGATGACCTCTGACCCCATCACAAAAGGACGGGTGAAGCCCATCCCAGCAGAGTCAGATCGGAGGTTTTCCAAACAGGGGAGGAACGAGGGACGTGTTTGCAGGGTGATGTAGTGTTATCCGTGCCTACCTCAGACTGCTGCTGCTCTGCTCAGGGCTGTCTGGCTGAGAGGCTGTCGAGAGAAGATCTTCCTCTCCACAGACGTCCTGGTCATCCTCCTCCTCCCTCGCCTCTGTCTTGTAACCCCATGGAGAAAAACCAAGGCCTGGCTCCTGTAACACGACGCTCTGTCAGATAGCATGACACACACACACGCACAGAGACACACACACACACACTGTGAAACATGAGTGTGTGAGGATATTGACCCCCACATCATGTGGGTTTTAGACTGATGTGTACCAAGAACCATGAGGACACCATGTCAACAACAACACCTCTGGTCCACACACACGAGAGGGAAGGAGGGAGGGAGTGGGCGAGCGAGTGAGGGAAAAGGTGAGTGAGAGAGTGAGGGGGGAGGGAATGAGTAAGTAAGACAGAGAAAGAGGTTGGAGGGACAGACTGAGTGATTGAGTGAGTGAATGAGAGGGGGTGAATGAGTGAATGATAGCGTGAATGAGTAAGAAATAAGGAGAGAAATCTATAGAGTGGGAGAGAGAGACAGAAAGATGGTAGAGTGACAGAGAGGTCTAGAGAGACAGGGTGGGCGAACGAGTGAGGGTGGGAGAGAGTGAGTTACCTCATGCAGGGATGGTGCTGGAGGAGGTGAGGGTGTACCCAGGGAGGGGGTGCTGGACCCCCCCCTGGGGAGCAGAGGGGTGGGGGGGGTGGAGGATGAGGGGGGTGGGCGGAGCTGCTCACACATGTTCCTGTCTATCAGCTCCTTAATGTCCTCCAGGTACATCCCTACCCTAAATATCTCCCCCTCCACCAGTCTGAACACACACACACACACACATACACGCACACACACACACATGCACATACACATAAAAGATAAATACATCTGTAGGTTTGTTTTGTTGCTTTTGACTCACACGACAACCATTCCTCTCACTGATATATGTGACAGGTTTTACTCTATTCACAGTTCACAGTAAAGTCATCTGAATTTACCTATTTCAATTGAATATAATATCAATTAAATATAATTGATCATAATATATATATTTTATTAGTAATTTAGTGTTGACCTGTCTGGGTCGAAGGTGCCCGTGTTGCGCGCCACGCCCAGGTAGGTCTGCATCTCCAGGGCCCGATGCTCATCCTTTCTGCTCAGGTACCCCCTCTCCAGGTGGTCCTGAGCCTCCACCATGCTGCGGAACACCTGGAGCACACACACACACAGGCACACACACACACACACAGGCACACACACACACACACACACAGGCACACACACACAGGCACACACACACACACACACAGGCACACACACACAGGCACACACAGGCACACACACACAGGCACACACACACACAGGCACACACACACAGGCACACACACACACACAGGCACACACACACACAGGCACACACACACAGGCACACACACACAGGCACACACACACACACACACAGACAGGCACACACACACACAGGCACATTCGTAGTTGTACACACACACACAAGGCTTTGGACGTGGTATAGTTAACATGCATTCCTCTGAGAGCTTGTGTGATGTTAGTTATTCTCACCATCTGCTGTTCCTCCAGGGTTATAGACACAGTCCTGAGGCTCAACCTGAAGTCCTCAACCTGCCAAACAACACAGTCACATGATCGTTATCATTTTCAACTGATGTTGCCTCGAATATATTTGGCTCCAATTTTTCCAGACCCAATTTTTATTCCTCAACTTTTTCTGCCTCCAATTTTTTCAAAAGAATTTCACCTCATGTTTATGTCACCATTTTTTTCGGCAACATTTTTTTCAGCTCCAAAATTTCAGCCTCAAATTTTTTTTCTCAAAAAAAAAATCCACATTTTTGGGATCTGAAATTTGACCATTCGAATTTGGGCAGACTGATTTTCTGAAGCTTGAATTTTTGGATCAGATTTTTTTTACCTATTTCAATTTTAAAGAAGTGAATTCAAAACCAACAAATTCGGTGGTGTTTAAATTTCAATATTAAGTATTCAATGCCTTTTAAAATTCAAAACATCATGTCACTGATTTGCTTCGATATACTTTTCACTTCAACAGAAAACGCCCTAATCTTGGCCTCTCCTAGATTACAGCCATGTTGGACTTCCTGTACCTTCTGCAGGAACTCTCTGATGATGTCACGGAGCTCAGCGGTCATCCTCTCCCCATCACTCTGCAGCTCCGCCTGTATGGGGGCGGGGCTAGGGGCGAGGCTGGGGGCGGAGCCTGGGGAGGGGGCGGGGCTAATCCCCTCAGCATCGTTGTTCTGCTTCTCTGCACAGACTAGTTCTGTCAACAACACCAGAGGATGAAGAGGTAAATCAAATCAAATTATTTGTATTTGGCCCTTAGAGGCAATGTCACTTACGCCCACATCAGATCCTACTTTACATTTTATTAAGATTTTTTTCAAGAGAAGTACGTTATAATGAATGCTTAGGTAATATAAAGTAACATGATATTTAGGCCTGCCATCATGTAATTGCAGAAAATGTTTTAGTCGATGTGTTTGAGGTAGGATGGACACTACATAGTTATAAACAGCCCTGTCATCATGATGATTATCCTTCGCGTCCTCCATCTTATGAAAGCTAAGATGTCCCATGTAACTGGAGCCTCTTGTCCCTCAACACAGTCACTACGGAAACCACCCGTTCCACCTCATCAAGTAGCGAATGTATCGTCAAGGCTACAGAAGAACTTCATGTTATCCGGTGACAGAGGCGGAGTCTAACCTGCGAGGGGGGAGGGGCAGTGTGGAGAGAGAGGCGGAGTCTTGGCGTTTATGGGAGGGGCCGTGGGGAAAGGCGTTGATCCAAAATGGCTTCCACTGCTTCGTAAACCTAGTTGCTCCTGCAGACCAGCGTACTCCAACTCCAGATTAAGCTCTGAGGGTGCTTGAGGCTGTTAGAGAGGAAACAAGCACACTTAGACTACAGTATATACATAGTTATATACAGTATGTAGTTATATACAGTATGTAGTTATATACAGTATGTAGTTATATACGGTATATATAACTGATACATCAGTATAGGAGGAAAGGATGAATGTAAAGCTTAAACTTACCTTTGCACCCAGCCTCATCTGATCAATGAGGTTCTCAGCCTCTGCGTATTTAGTCAGTAGCTTGTCATATTCAGCCTGGAGAGAACGGGTCAAAATTAAGAGGTGAACCAGATCACAACAAATGACATCACAACACATGACATCACAACACATGACACACCCGACCCGTCTGTACCTGCAGGTGGTGCACCAGCGCCGGGCTGGTGTGTGTCTGTGTGTCCGGGTGTGTGAAGGCGTGGGGTCTGTCTGCGGGCTGCAGCGAGTCCTCCAGCACCCTGCTGATCACGTCCACCGCCGCCAGGCGCCTCTCCGACGACATACCCAGCATGCCCGGCGAGGACAGGGCCCGCATGATAGGGGTTGGTGATTGGCCGAGGGGTTTGTCCGGGCCGCTGGGGGTCTTGGGGATCTTGACCTTGGGGGCGACCTTGGAGAAGTCTGGGCGCCGGTAGTGGACCTGACCCTGACCGTACTTCAGCTCAGAGAACGACCTGGTCCTCGCCAGGGGAACATTCTGGATCCCTCCCTCCTCTACTGATTCTTCTTGTCCTCCTACCTCATCCACCTCTCCATCTTCCTCTTCCTCCTCCTCATCCACCTCTCCATCTTCCTCTTCCTCCTCCTCCTCCTCACCTTCCCTTTCCTCCTCGTCCACCTCTCCTCCATCTTCCTCCTTCTCCTCACCTTCCCTTTCCTCCTCGTCCCACTCCTCTTCCTCCACCTCCTCTGTCTCTCTTTCTTCCTCTTCCCCCTCTTCCCCCTCACATTCATCCCTCTCTTCATCCCCATCCCTCTCTTTTTCCTCCTCTTCCTCCTCCTCCCCCTCCTCCTGGGCCAGGTCGGTCTCTCTGGGAACTCCACTACTCTGCTCCTGGTGTTGCCCAGCAGCGGACGACACGCGACTATGGTGAGACTCCACAGTCTCCTGTCCCAGACTCTCTGATCCCTCTGAGCCACCACTGGGCCTCCCTACGCAGCTGCGCTGTGGGGCTGACCCATTAACATGAGAGGGCCTCCCTGTGTAGATGCGCTGTGGGGCTGACCCATTAACATGAGAGGGCCTCCCTGTGCAGCTGCCTCCTGGGGCCCTGCTAAGGAGGGTTTCGTCCATGCTCTCCAGCAGGGACACCTCCGGCAGGGTCTCTGCCTCGATCAGTCTGCCCGAGAGAAGCAGCTGGTCCTGGGAGAAGTGACGTAGGAGCAGCTGGGTGATGGCTGGATGTGGGGCTTCGAACACAGGACTGCTGCAGGTAGGCAGCCCCTCCGTTGGCCTGCTGGGGTCCAGGAAGCTTCCTGTCCCACCCTGGCTTACAGTGGGAGACACCCGCTCTGCAGCTCCGCTCTCAACTGGAGAGAGAACAGGGGTGGTATCTCCAACCCCACCAACCGCAGGACCGTCGGAAAGATCTAGAACGTTGGGACTGGACTGGAGGGTTCCGGAATTTTCGCCGCCTGCGTCTGAATTCTCCTCAGGTGAAGCTAGGGGGTCGAGGTAGCGGCTGTCCAGGTCCCCGTCGTAGGGAAGCTCTTCCTGGTCCTCGTCGCTGGTGTCCCCTGGGTCCTGGTGCCCGCGGGGTGAAGGCGTCCCGGGCTGGGCGGTGTTGGGTCTCTGGACGGACGGACGCGTGGCGCTGCTCTTCGTACGGCCCTCCACCACTCGCTCGCCCTGGCTGCTGACATCACTGTTCTCAGACGACAACAGCTCAGGATCCCCTACGACATCAAATGTCAAAGTGGGTCAGAATCGTTACATTTGTTAAAGTTGTATTCTCTTTTATCCGTGCAGGGTGTCCATTGAGATTATAACCAACACAATACTTCAATAAGTCAGTGAGCTGTGTGTGACAAGAGATTACACATGCTAGAGAGATTGCCACAGATTACAAAAACCACTACAGACTAGAGGGATTAACACAGAACAGGGAATCCATCAAACGACAAAAAACTAGTCCAGACTAGGGACCAAAAATGACAACTAGAGCAGACTGAAGAGACTACCACAGACTAGAGAGACTACCATAGACTAGAGAGACTAGCATAGACTGAAGAGACTACCACAGACTAGGGAGACTACCACAGACTAGGGAGACTAGCACTGACTAGGGAGACTAGCACAGGCTAGAGAGACTAGCACAGACTAGGGAGACTAGCACAGACTAGAGAGACGAGTGTCTCTGAGTCTCACCGCTGAGGTGGACGCTGGTCTCGGAGAGAGCCGAGTCTGGCCGGGAGAGACGCACGTCGAAGGAGCTCTCCAGGTCGCTGAGGTGGACGCTGTCGTCCTCGCTCAGGTCCAGGAACACGCTGTGCTGGATCACCTTCTCCCACAGGACGGAGGAGCGAGGGGAGGAAGACCCTTCCCGGCTCTCCTCGCTGTCCTCCTCTGGGTCCTCTGGGTCTCCCTCCATGGACACGCCTCAGGTCAACACCTCCCTCTCTCTCTGCACCTCTCTTTCTTTGTCTCTCTCTCTCTGTCTGTCCCCTTCTGTATCTCTCTCTTCCAACCCCTCTATCTCTTTCTATGCACCTATTTATTTCTCTCTCTCTTTCTTTCTTTCACTCACTCCCTCCCCCTTTTACATTTTTCTCTCTTTCGTGCTCCTTCTCCTCCTCTGTTCCTCTCCTCCCCTCCCTCTTTTCTTTCTGCCTCTCCTACCTGCTCTCCCTGTGCCCCAGTGTACCCTCCCTCTCTCCCCCCTCAGCTCTCATCCGCTGGACCAGTGTTCCTCGGCCCAGAGTCAGAGGAGACAGACTTAGAGGACGGTCCGGTTCCTAAGCAACGCAGACAGGCAAGGAGCAAACACCGGATCAAGATGTTGAGCTGTCAATTATTCAACATTCCTTGTATTGAGTGGGCGTGCTTATGAAGTTTTGTGTGTGTGTGTGTGTGTGAGAGGGGCAGGAAGTATAAGTAATGTGTGAGTAGGAGAGGGTGAGAGAGAGACCACGTGTGTGTGAGAGAGAGAGAGAGAGAGAGAGAGAGAGAGACCACGTGTTTGTGTGTGTGAGAGAGAGAGAGAGAGAGAGAGAGAGAGAGAGAGAGAGAGAGAGAGAGAGAGAGAGAGAGAGAGAGAGAGAGAGTTGACAAACTGGCTCTCCTGCATGCATGAAGTGTGTGATGAACAACTTTGAAAAGATCTCAAGCTTTTTTTCAGTTGGGATACTTGCAGTGTTGCAGAAACATTGTATTCATATAGGTTGCTTTGGATAAAAACGTCTGTTAAATTGAATTTACCCTGACATGTATTCATTCAATCAACTTTGAAGGGTTAAACTAAAGTGTCAAGGAGGCATTCATTTTAAAGACCAAACTAATCCTTTCCTGTAGCAATATTCACGTTACATTTGTTTCTCAATCGTGTTAGTAAACAGGGTATTTTTAACTGATGTATTCACACTGACAACCCATGTCACTCACAAGCAAGCCGTCAACTCACCCTTAATTTAAGCACACTGTCTGCCGTGAGTAGCCTACAGTAGTTAGTCCAGCTTCCTTCGCAAGTGTTTGAATTTAGCGTGTTATATGCAGACTGACTGTATAAAGCCTCCTAGATTAACACTGACATAGCACCAATTACATTTATTCTGTGTTCGAGACATGATTGTTTCAAGACGCAAGGCAGGTTTTGCTGTCTGTGGTGTCATAAATTATGTATTATGTAGCGCTGACCGTCTGCGCTGGCTGGGTTTTGGCAGCGCACAAGAGGAGGAGTTTGGTTGCTGGGGTAACTCTCCAAGCGTTCCCCTGATAAACTTTCAGTTTGAGGCTAGCTAGCGATTTCGTTTTTAATAAACGGTTAGCTAATACTGGCATTTGTTAGTTAAGTCACTAGTTCTGTAGACTGCTACTGAACTGTATGGCTTACTAAACACCTTGATTGACCTTTGATTAATACTATGATACCACCCAACAGAGATTTCTGCTGAAATCCCGATAGAGACTGAAGGTCAAGATGAGATCACCATTCCCAACTTCAAGATTTCTGCACCTCGGGAGCTCAGAATTCATTTCAAAAACTAACGATCGTTTAAGTTACCCGTGTGCCCGTCGGTGCCCCGGCATCTGTTGATTATGTTCAACAATGAAGAGGCGGGCCGCCCCTATTGGGTTTACCCTATCATGTGACAAGACGTTAGTTTGTATGTAAAACAAGTTTACCTAAAGTTCAAAGACGTTAGTTGGGCGTGGCTATCTTTGAATGTACACGTCCGATTGGTTACTGGACGAACAACACAGTCCGCTGTCAAAAGGACATTTTCTCTCATCGAAGTTAGCAAAAAAGTTTAGACCTTCTCCCGTAAATGTTGCTTGATAAAGACAGATCGGTAAAAAGTCGCTGCATACATGTACGTACTTATGGAAATAATACACGTCTAGCACGCTATTTCGCCAACTAAAAATAAACCGTTTGCCGTCCGAAGAATCGAAGCGGAGTTGGATCCATTGTTCGAACTGGACCGTCTAACGTAAGTGGCCAGAAAACGTTAGCTGCTGCTGTTATTAGTACTAGTGTGTCAAATCAGTAGAATTAGGTAGGATTCCGTGTAGTTGTGTTTGTCAATTTGACTTAAGTTAGGTAAAATCTCACGTCATGTGTAAATAGTTCTGACTGTACTCAGTTGTCTCGTTAGCCAACTCTGTGGCTAGCTATCTGTTGATTACTCAGCCGTGTCCATACTCCCATTACTGTAAGAGAATTTGTTGGTTTCAGCTAGCTCAACAATAAACGCCAACGTGAGCTAATGACACACCCTCTCTCTCTCTCTCTCTCTCTCTCTCTCCCTTTCTCTCTCTCTCTCCCTTTCTCTCTCTCTCTCTCTCCCTCTCTCTCTCCCTCTCCCTCCATCTCTTATCTTCTTGCTCTAACCAGGATACTCAGAATCCCAGTTCCTGCACTGAAGAACTACAGGTGCAGATCCAAAACCTATTTTTTTATTTCTGTGTATTTCAGCTTGTCGGATCCCCCTCACATGCATCAGTGGTGCTGCTTTGGTGTTTGTCTTGCTAATCAGATGTTGTGGGGTGTGTGTGTGTGTGTGTGTGGACATGAAGGATGAAGGGACTAGAGTTTCCTGGACCACCTCCAGATCACACCAGCCTAGCAGAGCAGATGAGGTCATGTTGAAAGGCCTCCTGGTTGTGATGATGGGAGCCTCCGCTCACCTCCTATGCAGCTGTGTTTGCTATTGTTCGCATGTCTTTAATCAGCTTCTGACCACGACGCATCGCTCGTCCTTTTAAAACCCGCAGCTCAGGAACATGGACAGGGCTGCTTTGTGAGTCACACACAGACACACACACACACACACACGTACTGTACATACACACCCTCTTGGCACGCAAAACTGGAAAAGGCTGCCCTACACACACATACTCTACTGAAAAAGGCTGTCCCAGCCACACACACACATGCACTCAATATAAAAAAAGGCTACACACACACACACACACACACACACACACACTGGCAGACGTTGATTGCTAATTGTAAACACATGCAGGGCTGTGCGGGGCGCGGTGCGGTAGACTCCCTCGTCTCTGGGGTGGATTAGAGGCTTTATGTTCACCTGGCAGACACAACTCCAGGCAGACCTGAGGCAACAGCAACACCAAACTAGCTTCTTTTCAAAACCGTAAATAACAGCTATGCTAAAGGTTAATGGTTTCATCCCCTCGTGAACTAGGCCCAGTCAAACACTGTAAACCACCAGAAGTCTAATAAAAACATATTTTTTACAAGCTGTGTCACAGAGGGCTGCACAGAAGGACAAACTTTCCAGAGAGAGACATCGAAGAGGTGTAGTTCCAGTGTGTGATGGATGGATGGGTGGGTGGAGGGCTGGGTGGATGGATGTGCTGTCCTTGGCTGCCCCCGCTTGCACAGGGTGAAGTAGATTAGCTCTCTGCTTGATTAAGTGATGACTTGCAGAGCTCCCGTTAATCTTGCTGAATGTCACCCGTATCTGTTTGGCGATGTCTTAGCCAATTTAGTCAATACAGCAACTTGAAATGACCCCTGGTGTGTGTCTAACTTTCTACCATAAACTCGTGGTATTCTGCTTGGTGTGGGGAGATGGGGGGGCGGGGCTTGTCCATTCTGCTTGCTTATCACCAGCTTTTTCCTTCATGGAATTTTCACACAAACAAACACACAGACACACACACTTTCAGCAGCTCTGCTTCCTGTCAGACACGGGTGACAGTCTCTGTGCCACCCTGGCCCCGTCCTGTTTCTCCCTGTGGGTGAATCGGCCCGACAGCGCTGTGATTGGTTCTCCTCTGGTCCTTCTATGTGCTGCTGGCTCATCCCAGCTTGAGCTGGTATAGCGAGTCAGTGCTACTGACGACCTCTCTGGGCGGTGACCATCTGTTGGTGGCGTTCCCTGTCCTCCTCTGCACCTGCGCTCGTTCTGCTCACGTTCTCACCGGGACGTCACTCTGCTTGTCCCTCACACACCTCCGCGCAGGTACAACACACACACACACATGCTCGCCCCATGGCAGGTACAACACACGCTGACACAGGCCCGTGTTCCTGAGGATTACTGAGTCATAGATTGACAGCTTGCTTGTGGTCGAATCCATCCGTCCCTTCATCCACTCCCAACCCTCCCAACCCTCCCTCCGTCCCTCCCTCCCAACCCCCTCACGCCCGTGCACGCTGCTGCTTTGTGGTTGTGGTTGCCATGGCGTCGCGAAGCCAGAAGGAGGCTTGACGCGCGGCCTCCTGTGTTCTCTCTACAGAAGGCTGCTGAGGACAGGGGGCGACACCAAACACGAAACAAACGCACCCTGGCAGACTGACACCACGCTCAAGCTCTGCCCGCCCGCCAGCCCTCCTCCTGGCCTGGTAGAACATCCAGATCTTACTGACCTTTGCTCACCTCTGCTCACCCAGATTCAGGAAGCTTGTCTGGGGGAGACTGAGTCTTCTGCCCTCATCTTGTTTCTGGATCCTCCTAACTGCTTTTTTGGGGATTTTTCAAACTGGGATTGTTCCACCTATTATGAGCGTCGATGGACGGGGGAGGTTCCTTGGTTAGCATGCGAGATGAGGACCAGTCCGTTCATGTCCTCTACAGGTAGGAACGATCTTCCACACCCTGCTCCTCCTCACCTCCTCTGGTCTGCACGCTGACGAATACTGCCAATCCTCTGTCTGGGGCCTGAAATGAGAATCTTTGTCGAGGCATCCTAAATTCTTTCCCTTGTGTCGGCTGATCGATGCATTTGAACAGGATTTAAACTTAAATTTAAACTAAAGCGTACTTTATTCTGAAGCGGAGCCGAGTATTTCTAATCCTGTCTTCACAGGCAGCTGTAAATGATCATCTTATGTCCTGTAAGCCTGTGTCAGTACAGGACTCGGGATGAGATCACTGTTTCCATGTTGCCTAAGTGGAGCTCCTGAGAGTCCTTCATGTTGCTGCTTGAATGATGTCATTCAGACGAGAGCTGAATGGAGCCCAGAGTGGGTGCATGACCAGGGAGGAGAGGACCGGGGCTGGAGAGCAGAACGTGTCAGATGGCTTTCATGAACAGAAGGGAAGGTTGTAGTCTCTGGTGTGTTCACTGCAGGTTCTACAGCAGGGTTCTGTTGTGTTCACTGCAGGTTCTACAGCAGGGTTCTGTTGTGTTCACTGCAGGTTCTACAGCAGGGTTCTGTTGTGTTTTCTCCAGGGGCCCAGTGTGGAGCCGTTCTCTGTTGTTGACCGTTAGAACATGAATGGTTCCTGCTCTTTAGGGACAGTCAGTTTACCAGGCCAGAGTACAGAACTGTGGAGAACCAGAGAGGAGGGGAGATGGAGAGAGGAGAGGAGATGGAGAACCAGAGAGAGGAGATGGAGAGAGGAGAGGAGATGAAGAAAGGAGTGGAGATGGGGAGAGGAGAGGAGATGGAGAACCAGAGAGAGGAGATGGAGAGAGGAGAGGAGATGAAGAGAGGAGAGGAAATGGAGAGAGGAGTGGAGATGGAGAACCAGGGAGGAGGGGAGATGGAGAAAGAAGGGAGAGGAGGGGAGATGGAGAGAGGAGATGAGGGTAGGGTAGGATGGCTCACCCAGGCCCTACCAGAAGCTGCAGGCTGCAGTGTGTGAGTGTTCAGGTTCGTGTGAGGCAGCTGGTGTTGTTGAGATGTCACTTCCTGTTCCCCTGGTGTGTGTTGACTCAGGGCGGGTCACGCTGGCCTCCACACACACCAGGCTGACACCCGGCTGTCTGCACCTGCAGACCAGGTACACGGACGCTGCAGGCGTGACTGGGGACACTCAAACAAACACGTTAACAAAACACACACACTCATGAACACACCCACACACAAACACACACACTCCAGCATTAATCAATATTTAACTGGCCCGCTCTGAAACCTTAATGAGTTATGGGCACGGTGAGCTTTGTTGAAGCCTCGTCAGACAACACAGGCAGTGTGAATAAAGACACACCTGGCCAGGCTGTTCCGTCTGCCCACCTGCCCTCCCTCCCCCGCACTGTGCCGACAGGGTCTACGCTGTTTCTGGGGTGTTTCTGCGGTGTTTACACCGTGTCTGCAGTGTTTCGACAGTGTTCTATCAGTGTTTTTTACTGCATTCCAACCCACATGCACCCAGTTTGAGTTTGTATGTTTTCAAAATGGCCGCCTCTAGGTTGCTCAAGGGGGGGGCGGTCCCTCAGACGTGGGCTCTTGAAGCTGGCAGGTCTGTTATCACAGCTGGGCCCACCCTGCTGAAGGCCCACCCTGCTGAAGGCCCACCCTGCTGAAGGCCCACCCCCCTAATCCCCATGGACTGTCCACAGGAGGGAGGGAGGGAGGGAGGGGGAGGAATGGAGAGAGAGGGAGAGAGAGAGAAGCAGATAAGCTGAACAGTGCTCACGTCGGCAGTTCCCCCAACACCCCAAGGTCAGAGCTATCGCCGCGACAACAGCGTGGAAATATGTCTGACGATGGCGTTAGCCCCAGCGTTAGCCCCGCCCCTGCCTGACAGTGTCGTCATTGTGTAGACCCTCCCCTGTGGAGCGCTGGTTCCCGGGAGCGCGCGGGGGGGGGGGGGTGGTGAGAGTGGGGTGACAGCGTGGCAGGAGGACCTGCAGGTGGAGGTGTTTGCTCCGAGGAAGCGTGTGTAGATGCCTCTCTGCTGCGGCCCTTGCTGCGGCTGCAGGAGACGACCGGCTCGCAGGTAGGAGGAGGTGGAGGAGGAGGTGGTGGTGGAGGCTGGGTTAGGAGTTCTGGTGGAGGTCTGTAAACGATAGACACTGCCAGCATGGTGGTTACGCCTGGGTTGCGGCTCATGCCTGTCGGTGTGAGCACAACACCTGTCACGGGGTCTCTGATGTAACAGGCTGGACTGTACATGCTGCATGTGGGAAACAGGTGACACATCAGAGGGTTTGTTTAGCTTTGATGCTTCTGCCTTCAATTCCAATCTTCTCTTCCAATATAAAGAGTGATTTCTGTGTGTGGTTGTGGTTCTAGGGTAGTGGGCTGTGTGGTTGTGGTTCTAGATAAAGGGGTAGTGTGTTTCTGACTCTGAGAAAGTCAGCGCTGTAGCTAAACCTCACTGGGTGGGTTCTGGAAACCATCCGTTCTGTCACAGTTCTGGGTTGTTCTTAGGCCAGCAGCAACAATTGAAGCCATGCGTGAATACAGCTAGCCTAATCCTAATCTGATTATCCAGACAGACCTCAGCGCTACTACTTCTCTGAACCTGTTAGGGTTCAAAACAGTCAACTCAGCAGTTAACCCAATATTTTAGTTCTGCGGTAGTTCTGTGTTCTGTGTGGAGTGTTCAGGGTAGTTCTGTGTGGAGTGTTCAGGGTAGTTCTGTGTGGAGTGTTCAGAGTAGTTCTGTGTGGAGTGTTCAGGGTAGTTCTGTGTGGAGTGTTCAGAGTAGTTCTGTGTGGAGTGTTCAGGGTAGTTCTGTGTGGAGTGTTCAGGGTAGTTCTGTGTTCTGTGTTCAGGGTAGTTCTGTGTGGAGTGTTCAGGGTAGTTCTGTGTGGAGTGTTCAGGGTAGTTCTGTGTTCTGTGTTCAGGGTAGTTCTGTGTGGAGTGTTCAGGGTAGTTCTGTGTGGAGTGTTCAGGGTAGTTCTGTGTTCTGTGTTCAGGGTAGTTCTGTGTTCAGGGTAGTTCTGTGTGGAGTGTTCAGGGTAGTTCTGTGTTCTGTGTGGAGTGTTCAGGGTAGTTCTGTGTTCTGTGTGGAGTGTTCAGGGTAGTTCTGTGTTCTGTGTGGAGTGTTCAGGGTAGTTCTGTGTGGAGTGTTCAGGGTAGTTCTGTGTTCTGTGTGGAGTGTTCAGGGTAGTTCTGTGTGGAGTGTTCAGGGTAGTTCTGTGTGGAGTGTTCAGGGTAGTTCTGTGTTCTGTGTGGAGTGTTCAGGGTAGTTCTGTGTGGAGTGTTCAGGGTAGTTCTGTGTTCTGTGTGGAGTGTTCAGGGTAGTTCTGTGTTCTGTGTGGAGTGTTCAGGGTAGTTCTGTGTGGAGTGTTCAGGGTAGTTCTGTGTTCTGTGGAGTGAGGTGGAGCCGAGCCGGCACAGAGGAAGTGAGGCGGACCATAACAAACAAGGCCTGATAAAACCAAGACTATTGTTCCCCAGAGGTGGAAGGAAGCAGCTAAACAACATTCCTTGTTGACAGACCGAGAGTAGGGAGAGAGAGAGAGAGAGAGAAAAGAAGGAGAGTTGGAGGGGAAAGTTAACAGGGAGAGAGAGAGATATGTTGGGTTTAGCCAGTTTCCCTGGGTTCTCCTCAGCTCTACATATAGAGCAGTTAGCAGGGCCAGTCTGGTTTGTGTCTCATGCTAATGCTAGCTAGCTGCTGTGGAACTAGTAAACCAACTGGATATGGATAGGATTATGCGTTACTGAAGCCAGGGCTATTAACATACAACGCTGAATATAACTGAAAACCATGTTTGAATGGAGTTGGAAAAGAAGTGGACTTTGAGTTTTGAAGACTTGAACTTGACACCCAGGTTGGATTTCTGTTCTGTTCTCTTCATTTCTTTATCTCATTCTGTTCGTCTCTCTCTCTCTCTCTCTCTCCCTCCGTCTTTCTCTTTCTCCCTCTTTCCTCTCTTTCTGTCAGAAGCATGAGAAAGGGTAAGCTGAAGACTGAACAAGTTGAACAGTAAAGAAAAATTGTTGATTGTTGATCCTTGATAACAATGATTCCACTCAACTTGAAGACTCGCAGACTGGTTTGCTAGATAGACCACGTTTCCAAGAATCCTGTACAGATCCGGTTCAAGAACTTTGAAGATAATCTGGTGGAAAAGGGTTACGAGTCTCTCTCTCTGCCTCGCTCTCTCTCCCCCTTCCTCTCTCTCCCCCTTCCTCTCCCTCTCTCTCCCCCTTCCTCTCCCTCTCTCCCCTCCCCCCTCTCCCTGCAGGATGGAGGCGTCCTGTCTGGAGCTGGCTCTGGAGGGGGAGAGGCTGTGTAAGGTGGGGGACTACCAGGCGGGCGTGTCCTTCTTCGAGGCGGCCATCCAGGTGGGCACGGAGGACCTGCAGGTGCTGAGCGCCATCTACAGCCAGCTGGGGAACGCATACTTCCACCTGCACAACTACACAAAGGCCCTGGAGTACCACCACCATGACCTGACCCTGACCAGGTACCACCACCATGACCTGACCCTGACCAGGTACCACCACCATGACCTGACCCTGACCAGGTACCACCACCATGACCTGACCCTGACCAGGTACCACCACCATGACCTGACCCTGACCAGGTACCACCACCATGACCTGACCCTGACCAGGTACCACCACCATGACCTGACCCTGACCAGGTACTACACACACACACACACACGCACGCACACACAGCCTGAGTGAGTGTCCGTCTGCCCTCTCAGGACGATAGGAGATCTGCTGGGGGAAGCCAAGGCCAGCGGTAACCTTGGCAACACGCTGAAGGTGCTGGGGCGGTTTGAGGAGGCGGTGGTGTGCTGTCAGAGACACCTGGACATCGCCAGAGACCTGCACGACAAGGTGGGGGAGGGGCTATGACAGGGGGGAGAGAGGAGTACAGGGGGGGAGGGGTAGAGGGAGGGATTATGAATGAATGATGGATGTACAGATAATCATTGGATGGATGAATAGATCATTCACCTTCCCCCCCCTCCCCCCCAGGTGGGCCAGGCACGGGCGCTGTATAACTATGGCAACGTGTTCCACGCCAAGGGGAAGAGTATCTGCTGGAGCGGGGCGGAGCCTGGAGACTTCCCCGACGACGTCATGACCGCCCTCAGGAATGCTGCCGAATACTACGAGTGAGAGCCCCACAGAGAGAGAGAGAGAGAGAGAGAGAGAGAGAGAGAGAGAGAGAGAGAGAGAGAGACCCTCAGAGAGAGAGAGAGAGACCCACAGACAGAGAGAGAGACAGAGAGAGACAGAGACAAACACTCAGAGAGAGAGAGAGAGAGAGAGAGACACCCACAGAGAGAGAGAGACCCTCAGAGAGACAGAGAGAGAGATAGAGAGTGTGTGTATAACCTGTCTGTGTGTGTGTTTATAACCTGTCTGTGTCCGCAGGGCTAACCTGTCCATAGTGAAGGAGCTGGGAGACCGGGCCGCCCAGGGCAGAACCTACGGTAACCTGGGCAACACGCACTACCTGCTGGGAAACTTCCGGAAGGCAGTGGCCTCCCATGAACAGGTAGGATCCCTCACCCGTCCCTGACCCTGACCCCTGACCCTGAAACTGAGGCGAGACAAGTGAGACTGTTAATGAAGGCTAGGGCTGCTGGCTGTGCTCTCTAGATAATGAACCGTGTGTGTGTCCTCCCAGCGCCTCCTGATCGCTAAGGAGTTTGGCGACCGCTCGGCAGAGAGGAGGGCCTACTGTAACCTTGGCAACGCCTACATCTTCCTGGGAGAGTTTGAGGTGGCGGCCGAGCACTACAAGTGAGTCCAGACCAGCCGTGTGTGTGTGTGTGTGTGGTTGAAGGGTGGGCAGAGATGGACTAAGTGCTTCAGTCAGCAGCTACTCTCAGACAAACACTACATCGCTCGTGTTGAGCTTCATTCACAAAGTCCATTACCCAGAAGCCTCAGCAGTTCTGGCTCCTCCCACCACCTTCACTCATCGTCTCAGCTGCTGCCAACTGGTACAATAAAATCATTAGTGCTCTCTGTGGGGGCCATTCTGAACAAGGATACAATAACAAGTAACCCTCCCTGCTGGATATGTATTTTATTTATTTAAGTTGTTCTTTATTGTCCTGTGCTGTGTTGCCAGAATGCCGGAGGAAACAAAATTGAATGGACAATAAAGTTTTCTTATCTTTCAAAAAGAGCTCGGACACAATCGTGAGAGAGCCCGTCGCTCTCACGATTGTGTTTAAACCAGACAACTCCTCCCTAAGTTAGACTCCTAGAGAAGGTTACGATGCGACAGGATCCTAACGTGGTTGACTTGTGGTTGTGTTGTGCTCCTGACGTGGTTGCCCTGCGTTCCCCAGGAGGACCCTGCAGTTGGCCAGGCAGCTGAAGGACCGTGCGGTGGAGGCCCAGGCCTGCTACAGCCTGGGAAACACCTACACCCTGCTGCAGGACTACGAGAGAGCCATCGACTACCACCTCAAACATCTCATCATAGCCCAGGACCTGAACGACAGGTACACACACACACACACACACACACACACACCCTGCTGCAGGACTATGAGAGAGCCATCTACTACCACCTCATCATAGCCCAGGACCTCATTGTGTGTGTGTGTGTGTGTGTGTGTGTGTGTGTGTGTGTGTGTGTTGCAGGATTGGTGAAGGCCGTGCGTGCTGGAGTCTGGGGAACGCCCACACAGCCCTGGGGAACCACGACCAGGCCATGCACTTCGCTGAGAAACATCTGGAGATCTCCAGAGAGGTACCACGTGCACTCCATATACGGCACTGGCCTGCACCCCTGGGTGGAGCAAAGCGTCACGTGTTTTCTTGTGTGTTTCAGACCGGAGACCGCAGTGGAGAACTCACAGCTCGGATGAACGTGTCAGATCTTCAGATGGTCCTGGGGCTGAGTTACAGCACCAACAACTCCAACCTGTCTGAGAACAAGGAGATAGATTACAACACGCATGGTACGCACACACACCACACATGCACGCACACACACGCACGCACACATACACACACCCCACACATACACACACCCCCCACATACACACACACCACATACACACACACCACATACTCACGCACTCTCTCTCCATTTTATCTCCTGATTTTTCTGTTTCCATTTCTTAAGCTCTCTCTCTTTCATGGTCTCTCTTTCTCTTGTGATCTCCCACACTGTGTCTTACTTGACAGTGATCTAGTCAGGACGGTTGTGTACTTACAGCTGACTGTGTGTGTGTGTGTGTGTGTGTGTGGTGCAGGAGCTCGGCCCAGGATGGGCAGGAGACACAGCATGGAGAACCTGGAACTGATGAAGCTCACCCCTGACAACAAGATCAATGTAAGACCTGATAAACTACAATACCCAGACTACCCAACAAGGTCAATGTTAGACCCCATAAACTACAATAGATCCTTCCTTAGATTCACTCATATTGTGGATGGATTGTGTGTGTGTATGCGTGTGTGTGTGTGTCACACAGGGTCAGAAGTGGACCAGTGACCCCCTGACCAAGCAGTCCAAGCCGTCGCTGGGGAAGAGCTCGTCCAAGCTGTTCTTCGTGAGCCGACTGCGGGGGAAGAAGCACAAGGCGGGGGGGTCCAGCAAGGTGCTGCAGGACACGTCCAACACCCAGGACGCCAGCCTGCAGCCCACACAGGGCCCACACAAGGTAGGGCCAGCCTGCAGCCCACACAGGGCCCACACAAGGTAGGGCCAGCCTGCAGCCCACACAGGGCCCACACAAGGTAGGGCCAGCCTGCAGCCCACACAGGTCCCACACAAGGTAGGGCCAGCCTGCAGCCCACACAGGGCCCACACAAGGTAGGGCCAGCCTGCAGCCCACACAGGTCCCACACAAGGTAGGGCCAGCCTGCAGCCCACACAGGGCCCACACAAGGTAGGGCCAGCCTGCAGCCCACACAGGGCCCACACAAGGTAGGGCCAGCCTGCAGCCCACACAGGGCCCACACAAGGTAGGAGAAGAGGGGGGAGAGAGGGAGGTGGAGATGGTGGAGGAGGAACAGAGGAGAGAGATGGAGGAGGAGAGAGATGGAAGAGGAGAAGTGGAGGATCTGTTTTCATGTGTCTTGATCTTATTCTTGTATTCTCTCACGTGTGTGTGTGTGTGCGTGCGTGTGCTCCAGCGGGCCAGTCCTGACCTCCTGGGAGACGAGGGCTTCTTCGACCTGCTCAGTCGTTTCCAGAGCAACCGCATGGACGACCAGCGCTGCTCCGTCCAGGACAAGAGCCGTCTGTCACTCGCCTCCGAGCCGGACACGCCCCCTCCCGCCATCAGGAAATGTTAGTACACTCATACACACTCATACACACTCATACACCACACACACACATACTAACACACATGTACACTAATACACAAACCCATTCTTCATCACCAATATTATACCCGCATTTCCTTTTCTACTTCCCCCTCCTCCCCTCCTCTCTCTCCTCCCCTCCCCCCTCCTCCCCCCCTCCCCTCCTCCAGCTGTATCAGAGTCAGCGGCGGTCTCTAGCCTGGGCTCCGCCCCCCAGGCTCGGCGGTTAGAGGCGGCCGGGGGCGCGGGGGGCAGTCTGCCTGGCCTTCGGCTCACCCAGCAGTGCAGCCAGGCGGTCCTGAACCACCTCATGGCCAGCGACTCCGAGCCTGACGACGACTTCTTCGACATGCTCGTCAAGTGCCAGGTGCGTTACCGTGGTTACGGCTTCACGTGTGTTGGTGTCGATTTGAGGTAGGTAGTCAGGGGTAGAGTCAAGAGTTGGAGGCAGAAGTAGTTGGTCAGTTAGAGGCCGAGGGAGACTACAGCATGGGTAGAGGCGAGGGTACTTGATTGATCCCAGGAGAAACTGCTTATTATTTTCTATCATGTTTTCATACCCTACCATATCTCCCTCCCTGCCCCAGGGCTCCCGTCTGGACGACCAGCGCTGCGCCCCCCCTCCCCCTCCCGCCCGCGGCCCCACTGTCCCAGACGAGGACTTCTTCAGCCTCATCATGCGCTCACAGGCCAAGCGCATGGACGAGCAGCGCGTCACCCTGCCCTCCTCCAGGCCCAGCGCCGACTGAACACTGCCCAGGGACGGGGCCTCCCAGGCGGGCACGAGGAGCGGGAGAGGGTCTCTCTGGAGGAAACTGTCCTGGAGGGAAGGTGTGTCTCCTCTCCAGTGGGGAGGAAGAGGAGAGACTCCACAGGGGGTCTCTGTGGTTTATAATGGACTTTGATGTAGCTAATGGACCCACAAAAGGCACTGCCAGACTGTAGTCAAGGAAACCTCAGCGGAACATTCCGGAACCCCACTGGAAGGTTCTGGAACTGCACAGGAGCACTCTGGAACCCGCGAGGGTGCTAATGGAAGGAACTTGCGGTGGATTGAGAACGTTCTACTCTGCTAGAACTCTTTAAGCTGCACACACTTCATGTAGCCTAGTTTCAGGGAACACCATTTGTTTTTTTAATGTTTTTATTCTTGTTTTTAAATAATTATGTACTCCGTATAATTTCACTATCACTACCCCCTACCAACTCAAATGTATCCTTAGATACCAGACTGCAGTAGGGATGGTGTTTATCTGACTTGTAGTGATTCAGGTTGTTGTTGATGGTCAGGTGTGCTGTGGTCCACCTGGTCAGGTTTGGGGAAACATTTACGCTCTTACTAACCAGGGGTTAGACGCACAGGTACAGCATCTCCATGGATTCAGGATCTTTTTTTTCTTTGTCAGTTGTGTATATGTTTGTCAGGTGTTAGATTGTGGAGTCCAGGGGCTGGGGCGGGAGTTTGTAATTTGGGTAAAAGAATAATACAGAAATTGTATGAATTCGTCCATGTACAGTTCTGTTATGTTGTAGTTTATCTACAGTTTTGCTGTTTTCAAAATGAGTGGAGGAATAAAACCTCAACTATTTAGTACAGAAAGGCCTGGTTTGGTCGTTTGTGTGTACTATTGCGCATACTATTGAGGCTAATGCCGAACGCAAGAGATTGGGTTCAAATCTGGCTCAGGCCATTTTCTGACCCTTTCTCCCGCCAACTGTGATCTGTAAAAGGGCCCAAAAAATAACATCTGAAGTGAAAGGCTTTTATTTCAATACCACCGCAGCATCCACACCTCAACAAGCTCTATATTCATTAACGATAGTCACTTTTTAAGACTAGGTTTAGAAAAGCAAAATACAGGAGCCATTATAATATATATTAACAGAAACCCATTGACTGTACATACGTTAAAAATGAGCGATAAAATAAATACATCTATGTACGTTTTGGCCTTTTTAGTTTAAAAATGGAACACCTGTACAGACGTAACGGTTACAAAGTATTACAAACTCAAGCTTGTGTCTGGCGAAACGAAACCAAGAGTCAACGTAAAACATGAAAAAGAAACGCTAAAACACAAACTATCCCAAATATAAATTCATAACAATATTCTGAAACAACGTCGTGCTTTTCTATAAATTAATAGTGCGTTAGGGAGACGCCCCGTTAGTATGGCCTAACACTGCCATCTACTGTACGGAAAAATAAACCTGTAAAGTTGCATTGAACTGCTAAATAAAAACCTCAACGGTGAATGCTAAAAGTTCCTAACAGAACATAGCGGTGCCCAAAATAAAGACCGTTTATTTTTGAATAATTCCCTACCGTCTGTCGTAGATTGCAAGCCTTAGCATGACGCCATTACAGCTGCCCTAGCAAAACACTGATTTTACATTTTTAAATGAAACTCACTAGCAAATGTACACTTTTCCGTTGAGTATTTACACAGCAGGGATCCAGCGATGCACAGTAACATCGACATCTGAAACACCCACCAGACAGGTAGGTAGTGGCTAACTGATCAGTTCACTGTTACATCTGGGTCCCAACAATATCGGTTCACATCCTTGTCTGTGCTTGACTGATCATGTCTGGCAGAACCAATGGGCCGGGACAGGAAACTCCCAAACTCCACCCAGCCGACACGCCAGGAAGAGACAGAAGTGTTTCAGATGCTTAGTGACCCAGATGTGTTTATCGAAGCCTTTATCATATAGCTGGCTGGAATTAACACACCGTGCTTAAGCAGAGTGGGGAATGTAGATCATATCTATTTAAGTTAAATTCCGGAACGTGATGAACACTCCGAAGGAAGATTCCGGAATGTGATGAACACTCCGGAACCGAGCGGGTCGACACAAGACCAGAGATCTGGTAAACAAAGGAGGCCGTCTATAAACTCTGGTCACTTCCTGTTTAGCAGGATCGCTCCGACCTTTGACCTCCAGAGTGGAGAGAATGTGATGACCTCAAGGCACCATCATGAACTGTACACTGTGCTGAAGGTCTGGAACGACACCCACAGTCTGGACTCACTGCTGTTAAAACCACAGGACATCAAACACCAGTACAGCAGCTAGGTTGCAT
Organism: Thaleichthys pacificus; assembly: GCA_023658055.1. Classification (NCBI taxonomy): domain Eukaryota; kingdom Metazoa; phylum Chordata; class Actinopteri; order Osmeriformes; family Osmeridae; genus Thaleichthys; species Thaleichthys pacificus. The sequence continues at coordinate 1,656,537 of CM042854.1, forward strand.
ATGCAGTCACCTCCACAGTGACATCACCGGGACTTCAGTCTGTTGGGTGAAGGAGATGAAGGGATGAAATCATTCAGTTAAAGGAGAGGACTGACAGGAGAGAATGAAGGGCGATCAACGATGAGACGTCAAAGCTGGAGGGCTTGATGGGATGTTCAGAGTGTCCAGTCAGCAACATGGGGATGTGTGTCAGTCTGGGTCTGGCTGTCTGGGTACACCCTAGGGGAGGGGTGGGTGTGTGTGTGTGGGCCTGTCTGTAAGGGCGTGTTTGTGCATGTGTGCGTGTTAGGGGCTGTGTGTGTGCGTGTTAGGGGTTGTGTGTGTGTTAGGGGTTGTGTGTGTGTGTTAGGGGTTGTGTGTGTGTGTGTGTGTGTTAGGGGTTGTGTGTGTGTGTGTGTGTGTTAGGGGTTGTGTGTGTGTGCGTGTTAGGGGTTGTGTGTGTGTGTGTGTTAGGGGTTGTGTGTGTGTTAGGGGTTGTGTGTGTGTTAGGGGTTGTGTGTGTGTTAGGGGTTGTGTGTGTGTGTTAGGGGTTGTGTGTGTGTGTGTTAGGGGTTGTGTGTCCAGAGTGTGACGGTGCGGTCTGCGGAGGAGGAGAGGAAGGACAGGTCATGTGGGTGCCACCGACACTGGATCACCTTGTCACCGTGCTCCCCCACCACGGTCACAGGAAGCTGCTTCGTCAGGTCTCCTGCACACACACACACACACACACAGGTTAGAACACTAGCATATAAACTGCACACTACTACACAACCTAACATAATAACCAGACGTCTATCTGGAGCAGCTGACCTGGAGGTTATATCTGGTCAGTCTAGTCTAGTATATATCTCTAGATGCAGGGTCCTACCCTGGAGGTTGGTCACCATGACCTTGGTGTCGTAGGAACCGGTGAGTAGGTAACGAGCCCCGGGGGAGAATCGAACCGAGCGCACGTCGCTGGTGTGGGGGCGGTAGGTCTGGACCATGCGCCCCCCTCTGATGTCATACAGCATGCAGCCGCTGTCCTCCTGCCCTGTCGCTAGGAGACGACCACTGGGGTCCACCGCTACCGAGGCAACCGGGCTGCCTGGAGACGGAGGGAGGGAGTAAGGGATGAGGAAGGATGGAAGGAGAGGGAGTGAGGGAGGATGGAAGGAGAGAGGGAGTGAGGGAGGATGGAAGGAGAGAGGGAATGAGGGAGGATGAAAGGGAAGGAGAGAGGGAGGAAAGGAGGATGGGAAAGAGGGAGAGATGGATTAGAGATATACAGACAGAACTAGCTTGTTAATGAAAAGTGTCCATGAATCTAGTGAGTACACATCCATACCTTATAATCCTAGTAGTGTCGTGTGCTAGTATACAGTATGTACTTGTTACCTGGTAACAGGTGCTCTGCAGTGCGTACCTGAGCCATGGAAGGCAGTCCCCACCACCCGTACACAGCTGGGCACACGCAGGTCCCAGAAACGAACCGTCTTATCCTGAGAGCCCGACGCTATCATCCAGCCCCCCAGGTGTACAGAGACAGGATGTGACCTGGGGAGGAAGTGGCACACCATGAAGCATCAACATTAGCACCTCATGTCGTCCACACACACACACACACACACTCATCAGGTAATAGAGAGAAGAGGGAGTTAGTAAATGAGTAAGAGTGTGTGTGTGTGTGTGTGCAACCAGCCCACCTGTGTGTCCACTGAGCGCAGTGCAGCCCCTGGCCTCTCTGACAGTCGGTGGTGTAGATGTTGCAGTCCCCCGCCCCGGCGCTCACCAGGATGGCCCCCCCGCTCTCCGGCCCCTCCAGGAAGGCCAGGTCCCTGACCGTGCCATCGTGCATGCTGAACTCTAGATCTGGACCTGGGGGGGGGGAGGGGAGGAGAAGGGAGAGAGAGAAAAGGAGAGAGAGAGAGGAGGGAGAGAGACAGAAGGGAGAGAGAGGAGGGAGAGAGAGAGGAGGGAGAGAGAGAGAAGGAGGGAGAGAGAGACAGAAGGAGAGAGAGAAAGAAATAGGAAAGGAGAAATATGGAGGCAAGAAGAAGATGAAGATATATAAAAGGTATAGAGTGAGGATATGTAGTGTGTATATGCGTGTGTGAGGACGCGGGGGGCGTACCGGTGGCGTTGCAGGTGTCGGCGCTGAAGGGCAGGACCTTGACGTACTTGTCGTTGGAGCCGGTGGCGAGCAGCTGGCCACAGTGGCTCCAGGCCACGCAGTAGATGGAGCCCTTGTGGTGCTTGTTCCTCTTGAAACACACCTCCGGAGACCTGGTCATACCTGAACCACTGGGGGGAGGAAAGGAGGAGAGGAGAGGAGAGATTTAAGATGGAGAGAGAGAGAGTGTTACCCAGGTGTGTGTATGTGTACCTGGTGTCCAGGGTGTGTGTGTGTGTACCTGGTGTGTGTGTGTGTACCTGGTGTCCAGGGTGTGTGTGTACGTACCTGGTGTCCAGGGTGTGTGTGTGTGTACCTGGTGTGTGTGTGTGTACCTGGTGTCCAGGGTGTGTGTGTACGTACCTGGTGTCCAGGGTGTGTGTGTGTGTACCTGGTGTGTGTGTGTGTACCTGGTGTCCAGGGTGTGTGTGTGTGTACCTGGTGTCCAGGGTGTGTGTGTACATACCTGGTGTGTGTGTGTACCTGGTGTCCAGGGTGTGTGTGTACGTACCTGGTGTCCAGGGTCTCTGGGTAGGCACACACTCGTAGTGTTTTGGAGTTGGAGCCCACGGCGTACAGCCCCCCCGAGGGGTGGAAGGCCACCGCCCGCACCGCCTGCGTGTCCTCCAGGTTGTTCACACACACAAACAGGGCCTTAGGCTGGTCTCCCTGACACACACACACGGACAGAGTCAGTGTCAGAGTGGCTGAGCGGTTAGGGAATCGGAATTCTAATCAGAAGGTTGCCGGTTCGATTCCTGGTCGTGCGAAATTGACGTTGTGTCCCTGGGCAAGGCACTTCACCCTACTTGCCTCGGGGGGAATGTCCCTGTACTTACTGTAAGTCGCTCTGGATAAGAGCGTCTGATAAATGACTAAATGTATAAATGGACAGCACACACACAGACAGATTTAGCATAATTAACAGTATAATTTGGTGTGATCTGATCTCTCCATGTATTCTGTGCCAGCAGAATGTCAGTATGACATGTCAGTATTACTCAGTCTACAGTGTAATCACCTGGATTACACCTCACACTTCATCAGAGGGCATAATCTGGGATTCCCACGTGACATCACAGCTCCCTCAGGATTCATCCCCAAACAGAGCGAAGAATGACGGCTCTCATCTGAAACGCCCTCGACTAGCAGGTGACAGGCTGCTAGTGTGTGTGTGTGTGTGTGTGTGTGTGTGTGTGTGTGTGTGTAGCAGGCGTCCTCACCTCTTTACTCCTGGTTAAGGAGCCTGGAGAGTCTGGTAGTCCTCGCTGGCCACCCTTGTCTTTCTGTGCGCTGTCAACACACACACACACACACACACACACAAATCAGTCCTTATTCATGCATGCATTCATTGCTTCAAAATCCTAATTCACATCAGAAAATAAACTCATTTAAGATTCCCCCAAACCCCCCCTGGCCACCTGCTCTTTCCCCTCCCCCCCTCCCCTCCCTCCCCCTCACCTCTGGGATATGATGGGGGACTCAGTCTGGGAGGGTCACCCCCCGGCCCCCCGGTCTGTGTTGCTGCGGGGTGCTGCTCCCCCCCCCTCCCCCGCCCCCTCCCCCCGCCCCCTCCCCCGCCCTGCTCCGGGGCCAGGCTGGCGGGCTCCAGGGAGTCTCCGTTGCACTGCTGGCTTAGAGACGCCACCTCCTCCCCCAGACTCTCCATGCCCACGTTCAGCTCCTCCAGCTTCTGGATGGACCTGACACACACACACACACACAGGTTAATACACACCAAGGAGGAGCTGAGGACACTAATGATGTGATTCGAATGGAACTGGGCCCTCTGGAGGGGAGGAGGGGGAGGGGAGGAGGGGGAGGGGAGGAGGGGAGGAGGTAGCAGAGGGTGTGGTGGGGCTGTGGAGGGGAGGGGTGATGTAGCAGTGTTGCAGGAGGAGGTGAGAGGCTCTTTGTCCTGCTGACAGACTCCAGGAGGTCCAGGAGAGAGGAGCAGCTTGATGAGGACGAGAGAGAGAGAGAGAGAGAGAGAGAGAAGAGAGGAGAGGAGAGGAGAGAGAGAGAGGAGATGCCCCAGGTGGGCTGGCTGAGAGAGGGGGGCTGGGGGTGAGGGGGGGCAGGGTTGGGGATCTGAATGTGTGTGATGGGGGGAAGGGCTCTAAAGGGCTCTGGGTACTGGAGGGGGGGGGGGGCTCTGGGGAACCCTCACTGTCAGCCCCCCTCCCTCAGCCCCCCTCCCTCCTCCAGTGTCTCCAGGCTGGGTCCCCAGCTAGCTAACTGCTGTCTGCTGACACACACACACACACACACACACTAGCTGCTCAGACGATAGTGTGTACTCCCGTACTTGTTGAGGAACTTCTCGTGAGACTGTGCTGCATGTCGGGGGCCCCGGGGCCCCCCTGCTGGACGCCCCCCTCCAGCAGCATCTGCTGGTACAGCTCTCTCTGCTGCTGCTTGGTCTCCAGGTGCTGCTGGACACGCAGGCGCTGCCGGTAGAACTCCTCGAACCGCTCGGTCGAGTCACGCAGCTGGGGAACACACACACACTATGTATATGTGTGTGTGTTTATATGTATATGCATGTGTATATACGTGTGTGTGTGTTACCTCGTTACTGTCTCCAGGACCAGGTGCGGGGGCGTCCTCTCCCGGGGCGGAGGCAGGCCGCAGGTTCTGAGGTCCTGACCCCATCATCTTATCTACCGGGGTTTCTGTCCTGGAGCTGCACACACACACACACATTATAGATCTGTCTCTCCCTCCCCACCTCCTCTCCCCTCCATCCCCAGATGGTTCCCTCCTCCTCACCTGTCAGGAGACTCCTCGAAGATGGAGCTCTCCATCACCAGGCTCCTGCTCAGGTTCTGCCCCCCCGCCCCGGGGTACTGGAAGTTAGCGAAGGACTGGGACATGGGGGAGGCTCCCCCCCTGCCCCCGGCCGCGTCCCCCCCCGGCCCCCTCTTCTCCGGGCCCGTGAGGCCGCAGGAGAGGCCGTCCAGCGCAGGGTTGAGGGAGCGAGACATGTAGGTGTCTGCAGACTGGGGCCGGCGCAGGGGCGAGGAGGGGTAGGGGGACAGCTTGCTGATGAGGGGGGTCAGGAGGTCGGAGTAGCCGGCCTTCAGGGGCTTGGCCAGCCGGTCCACGTGGATGTTGAGCTGCTTCTGCTCGAAGGCGCAGGAGAACACGCCGGAAGACAGGTTCTGCATCCAGGACAGCAGGGACAGGTCCAGGTCGTCACAGCCGTTCCCACACAGCATGTCCACCCCCAGGAGGACCTCGCCCTCCGTGATCTCCTCGCCCGTCGCCTTGCTCTTGGGGGGGTGGGGGGGGGGGAGGAACCGTTAGCACCTCAGTAGGTTTATTCCTTCATCTTTCCATCTTTTATCTGTCTATTTATCCATCCCTTTTTTTAAATCTGTAATCCATCCATCCTCCCTGTCGTGAACTTTCTAACATAGCTTCACATATTCTGAGACACATCCCCAGAAGGTAATCATCAGTGCCCTACCCCTGACCCCTGACCCTGTGACCCCACCTGACAGAACTCCACGCAGCACTCGTACAGCACGCCCTTCAGCATCAGCTGGAACAGCCGGTTGCTGCTGGCCCTGAAGCCCGCCTCGCTCAGCTTCCTGTCGGCCGGGATGAACTCTGCCACCATGGAGCACGCCTCCTCGAAGCACTGCACCCTCGCCGTGCTCGGGTTCCAGTCCTGGAACACAGTCACACTTAGAACCCTGGAACACTGTCACACTTAGAACCCTGGAACACTGTCACACTTAGAACCCTGGAACACTGTCACACTTAGAACCCTGGAACACTGCCACACTTAGAACCCTGGAACACTGTCACACTTAGAACCCTGGAACACTGTCACACTTAGAACCCTGTGTATCTGTGTGTGTACGTGTATCTGTGTGTGTGTGTGTGTCTGTGTGAGAGACGTGCCTTGAACTCGGCGTGGTTGGTGAGGCGGGGCAGGGTGAGGAGCAGACACAGCTTGCTGTAGTCGTCTTTACAGGGACAGAACTCCTCCAGAGAATGAAGACACTTCACAGCCTCCTGCATGGTGAACTCCAGCTGGGGGGAGAGAGGATGCAGATTAGGCGGCATCCTCACTGATTCAAATCATACATACTCATTTACTTAAAAGAGATCAACAATGATAATACAAGACTCAGACAGAAAGATGCACACTTCAGTAATACTGAATCCCTCCTAGCCTAAACTCAGGATCTATTTTTAACATCGATACAGAACCCTCCCTGTTGACGTGTCATCTTGCTCTCCAAGACAACGCTTCTAAATGTCAACATGACAAGACTTCCTGTTTAACGTCCAATCAGATGAGGGATTTAGGAGTCAGACATATGAGAAGGACACAATCTGAGGGTAACAGGCACAGCTGGTCAGGGAAACCATGACGCACAGACACACACACACACAGACACACACACACACAGACTTACATGCTGAGGCTCATCCTCTGCAGACATGGCGTTATTCACACAGAGCGCTTCCAGAAACTTCTGCTTCAGAACGATGTAGCGAAACCTACAAACACAACGAACAATAACCACAACAGCCCAGAACAATAACTACAACAGCCCAGCCCAACAGAATAACCCCAAACCACAGCATCAGGTCCCCTCCCCCCCCCTCCCCCCCCCTCCCCCCCCCCTCCCCCTGTGTACATAAACATAACCACACACCTTTTCCCGTCAAACTTGTCCATGCACTCCAGGGGTTGAATGAACTGCAGCACCTCATCCCACTGGCCGTCCAACACCAGCTGTCTGTCCAGAGACACACACACACACACACACTCACTCAGCAGCTGTCTGTCCAGAGACACACACACACACACTCACTCAGCAGGGGTCCCAACACACACACACACACACACACACAGGGGTCCTAACACACTGGGTTATCAACACACACACACACACTCACCAGGGGTCCTAACACACTGGGTTATCAACACACACTCACTCACTCACCAGGTGTCCCAACACACACCAGGGGTCCTAACACACTGGGTTATCAACACACACACACGCACACTCACCAAAGGCTCTAACACATTGGGTTATCAAGAGGATATATGCAGGTACACAAACACTACACACACACACACTCAACAGTGCTACAGAACAAGCAGAGGCCTCAGTCTGAAGGGTTGGTGAGGCCCCCTGCTAATTGTTGACGGTCTTTGTTAGCGGTTCTCCAGCAGTAAAAGAGGGCAGAGAGGAACAGGAGATGAATAGGCCCTGTGTTAACAAAAGACCCTGTCCCACAATGCAGTTCAGACCACAGCTTCATCTGAATACTAAAGTAGTCTTGGTACAACACACAGACAGACAGACACACACAGACACACACACACACACACAGACACACAGACAGGCCTTGCCTTACCTTCATAACATTCAAGAAAAAAGTGTTGCTTTCATCAGGGAATACGTTTCATTATAAATGTCTCACACACTCTGCCCCCCCCAACACACACACTTTATTAAGAAAATTATATTCAACAGCTGCATCCTCAGTTACATAAAAAAGAAAAGAAAAGCTGTCCCACCCATATCTGAGAACAAACATACACCTCTGGCACTGATTCAAAAAGGGGTCAGATAACCGACTGAAACATAAACGTAAACAATAACAACAACAGGCCAGTCCGGGGCGTACCTGAGGAAGAGCATGTCGTCAGAGTACAGGCCGTTGATGACTCCACTCTCCTTCTCCAGCGCCAGCATGCTGATGTGCAGCTTCCTGGAGTTCAGGAAGTCCAGGATCACCTTGATGATCTCCACCTCCTTCACGTTGATGATCTCCTCCGCTGTCATGGCGACGACGGGCTGCAAGCGGAGGATTCAAGTCAGATGTCTTTGCAACGTCACCGAGGGGCGTTGGAAGTGTAGAACTGTGTCTAAACCAAGATAAACTTTCAAACAACACAACAACATTAACAAACTATCAGTAACAGTGACTCATATGGAAATAAGATACGGCTACATTTCAATGTGTAGCTAACAATGTTTTAAGTGTGTTCTTCATTTCAGCAAACGGCTGTTGTTTTAGGAATGTTTTTATTTAAAGCCCAGTTCATCATATTACCATCAGGTCTGTTTTGATGTCTCTCTCTCTCTGTGTACTACATGCTGTTCAATGAACCATTCATGAAGAGTGACCACACTAAAATCCAATCCTGACAATCCTGTATGGCCCTGCATGGACTATTAATCTATTAATCCTATTAACAAACTTTACTTTCACTGGGTACAGAACCTTTTTGTCTGGGTGTTAAATCCCTTTGTAAACAAGCCGAGCACTCCAGATGCAGACCTAAAAACGCCAATAATGCCCCGAGAGCGATCTCATTATTCCTGCTCTGTACAAGATAATTAACAATCTACATTCAGGGACGGTACAATGTCTGCAGTTTATAGATAATCCAATTACATAAAACGGTGCTTTCAATTATGTAATAATAACACTCAATCAGAAGAATCAGATGGTCGACATGAGTTTCTCGTTTACCATAACGTTACGAGGCGTACTCTTTATAATGCATTCATTCATGCATCCACACCGGAGACAATGACTGGATATCGAACCGATCGGCATCTTTAGTTTATCAGCGTGTAATCTATCTATGAGATACAAATATTGTAGCTAGGTAGCTGTACTGGGTCTGGGTGGGGTTCAGATTCACGCAGCTAGCTGCTAACAAGAGTCAAGACAGCTAATAAACACAAGCTTTCGAGTATCCACAACATAAGAGGATTAGCCATAGCTGGCTAGTTAGATAACGGGAAAGTAGGCTACATTTGCAAGCGAGATTATGCACATCTTTAAAAAAATTCAAGTACTAGATAACATAGCGACTAGCGTGATGAAGTCTGTCTCGTCTAGAGAACCGACCCAAATAGTCATGACAGATTGAACACAAGGAATTGGCTTTTCAGGCCAGGCATGGGAGACATGCATCATCCGCTAGCTGGCTAGCGGGCGGGGTGGATGGGAGCTCCAGACAGGGTTCCCTTTCCACTCAATTACTTGCTATTACAAACGAACAAAAAAAATGTCTCACCTGTCTAAAAATGCATGAGCTGAATATATGCTGCTCAAATATGCCTCTGTGGTGTTGGCAGACGCTGTCACGACGTTGCCGTTGGGTTTTGTCAATATCCAGTATACTCCACCTTGCTTGTCTTGTCGCGGCTTGCTCGATCTTTCCGCTGCTACCCAGCCCCTGGTTGTCAAGCAAGCGGACTGCCTCGTTCTACCAATCACAGCTGAGATGTCAGTTTTGCCCCAGGGCAAAGTAAAAGGTCGCGTTCAATTACTTTAAAACCACCCTTCTCATTTGAGCTCCTCTCTCCTTTTTGTAGAATTCTCAAATCTGAGATCAAATCTGATCTAAATCGTAACAGGATTAGGAATTTCAACAATTCTACCTCATGCATCTTTCCAGCAATATTTTTCCTGCTCAATCCCCCTAATTTCGCCACTTTTTCTTCAAGTAAGTAAATTAGATTAGTCCTCTATTCTCGTTTTAACTTTATTAGATATGCCGAGCTACTTCAATCAATCCTGCCTGAGGATTGAGGACTGTTTTAATTTGTAACTATATGTAGGCCTAATAACTTAAATATATTTTTATAAACTTTTATTTCCCCCATAGCGTTAATTTTGGTTAATTTAATTTATATTGATACATGTATACTCTTAATTTTAACTTTAACTTCTTTTTTTTACTCTGTGTATCTTGTAAAATCTTGTGTCCGTGAAAAGGAATGCCTTGAATGTAAAAAATAGTGTGCTACGAGTTGGTTTTGTGGTTATGTGATGCTGATTTACGACAATTGAATTAGCAATTAATATCACGGCCGCGACAAGCAATAGGTTGTCTTGGACCTACAACGCAATCTGATGTACCTCTCTCGCATGAATAGAATGAATGGAATCTAATCAGACGCGCGAATGGCGATTGTTTAAAATTAAACAAGACTGTTTTCAAAACACGGGTCCGCGAATCGAGAGTGAATTGCTCAAATCATGGTAAGATTCTGTTTCCATTAAATCGTGATGGGGTTTTAAAGATCTAAAGCCACACCTTTTGCACCGTTTCTGTAATTCAGGAGTCAAAATACCGGAGTAAACCCATGAAATGGACAGTTGATGACTGCAAACTTGCCTGCAGCAGAGTCCATACTGCATACAGGCCCAGCTGCAAGACCAAAGTTCAGACAGTTGTAAGTGTTGACATGAAAAAGTTATGACAATAGACATAACCGTCTGCTACACTATAAAGATTATAGGCCTATCCTCAATGTTGACGAAACGGCAACAAACGTCCAATGGAAAAAATGTCTAACTCTTTTTTAGCACATATCTCCTGAACCAGAATCTAAGGCTGAGGGGTGGACCACGAGGAAGCCATTGCCAGAGAAAGTAAATTATCCGTTTTAACATCCACGGCCACAGGCCAAATTCATGTGTATAAAAAACTTGTAGTCTTGTGACATAACATTGTGAAACTAGCCTTAGTGTTACCTTCTGTCTCAGTACCACACATCCAGATCCGAGGCGGAGATGACCCCGGTTGTCCCCATCCACCTGACACAGTCTGGGTCCAGCAACTCATCAGACGGAGACGATGATAATGGCGATGGTGAAGATGTCAGGAAAGCGCACAGCAAGTGGCGGAGAGAAAGAGAGTCTGGCAGCGGGGAGCAGTGGGGGAATGTCGATATCAACGTCGGTAGGATCCAGGAGGAGTTTCTAAATCGGATTCACAATCTTCGGAATAACCTGATGGACATGAAGGTGACGCCTGTTTCAGTGAGTGTGAAAGCGTCTTTGGAAGCACAAAACCATCAACAGGATCACATTTGTATTTTATTACAGGATTACCTATACCTGGGGCTCTCACAATAGTTTTTTGTATAAAACATGTAACTAAATATAGGGTAATTTAGGCCCATATAACCTGTTGATGCTCTACAGTCGTTCATGTTGACATCATTGGCCTGCACTTTCACAGGAAGAATCTTACTCGTTTGTAACGGAGTACTAGTCTATGGTTGGTTTGTTGATGAGACGGTTTAATGAGTGGTGTTAAAGAATGAATGATTCACGTGTGTACGTTTATGTTTAAATCACTCAAAGGATGACCAGCCTGGAGATGGAAACTGATGTTGGATCATCAAAGTGAAATAAATAATGGACCATTAAGTCGACAACGGCTCCACATCTAATTCACATACAATATGTTTTGTAAGAAATAAATAATCTTTATTTCATTTAACTTGCTCGTTGAAATAAATTGGTAACATTTGTCGTAATGCGTGTATGAAAACATTTGACGCAGTTCCTTTAAAAAAGTTGACCGTTAACTTTTCGGATTTCACAATGCGCGAATGAAATGTCCTAACGGGGGATCCGTAGTCGGCGATTAGCACAGTGGAAAAATGTTGATGTTGACAAAGTTGGCTAGAAGGACTCTGACTTAAAGATAAACAAGACATCATTTTAGGTGGTGAGTAGTTGTAATTTTAAAACGGTTGAGGTTAGAACGCAATTTATTATGTTCATCGTAAATGTCACCCGCTGGAATTCAACACTCCCAAGTATAGCTCGAGAGCTGTCTAAAAATATTCCCAGTACTACTAAATTGGCCAGGGCAACTGCACTCGAGTACGTGAAGCGGAGAGAGTACACTAAGTACAGACATGTAGGCTAAGCCTTCAAAGCGTTATACAGAACCTCAGTCGTTATCTACGAGTAAATATTACGCTACTTTTTGCTAGATTGCTGCATCACTGTTGGCACATCCAAGGAATTGATTGTTGCAGTTCGTAGCTAGTCAGAAATCTACGTCGCATTAATTGACCGTCGTGTGGGCGTTGGTACTGTGTGGTAAATGTATCAAAGGTAAGCCAGTGAAAGCAGAGGCAAGCTGTGAACTTCAATCACAGTAGCTAGTTAGCTAACTGTTCTGTTGCACCTGGCAAGCTAGTAGTGGTTGTGGCTAACTCGAGATCGACATTACAGCACGCGCAACTCAACCGAGTACATTTAAGGCTATTCTTGACGCAGACTAGTTAGCGAACTGATGATGCGTCTCTGCTGTTGTACTTCTCCCAACTTAATCAGAAATAGCAAGAGTTCATCATATGTCACACTCAAAGCATTACATGAATGTTTCTCTGTTGTGTAATGGCCTGGTAATGAAGGTCTATATCCGCCTTTCTCAACCCTGGTCCAGGGAAACGTCTAAAACATGCAGGGCAGGGGTCTGTATGAAATTAACAACCTAGTCTGAGGTAAAGTTAATGTCATCATATTTGCGAGTCTGCTTCAGAATATTGGTGGTCGAGAGATTCCAAATGCCAAGACCCATCTGGACAAGACCCATCTGAGGATCCATTGTCTCTGGATCTCGTCAGATCATCTGTGGGGAGAGTTCTTATTTCCTCCACAAAATAATCACCCTTTACCCTGACCTTGCAGTTGTGGTTCCTGTCAGCTTGGAGTGGCCCAGGTTGGACACTAGAGTGAGGCATCATGGGTAACACCAGCGACCGTATGTCCGGCGATCGCCATGGCTCCAAGGCCCATCGCTCAGACAGTGGAGGCAGCCACAAGGACCACGAGCCCAGCAAGCTGGTGGACAGCACCGACGACCCCAACATCTTCAACACACACGGGCCAGAGTCTAAGGTTGGTAGACCCGGGGCTGTCCACCCGGGGCTGGCCACCCCAGGCTGTCCACCCGGGGCTGGCCACCCCAGGCTGGCCACCCCGGGCTGTCCACCCCAGGGCTGTCCACCCCAGGGCTGGCCACCCCAGTCTGTCCACCCCAGTCTGTCCACCCCAGGCTGTCCACTGTCTGGGGGGACCTTCCCTCTGACCGGTCCTCTCTGTGCCCTCAGACGCTGGGAGAGAAGGAGTTCACCCCGGACCTGGACGACCTGGTGAAGACCAGCCCGCAGTCCCGGCCCACGGTGATCCGCTGGGCCGGGGGGGGGAAGGAGGTCTACATCGCAGGGTCCTTCAACAGCTGGAACACCAAGATCCCCCTCAACAAGAGGTACAGGCCGGTGACCCTCGAGCTCAGGGGCCTTCAACCCTGGTCCTCGGGGACCCCCTGTCCTGCATGTTCTAGATGTTTCCCTGCTCTAACACACCTGATTCTGCTGTTGTCCCTCCTGTCTGTCTGTTTGTCTGTAGCCATAACGACTTTGTGGCGATCCTGGACCTCCCAGAGGGAGAGCACCAGTACAAGTTCTTTGTGGACGGCCAGTGGATCCACGACGCCTCAGAGGTGAGCCCTGCCACCGCTCACGAGGGACCGAGCGTCCTGGAACATCCTGGGGAGGATCAGCCGAGTCGCAGGCAGGAAACATGGTGCTGGTGTTTTAGAACTACAGACTTTATGAACCTTCTTCTCTCTCTTCCCTTCCTCTTTCTCGCACGCTCCCTGTACCTTTCTCCTTCCCTCTCTCCTTCTCCCTCTCTCTCCCTCTCTCTCCTTCTCCTTCCCTCTCTCCCTCTCTCTCCATCCCTCTCCTTCTCTCCAGCCCGTGGTGACCAGTCAGCTGGGAACCATAAACAACCTGATCCAGGTGAAGAAGTCTGACTTCGAGGTGTTTGATGCTCTGCAAGTAGACTCTCTGGAATGTTCCGAAACAGGTAGGGCCTAGGATGTTGGCACTGATGAATCACCAGCAGAACGGGACTTGCAATCATGATTGTTTATGGTTGATGGTCTAGACCTGCTGGCGGGTGGTAAAACGTGTGTCTGTCTGTCTTTTTCTGTGTGCGTGTGCGTGCCTCAGATCTCTCCAGCTCCCCTCCAGGTCTGTACGGACAGGAACAGTACATGTTCAAACCTGAGGAGCGCTTCAAGGCCCCGCCCATCCTCCCCCCGCACCTGCTGCAGGTCATCCTCAACAAGGACACCAACATATCGGTCAGTCTCTATTCATTCCTCCTTCTCTATCTCTCTGACTCTCTATACCCCTCTTGCCCCCCTCTCTCTCTCTCTCTCTCTCTCTCTCTCTCTGTCTCTCTCTCTCTCTCTCTCCCCCCCCCTCTCTCTGGGTGTTGTGTAACATGTCTCCTGTTCTGTGTCTCCAGTGTGATCCTGCTCTTCTGCCTGAACCAAACCATGTGATGCTCAACCACCTGTATGCTCTCTCTATCAAGGTAGGCACACACACACACACTAGAGCCCGACCGATATATCGGCGGGCCTATATTATCGGCCGATATTGGGCATTTTCCAAACTATCGGTATCGGCATTTATAATGGCCGATAAATGAATATTAATCTTAATGAATAATTTTTATTTTTATTTTTTTGTATTGTGTTTTTGTTCAAAGGTCTTTAAGTTTCATATCTTAAGTTTGTATTTTTATACATTTTATTGATCAGAAACTGCATTAACTGCATTAACATATTATTTTAGTGAGGAAATAATAACAGGAGTCAGATGGCTGAGCAGTTAGGGAATCGGGCTATTAATCAAAAGGTTGCTGGTTCGATTCCCGGCCATGTCAAATGACGTTGTGTCCTTGGGAAGGCACTTAAACCCTACTTGCCTCGGGGAATGTCCCTGTACTTAGTCGCTCTGGATAAGAACTTCTGCTAAAAGTTACTAAATGTAAACTACAAATAACTACTGTTAGGGAAATCAGTTTGTTTTGTTACGCGTTTCTGGATTAAAAATAAATAAATAATATCGGCCGATATCGGAATATCGGATTTTTTAATCACCAAATATTTGTATCGGTATCGGCCTTAAAAATCCTTTATCGGTCGGACTCTAACACACACACACAATCACACTCTCTCTTTTGTCACGTCTCCTTTCTCTCTCTGACTCTCTCCTCCATCCCTGTCTCTCTACCTTCCTTCCCCTCTCTCTCTCTCTCCTCCAGGATGGAGTGATGGTTCTCAGTGCGACTCACAGATACAAGAAGAAATACGTCACGTCGCTGCTTTACAAGCCCATCTAAACCACGCACTGACCCGTAACACACACACTCTGCCTGCGTGTGTGTGCGCTGTACTGTGCTGTACTGAGTACAGCACGCTCCTGCTCCCATGGTTAGGGTTGTCATGTCTAGCTGAGGTTCATTTGAAATTCTTTAAATTGTATTTGTGGATTTTAATAATAACCAATATGGGAACAATATCCCGTAATGCCTAGCCCCCCTCTCCTACCCCCCTCTCCCAGCCCCCCTCTCCCAGCCCCCCTCTCCCAGCCCCGAAAGCAACCCAAGCTCTTAACTATGCAGAAGTAACTGCCCCCAAACTGCTGCAGCTCTCTGCTGGACCAGGTCACCTGCATGTTTGTGTTACTACTTCTTTAGGTTTGTTGATTGACTGAATAGGAATGTATCCCGTCTGCTAGCCTGTGTGTCTGTATGCATACCGGGGCTTGAACACTTGAAGAATTGTTGCACAAGTGTTTGACTGTGACGGATGTGTTTCACTAGTGTGGTCTCCTGTATGTTCACACCCAAAACTTGGTATTTATTCAGCTAAATCAAAGGGCCTGTTACTGTTGATTCGCATTAGCATTTAAATAAGTGATGAATATTATGTTAAATTCTGTGTCTGTATTTTAATCACGCATGTATTTACCATAGGAAATGTCATTCTGTGCAGTGACAGTCCAGTTCTAGGCCTCACTGTGTGGTTGGTGTAGATCTATACAGTGCTCCACTCAATGAGACGCCTTCATACCAAAGGATGTGAGGAGTTAACGTAATACTGCAAACACTTCATGTAGCTTAACAGGTGAGCGCGAGGAAAGGCTCGCGAACGGAAGCAATATTCCTGCTGAGGGCAATCAACGTTTTTTTTTTTTATGTTGCTTTAGTAGGCTACGCGAAAATTACAAGAAAAAACTTTAATTTTAAAACTGTAACACTGTTTTGTAAAAAAGCTTTGCAGCATTACTGTGTACTGTAATTATGCCAATGAAGAGCGGTTGTTTCACTTTGATGCGAATAAAAAGTTTAAAAAAAGGGACGATTATGAATCGTTTGTGTGACATCATTAGTTAGTGTTAATTGAGATGTCCAAATAATGATGGCAAATAGAAGAAAAAGCATTCCAAAAAGCGCTCATTCTTCTGTGTTTGCTTTGTCATATTCATAAAAAATGCACATGTGACACATATTTTGAAGATTTTTATTTAATCGTTTTGAACCCCAAAAGCAGTTGTTGATTATACTGTGCCAACACAACACACACGTATTGGCCATCAATTGTCTGACACATGCTCCACACTGGAACCCTGCATCGGCATTCTAGTTCAGTCTTAACTCTTCATCATCATCCTACAGAATCTCATAAAACAAGCTGCACTTCTACCACATCTGCATTCTGCCTCTGATACTATATACAAATACACGCCAGGACTAACTATACACAGCTTCATATTACTGTGGCTCCAAGCAAACACTTTTTAAAAAGGCATTGTTTACGCTCAGGTTAACTCCGTCTGACCCGATCTCAAGCACGATCCGGATAATCAATGGATTCAGCTTCTGCTTTGGTACCACGATACTTTTCCTTGAAATTATTTTTCAATTATCGCATAGAAAATAACTAAACCGTATTGGATTTTTAGAGGATTTATAATCAAATGTTTGGCCATTTCCACAAGGAATTTTTTAACTGAATAGAGCGCAAACAAGACCTTGCTGGCAACTACCGCCATTCTGTAGTATCGAAGTTAACAGCAAGCAAGAGTGACTTCAAGGCCATTTCTACCGGGCAAACCTCAGGAGCTTACCCCCCTAAGCGAACTTTAAAGGCAAGCGAAGCAGCAATATTAGAGTTTATAAGTGGGCATAACAATTAAATTATGTGCTCGTTTGTGTCACTCCTAATTTAAAGGCATGTGTTTTTGAATTCGTGACAGATGAGACTTAATTTAAAAACTGGCTTCAGCATTCACAACACAATGGATGATAACATATAGCAGAAACATATCCACTCAAATAAGCGAAATAAATCTTAATACAATGATGTTTGACATCAAAATAAT
The DNA here is from genome assembly GCA_023658055.1 of Thaleichthys pacificus. Lineage (NCBI taxonomy): Eukaryota > Metazoa > Chordata > Actinopteri > Osmeriformes > Osmeridae > Thaleichthys > Thaleichthys pacificus. The sequence goes on from CM042854.1 coordinate 1,673,718, forward strand.
AGAGATATGTAATGCATAGCTATTGCACAGCTACCCAGGTATTCAACTTTGCATACAGCAAAGGTTTGAAATATGATTATCCGCACACACAAAAAAAACACAATACAGTAAAATGCATGTAGCCTAATATACAGCATAAAAGTGGCGTTTTATACAGTACGGGACAGTCATCACACCAGGGGCTAAGAATACCTTGTGACATCTTCACTAATCGCCAATTCTTGAACGTTGGTCCCACCAGTAGCCTGCCAAAGTTTGTAACAACTAGTTTACGTTTCCAATAACGTTTATTGCCAATACCACGGCGAAATAAACCCCCGAAAACCAAACGAAATACTTTTCAGAATTTACTCACTATTGAATCTCCTTACATTTTAGAATGTGGAATTCAGATCCATATTTTTGGTCCGATGATCATCAAAATCTGCTCATTAAGAGCAAACGTCTAACATAAACTGAACTGTCTAACGGTTACCGTCTATGGTCCTACTGGCTTTCGGACAGCAGCCAATTACACGTCGCCATCACGATGTCACAGATGGTCTCGGTTGCCAGGGTGACGGTGACAGCGAAGCCCCGTCACCACCAGGCGGGTCATTTGCATGGATAGCGCAAAACGGGCGAAACGAGAAGAGTTCAAAGTTAAAACTTTGGCAAGTATTGGTGATCCCCTTGTTCCGCGAACTAAAAAGAAAAACTTTTAAATCCTCCTTTTGATCAGTCTTCTCATGCATCAACACTGCAGAAAAAAGCAACTACATTTCGTTTCAGTCAGTAGTACTAGATTAAAGAGTAGGCTAGCATAATATTGCACTGACGGTCTTTTAGCCTTGTAAGTAAATAATTCAGTTCCAGTGTCTCGGGCGAAAAACAAAAGCTGGTGCACTATGATCATTCCATAAAACGAGGTCATGACCTCATTATTGCACATGCGCAACAGACCACTCCTATTAGGAAGTGTGAAAACGTGTGTTCGGACCAGTTCCATTTCAACCCCCTGCACCCCTTACCTAGCTCCTGATCCCAGACCCTTCAGTGTCTGAAGAAACTGGACAGGTGAAAACAAAATGGTGGCAACTCCATCCAACCAATCAGAGGGCTAGATGGAGCCATGAGCCCTTGGGTTCCACCAATCCAGTCCTCTCAGAACAAGGGGCCCAAATAAATAAGGAACCCGGGAGAGGAGGGGCCAGGGACAGAAATGGAACCGGCCCAAGGTTCTGCTAGCCAGGGCTGAGAGACGGTTCTCCACGAGCTCTCTCCATGAGAACCACAAGGAACAGGCAGGAGTTCATCATCACACATTCCTCCACTGTCTGCTGGGACTCTGGATGTCAATGTGTTTGCATTGGACTTGCAAAACAAAAGGTCTTTGTTCGAGATGAGCCACAAGGAGTAAAACTTGCATTTCTGTGGCAGTCAAAGTTCAACATAGTTTTTTCTTTTCTCCGCAAGAGATTGATCATGTGTGTGTGTGTAGGGGGGGGGGGGGAGGTAGGGAGAGGAGGGGTTACAGGTGCAGTATGAAATACGTGTCTGTTTGACTACAATTCCTTTCACAGGCCGTGAGTTGACATGCATGAACACTTAAACCATCCTCTCAGGCTGTCTGGCTGTGGGTAGAGGCTCCTCTTACGAGCTGATCCAGGGTCAGGTTCTGCTGCCCGCTCCCATCCACAGCACCAGGCCGGGCGTGACGACAGCTGGCCTCAGACCAGCACGTAGGAACAACCTTTACCTTCTCCATCTGCTCCAGCCTGGAGGACACACATCGCTATGACCACCAGAGACACGTTACCGACGCAACCCTCATCTGTTTGCTCAGCGATCGCCATGGGGATGGGAATACGCTGTACCAATCACAGACACCAAAGCTGCAGCTGGGGGAGGGGAGGGAGGGAGAGGAGGGAGGGAGTAAGGGAGATTGGATGGTACTTGTAAGGGGGGTTCAGGGGCTGTATTGCCAGCAGGAGAGAGATGGAGAGAAGTAGGAAAGGTGAGGTGAGGTTGAGGAGAGTCAGGAGGAGAGGAGGTGGGGGAGAGGAGGTGGGGGAGAGGAGGTGGGGGAGAGGAGGTGGGGGAGAGGAGGTGGGGGAGAGGAGGTGGGGGAGAGGAGGGGGGGGAGAGGAGGTGGGGGAGAGGAGGTGGGGGAGAGGAGGTGGGGAGAGGAGGTGGGGGAGAGGAGGGGGGGGAGAGGAGGTGGGGGGGCAGGTGGGGGAGAGGAGGTGGGGGAGAGGAGGTGGGGGGCAGGTAAGGCGACAGATGTGTATCTGTAAAGGGGGGGGGGGGCAGGAAGTCTAAGGATTGGCAGTGGGTAGAGTAGGTAAGGCAGGTGTGTGTGTGAGGGGGTTTCGTGTAGGGTAAAAGAGTGTGGAGTCTTGGCTGTCTTGGTGCAGAGGTCGAAGTTCAGAGGTCGTAGTGTTGAGGCTGGTTCTCTTAACAGGTCACGGCCTCGAGCAGGCATTGGCTACCGCGCTTCCTCCCCGTCGCCACGGCAACCTCAGGGGCGTCGCCAAGCTTCAGGAAACCCCAATGAGTAGGCCGCTCCCGAGAAGCACTTCCTGGTTCCTCAACTGAGAGAGGGAGAGGAGGGGAGGAGTCATTCACTGTTGTTCTTTGTTGTTACTTGGTAGGCGCACACAGTAGTAGAGGTGAAAGCACGGCCAAAATGTTAGTGAGATGAAAATGGACACATGATCACACTGCAAACACAGCAATTCGGGCTACGCATTCTTCTCCTGCTCAAAATACCCCCCCCCCCACCCACACACACCTGCTGTTTGTTTGTGTCGCTGGGTGAAGTATGTGTGTGTGTTCATGACATGAGGCAGTCAACTGCAAGGCCGTTGAATGACAGGGCTGTTTCCAGGCCGACAGACTGTTTCTGAACCCTGTCCTAGAGGAACCTGCTTGCGAGGGCCGCTGGAATGACGGCACACACACACACACACACACACACACAGGATGGAAACTAGGCCGTCGGCATGCTAAGTGTGTGAGGCTCCAGTGGTAGGTAGTCCAGGGCCTTGTGGCCTCACTGTGTCCTGGTATTCTAACATGGTGTGAGGGGTGTTTCTAGGTAAACACAGTTATATCTGGACTCGGTTTATTAGGTAACAGTTATATTTGGACTCCATGGCGATAGTGACTAGGCGGATGGTGAAGCAGTGATGTCACAGCATGTCCCAAACAGGCAGAACCCCAGCCCTGGTAGAACCCCAGCCCTGGTAGAACCTGCCCCTGGTAGAGGGCAGGACCAGGGCCAGGGCCCAGAGCCAGAACCAGGGCCCAGGACCAGAACCAGGGCCCAGGACCAGGGCCCAGGACCAGGGCCCAGGACCAGGGCCAGGACCAGGGGCCAGGACCAGGGGCCAGGACCAGGGCCCTGGACGAGGGCCCAGGACCAGGGGCCAGGACCAGGGGCCAGGACCAGGGCCCTCGTCCAGGGCCCAGGACCAGGGGCCAGGACCAGGACCAGGGCCAGGGGCCAGGACACGGCTAACTGTTACCAGTATAGGGGGAGGAGGAGGAGCTGAGAGAGGAGAGCCTGAGCTCGTTCTTCTGGGGAAGGAAGAGGAGAGAAGAGAGGAGAGAGAGGAGGAGGTGTTGAGAAGGAGGAGGAAAAGGAGGAGGAGAGGGGGTGGAGAGGCATAAAACACAGGATGAAGGAGCAGGTGAGACAGACAGGTAGACAGACAGACAGCAGGCTGGGTGTCCATAGAGACAACAACGATGTCTAACACTATGAGTCGGAGAACAGTGACCTTACAACACACAGATAAGTCTACAGGTATCTACAGATGTCTATAGAAGTCTACAGGTATCTACAGATGTCTATAGAAGTCTACAGGTATCTACAGATGTCTATAGAAGTCTACAGATATCTACAGATGTCTATAGAAGTCTACAGATATCTACAGATGTCTATAGAAGTCTACAGATATCTACAGATGTCTATAGAAGTCTACAGGTATCTACAGATGTCTATAGAAGTCTACAGATATCTACAGATGTCTATAGAAGTCCACAGGATATCTACAGATGTCTATAGAAGTCTACAGATATCTACAGATGTCTACAGAAGTCTACAGATGTCTACAGATGTCTATAGAAGTCTACAGATATCTACAGATGTCTATAGAAGTCTACAGATATCTACAGATGTCTATAGAAGTCTACAGATATCTACAGATGTCTATAGAAGTCTACAGATATCTACAGATGTCTATAGAAGTCTACAGGTATCTACAGATGTCTATAGAAGTCTACAGATATCTACAGATATCTATAGAAGTCTACAGATATCTACAGATGTCTATAGAAGTCTACAGATATCTACAGATGTCTATAGAAGTCTACAGATATCTACAGATGTCTATAGAAGTCTACAGGTATCTACAGATGTCTATAGAAGTCTACAGATATCTACAGATGTCTATAGAAGTCTACAGATATCTACAGATGTCTATAGAAGTCTACAGATATCTACAGATGTCTATAGAAGTCTACAGATATCTACAGATGTCTATAGAAGTCTACAGATATCTACAGATGTCTACAGAAGTCTACAGATATCTACAGATGTCTATAGAAGTCTACAGATATCTACAGATGTCTATAGAAGTCTACAGATATCTACAGATGTCTATAGAAGTCTACAGATATCTACAGATGTCTATAGAAGTCTACAGATATCTACAGATGTCTATAGAAGTCTACAGATATCTAAAGATGTCTATAGAAGTCTACAGATATCTACAGATGTCTATAGAGGTCTAGCATGGGAGAGACTGCATGCACGGTACCTCCAGGTTGGTCCTGGCTTTCTTCAGCACATCACGAGTCCGAGACACTGGAATAACAAAGAAAAACAAGCGTGATTATTATACTCACACTCACCTAACAGATCCCCCACACACACAGACACACCCACAGACACCCACACACAGACACACCCACACACAGACACACCCACACACAGACACACCCACACACAGACACCGGCAGGTACGTACGCTGGTTGACGATGAAGTGCTCCATGCTCTCCTTGGTTCTGCTGGTGCTCCTCAGTCTCATCACGGTCTCCTGCAGAACCTCCTCCTTCTCCGCCATGCGCAGCGTCAGAGACACCAGCTCCTCCTGTAGGCCTCTCTCCTGCTCTCACACACACACGCACGTACACACACACACGAACACAAGCATGCACGGACGCACACACGGACACACACAAACACAACATTCACATTAGTATTGATACAGAGTTTTATAAGGTTGTTTTATGAGGTAGACTTTCAGAACAAGGCCAAACCCTATCCTCCCCCCCAGCCCCTCCATCCCTAGCCCCAGCCTCCTCCCCAGCCTCCCTCCTCCCCAGCCTCCTCCCCAGCCTCCCACCTTCTTCAGGATGTGAAGAGAGCGCTCTGAGCTGGGCAGGGCAGCTCTCCAGAACATCCTGAGCAGAGAAACCGACTCCTCCAGGATCTGCCTCAGGGTCCTAGTGTCCGACAGCAGACTCCTCACACACACGTAGTCCAGGGCCTGCCACACACACACACACACACACTGACATGAGACTGCATGTTGACTGACAGTGCTATTGAATGAAGACTAAAACCATGATAAAGACTCATTTCAAACAATTCTAAATGAAACAGTCTCCCCCTTTGGCCCCGCCCCCTCCTCACCTGCTCCTGGCCACTCTCCACCAGTGATTGGCTGAGAGCCGTCTCCATGCGCTGCACTAGGCTCCTCCCCTCCAGGACCTGCTGCTGCAGGGAGCTGAAGTCGTCCACGTGGCCGACCGCGTGGCGCCCGTTAGGGTTGGAGAACGAGCCGTCAGGAGCCTCCCCCTCCAGGTCAGAGTGGGGGTCCAGAGGGTCTGGAGGAGGGAGGGAGGGAGGGGGGAGGAGGAGGGGAGGGAGGAGGGAGGGAGGGGGGGGGGGGGAGGAGGAGGGAGGGAGGGTGGTGGGAGGGAGGGGGGGAGGGAGGAGGAGGGAGGGAGGGAGGGGGGAGGGAGCGAGGGGGGAGGAGGAGGGGAGGGAGGGAGGGAGGGAGGGAGGGAGGGGGGGGGAGGAGGGAAGGGGAAGGAGGAGGAGGAAGGGAGGGGGGGAGGAGGAAGAAGAGTAAGTTTCTGACTGGTACATTTAGCTTCCTGATATTATCATGGTTGACGATTCACTGTTACAGGTTACCGTGCACATTAAACAAACACTAATTAGTAACACCATCGAAACACCACACATCTTAGTCGGCAGAAACCAGCATGCTAACATGTGACTGCAGATCAAGAGGTCGCCGGTTCAAATCCCCCCTGTGCTATACGTCGCTTTGGATACAGTATGACAGTGACATCAGAGCTGAGTCAGACCGTTGACGGTGCTGTGGCTGTCCTCCAGGTCAGGGTAGGGGCCAGTGTAGGGGGGGGGGCACCGTAGGGGGGGCCACCGAAGGGGGGGGCCACGTAGGGAGACCCGCAGGTAAACAGCCCTATGTCCCTGACCGGGGGCGACGGGGCCGGGTCTGTGGGACACACACACACACACACGTGCAAAGGCAGGCTAGTTCACTGCACACATCACACCAGGCTGCCACCCCCTCCTCTCCCCCTGTGTGGTAGGGCTTGAGGCAGGGAGGTTAGGGGCAAGAGGGTTAGGGTATTTCGGGTTAGGGTAGCTAGGGTTAAGATTATATTAAACTGGGTTAAGATGACATTCATTGTGACCCAAACAAGCTCCCTCCCTCCTCCTCCCTCCTCCCTCACCATGCAGCAGTTGTCTCCTGTAGAAGCTGTCTCTCTGGGGGCTGGCGGTGAGGGTGGGGAGGGAGGGGGTCCGGGGCGACCCTCCCCCCCCTCCTCCCCCCAGCCTCTGCTCCAGCTGCTTGTGGAGCTCCAGCTGTTTGAGGGCGCTGTTCTCCTGCAGACTGTTCTGCAGCTGAGCTCTCAGGTTCCTCACCTCCCCCAGCAGATCCCCCAGCTCTGCCCCGCCCAGCTGGCCCTCACTCAGGTAGCCTGCCACACACACACACACACCATCAGGAGTGGTGATTGACTGTAACATCTGTGTGTGTGTGAGTGTGTGATTGAGAGCGAGTGTGTGTGGATCTGGACTGACCTTTGCCCTTGGCGCACACACGGTCGTACACCTGCAGCTCGCTCTGCAGGGAGAGCAGCAGCTCTCTGTTCTCCCCCAGCTGCTGCTGGAGCAGAGATACCTCCTGCTGGAGCCTGCACACACACACACACACACACACACACACACACACACACACACACACACACACACACAACACACACACACACACACACACACACAGGAACACACAGGAACACACAGGAACACACAGGAACACATTGCTTGTCAAATGGTGTTCTGTTGGGACACTGCTGAAGATAAACTTCTCCTCTCTCCCCTCCCTCTCCTCTCCTCTCCTCTCCTCCTCCTCTCCTCTCCTCTCCTCTCCTCTCCTCTCCTCTCCTCTCCTCTCCCCTCTCCCCTCACCTGTGGTTTCTCTCCTGGCAGGCCTGTCTGTCCAGCCGCAGGGTGTGGATGTGCTGGCTCTGCTCCTGGCTGTGGGCCTGCAGCCTCCGCAGCTCCTCCTGCCACTGGCCCGCCTCCAGCTCCGCCTGCTTCAGACGGGCGTGGCCCGCCAGCACCGCCTCCCGCAAACGCCCCGCCTCCTCACACGCTTCTGGGGGGAGAGGAGGGGGGGGGGGGGGAGAAGGAGGGAAGGAGGGAGAGGAAAGGTAGAATGGGAGAAGAGAGGAAAGATGGTAGAGAAAAGGGGAAGAGTGACAGGAAAGGGATATGAGAGGATGGGAGGGAGGGAGGGTTGGAGGAGGGAGGGAGGGAGGGAGGGTTGGAGGGAGGGAGGGAGGGAGGGAGAAAGGAACAAGAGAAGGAAGGAAGAAGAGGCAATGTTTACTGTAAAAACTAGTAAACATTTCTAATCTTGTGCGTCCTGTGGTGTGCAGTGTGCTGAGAGCTGCAGTACCTGCGCTGGCCTGCAGGCGCCCCTGTAGAGCCAGGTTCTCTTCCTTCAGCAGCCGCACCTCGTTAGACAGCTGGCTGACGGAGTCCAGACCCTGGATGTAGATGTTGGTGGGAGCGCCTGGAGAGGGAGGGAGAGGGAGAGGGAGAGAGGGGAAGGGAGGGAGATATACTGGTGGATATTTGTGTGGGTGTGTGAGGAAGTGTGTGTCTCTGTGTGTGTGTGTGTGTTACCTCCGTCTCGTCCTGTGCCGGCCAGTCTCTCCTCCAGCTGCAGACGGAGCCTCTCGTTGGTCCTGATCGACTCCTCCAGACGCTGCCGCAGACACCGCGCCTCCCGCAGGTGCTCCTCCATCAGCTCCACCCCTGAGGGCCGCCCACAGGCACGGGCAGGAGTCAAAACAAGGGCACTCCACGGGGTTCATTTTGCATCATTGGTATGGTACATTATTGAGATGTTACTTAAAATGTGTGTGTGTGTGTCTATGTGTTACTGTGTGTGTGTGCGTGTGCAAGACATGTGTCTATGTGTTACTCTGTGTGTGTGTGTGTTTATGACGTCGTATTTCACCTGTGTGGTTACTTCCCGAGTGGTATCCTGACTCAGAGAAGCTTTTGATTGGCTGCAGCATGTTCTCCATATCCCACAATGCACCACCAGTGGCCAGGCCGGTGTGGGGCTTCAAGGAGCCATACCCCAGCTGGTACTGCTGAACTGCATGATGGGAAACGGGGCTGTAGTGGGAGGGGTCGGGGTGCGCGGGGGCCGAGAGCGTCGACAAGGTCTTGACGTGAGGCGAAGCGAAGCCTGTAACCATGGGAACAGAAAATACGAAGTCAAACCAGGAAGTGGAGGACAGAGCGTCTGAACGATTATTGCTGCTCCCCTCCCTTCCCCTCCCTTCCCCTCCCTTCCCCTCCCTCCTCCCCTCCCCTCCCCTCCCCCTCCCCTCCCCTCCCCTCACTCTGGTTCATCTGTCTGTGCAAGGTGTCCAACTCCTGCCGGGAAGCAGTGACAGAGATAGCCCTGGGATGGGGGTCAAAGGTCACACGATGACCCCAGAGGTCAGGGGCCGGGGCGAGGCCGGGGAGGGAGCAGGACACGGGGCCGGAGAGGAGGTCTGGAGGAGGGAGGGAGGGAGGAGGAGAGAAGGGAGGGGGGGGAGGAAAGGAGACAGGGCAGAGGAGGAAGAGAAGGGGAGGAGAGGATAGAGTAAGAGGAGAGGAGGAAAGGCAAGAAGGAAAAGAAAGGAGAAGAAGAGAGGAGAAGAGAGGAGAGGAGAATGGACAGAAGAGGAGCGAGGGGGGGGAACGTATGGGAAAAAAAAAGAGGGATGAAAAGGAGGAAATGAAATGTTGAGAAAGAAAACTATTTGTTTCCAACAGAATGTCTGCCGTCCGCCCGTCTGTCCTACCTCTGTTGGACTGGTATGCCAGGACGGGGGCAGAGCAAAGCATGCTGGGGCAGCTGCTGCAGGACTTAAGACCATGGGATGGAGGGAGGGATGTGCGGAGGTCTGGAGGAGAGCGGAGAGGGGGATGAAAGATGTCTGGGAGAAAGACGAAGACAAACGGAGGAATACCGGAACGTACCTGCACTTCTAGTTCCATGTCCCGCCCCCTGCCTCTGCTCCTCCTGGTATTCGCTGGCGGCGTCCCCATCCGAGCACAGCTCCAGATCCTCATTGGTCCGACACTCGTCCGACACGAAGGAGGTCCTGTCCGATTGGTCGGTGGTATGGGAGAGGGCGTGGCAGCTGGAGGGGGTGTCCGGTCGCTGCTGCAGCTTGGTGTGAAGAGACTCGATGATCTTATCCTTCTGCTGTAGCTCCTTACTCAGCCTGCACACACACACACACACACACATACACACACACACACATACACACACACATACACACACACACACACACACACATACACACACACACACATACACACACACACACATACACACACACACACATACACACACACACACACACACAGGGAGGAGAGAGTCAGTGATCACATCCTATGTTATGTTTTTCTCTGTACCTGCAAGACACACAACAGACCACAGTTAAAGGACGCAGCTTCTGAGTTACGGTGTGTGTGTGTGTCTGTGTGTGTGTGTGTCGGTGTGTGTCCCGTCTTACTGTTGCAGCTGTGTGCGGAGGGCCGACCTCTCCCTGCCCAGAGCAACGTCCAAGGCCCCGCCCCTGGCCCCGCCCCTCTCCCCTCCCCCCGAGAATGACCACAGAGCGTCCCGGTACACAGGGCTGCTCTTAGACAGCATGGTCTTCCACAGCGGGGCCATCTGCCCCTCCACACAAGCCCACGAACGCACAGCCGATCTGGGCTAGACGCGATGCCCAGGCTGCCTCGGCCGTGGAGCTCCAGAGCAGACACGTTCTCAACGTTCAGCTTCGTTACAGATCGAGTAAAAATCTTCAAAAAGACAGACTGTGTAATCCAGTGCACTTCAATCTCGTCTCAGTCCAACAAGCGCAGGATAAAATCCCTCTGCCTTTCCTCCTCCTCATCCGCCTCTCCAGTGAACTCAGGGAGATTGAGAAAGGAGAGACGTCGATATCACATGACCCCGTCAGGAGAGGAAAACAGGGAGGGGACAGAGAGGAAGCAGAACTTGAGCCTCTTAGGTCAAGCTAGCTCTTAGGTCACCCTGTCCCACCCTCCAGCCCTCCCCCCTCCAGCCCTCCCCCCTCCACCCAGGCCCGGCTCCAGCTCTGTGCAGCCCAGAGGGGATTATCCGACACCTGCTGTGCATCTCTGGAGCTCAGCAGATGGAAAAAGGTGAACTGCCAGTCGCTCACTGAGGTCAGGTCAGGCTGTCAGCTACCTCAGTCACAGGGTAACCTTGCTAAAGCAAAGCTTAACAAAAGCTAACTTGGATAAAGCGGATACAGCTATAGGCTAACCAGGGTTAGGGTTAGCTCTATAGCTGTATCCGCTGTATATACAGCTAACCAGGCAATATAATAGCTGCCTACAACTTAAATGTTAACCTGGGAAAGGAATAACAATTTGTCTACATACAGCCCTTCTGGCTACACATGTTCATCTCACGGTTTATCTCATCCGACACGTTGGAGAAAAGCCAGTCTCTTTACTGCATGTGCCCCTGGTAATCATGTAGGGCTCAGACCTACAGCATGCACACGATGATCTGCAGAGCATTTGGCAACTACTGCGATGACACAGCGTGTGTGTGTGTGTGTGTGTGTGGTTACTGTCAGGTGTTATTCAGATAAGGAGCAGTCCAGGAACAGTGGGACAACACACAGTACACACACACACACACACCGTAGAGCACACACACACACCGTAGAGCACACACACACACACACCGTAGAGCACACACACACACACACCGTAGAGCAAGCAGCTCATGGCCCATCTTGTCATCCTGGAGCTCTGCTCGATCACCTGAGAAAAAGAGAGGGAGGAGGGACGGAGCAAGAGAAGAAGAGAAGAAGAAGAGAGGGAGGAGGGACGGAGCAAGAGAAGAAGAGAAGAAGGAGAGAAGAGAGAGTGACCAGACGGAGAGAGAAAGATGTGAGTCGTTTGATTATTGAGTTGTATAAAATGTACATAGACAACAACTGCTTATTCAAGGAACGTACATTTTATTGCACCTTTGCATATCTGTAGCTCAGTGTGTGTGTGTGTTTGCGTGGGAGGGACGGTACGTGCGTGTGCATCTAAACGTGTGTGTGTGTGTGTGACAGTAGCATGGTTGTCCACACTTACGCCCGCTGATCTTGGTGCCCACCCTCTGTGCCAGGGCGGAGCTCTGCGCCAGCTGCTCCCTGAAGCTCTGGCCCATGTAGTAGTCTATATCGTTAGCTCTCAGCAGCTCCTCGAAGGCCTGGCACAACCACAGAGAACAAATATCAACCTTTTTATTCATATCATACCATGTGGCCTACACTAGCATACTACTATATGATATATACTACCATATATATGTTACTTAGCACAGCATGATATCTATATATTAATATAACTATGCACTTCTATGTTACCTTGTGGCAGCGTGTTAGCCTATGTGTTAGCCTATATTAGCGTATTTGGTTAGCCTTCATTAGCATACTTTGCTAGCCGAAATTAGCCAACCCTTGTTGATCTAAGTTAGCCATGCCCGCAGGTACCTTGGTGGTGTCTCCCAGGTGCTGGGTGAGGATGTGACACACCCCCCTCCCCTCCCTCATCCTCTGCCTCAGGTGCGACAGCTCGCGAGCTTGCGCCTGGATCAGGGTGTTGTACTTCCTGTGGGGGGAGGAAGGGGAGGGGTCAGAACGCCTTCAACGTTCCATCTCAGCAAACACGGATGTGTCTGTGGAACACTCTCTCTCTCTCTAACCCCTCCACCCTCTCTCTCTCTCTCTCTAACCCCTCCACCCTCTCTCTCTCTCTCTCTCTCTCTCTACATTTACATTTACATTTAGTCATTTAGCAGACGCTCTTCTCCAGAGCGCCTTCCAGTAAGTACAGGGACATTCCCCCCGAAGCAAGTAGGGTGAAGTGCCTTGCCAAAGGACACAACGTCATTGGCAACCCTCAGATTACTAGTCCGACTCCCTCACCGCTCAGCCATCTGACTCCCATCTGACTCTCCCTCACCCAGGCCAGGTAGCACACTTCTCCTCCTCCGCCAGGCCTCCTTTCCCGTCCAGCCTGGAGCTCTTAAGCTGGGCCTCCAGCGAGGCCACGCGGGACACCAGCTCCCGAAGCTCCCGGCTGGGCTTGGGCTCCAGGCGAGGCCCCAGGCTGTCCGAGGCCCAGCCCTCATCCTCCTCCAGGCCGCTGGCCACAGGGGAAGCCTCGAAGGCCCAGTTCACCTGGTGGGAGAGAGGAGAGGAGAGGAGAGGAGAGGAGAGAGGAGAGGAGAGGAGAAGAGAGGGGAGGAGAGGAGAAGAGAAGAGAAGAGGAGAGAGGAGGGGAGAGAGAGGAGAGGAGAGAGGAGAGAGGAGAGGAGAAGAGAAGAGAGGAGATAAGACGGGAGGAGAGGTGAGGAGGAGAGAGGAGAAGAGAGGAGGAGAGAGGAGAAGAGAGGAGAAGAGAGGAGAAGAGAGGAGAAGAGAATAAAATAAATAAAATAGAACAAAATAGAACATAGGGCGGCTGAGTGTGAGACTATGTCGTGTCTTGCAAGGCTTCTCCACCTGTATGTGTGTGTGTGTGTGTGTGTGTGAGTGAGTGTGTGTGTGTGTATGTGTGTGTGTGTGTGTGTGTGTGTACCTTGCGGGGGGTCCTCTCCAGACTGGAGGCGTAGTCGCTGGTGGAGGAGAGCGAGCGGACACGTAGCTGCAGCCCGCGGATCACCTTGTGACAGCGGCTCAGCTGCGAACGCAAGTCCTCCACCAACTGCTGCAGAGAGTCAGGCCCCGGATCCTCCCCCTCCTCGTAGGCCCCTCCCACACTGCCGTCGCCATGGTACCAGCCCCCGCCCTCGAAGTCCTGCTGGTGGGACAGTGTCGTGCACATCTCCAGATCATCAAACTCTGGAGGAGGAGATGAGAGGAGGGGAAAGGAGAGGCAAATCAGCCAGTGAATGTGTGTGTGTCAGTAGGTGTGTGTGAGTATGTGTGTGTGTGTGTGAGTGTATGAGTGTGTGTGTGTCAGTATGTGTGTGTGTGAGTGTGTGTGTGTGTGAGTGTGTGTGACTATGTGTGTGTGTGTGAGTGTGAGTGTGTGTGTGTGTGGTACCGGGGCTGCTGGTGTCTTCTCTCTCGGCCTCGTTCTCGCTGCGTCCGCTGGTCTCGTATCCAGGTCCTGCAGGTCCACCTGCACCTGCTTACTGGCCTGGGGCACAGAGGTCTCCGCTGGGGAGCACACACACACACACACACACACACACACACACACACACACACACACTGGTCAGCATCACATCACTGGACACACATGCATGCATATGGATGTGTGTTTTTGTGTGTGAGCTGACCTGTGTGTGTGTGTGTGTGTGTTGACCTGTGTGTGTGTGTGAGCTGACCTGTGTGTGTGTGTGTGTGTGTTGACCTGTGTGTGTGTGTGTGTGTGTGTGAGCTGACCTGTGTGTGTGTGTGTTGACCTGTGTGTGTGTTGACCTGTGTGTGTGTGTGTGTGTGCTGATCTGTGTGTGTGTGTGTGTGTGTGCATGTGTGTGTGTGTGTGTGAGACTCACTCAGCAGCTCCCTGTAGTCCTTCAGCTGCTCCGCCTGGGCGTGGACGGTTGCCTCGGAGACCATGAGCCTCTCCTGCAGCTCTCTCCCTTCCTGACGGCTCAGCGCCAAATCAGCACGCAGACGGCTCGCCTGCTCACGAAGCCCCGCCTCCACCTGCCGCCAGAACCCACCCACCTCGCCTCTCACCTCGCCAGGCCCCGCCTCCTAGGGAGAGGGAGAGCGAGATACAGAGAGAGTGAGGGGAGGGGAGAGGAGGAGAGAGGCAGAGCTGCCAGGATTTCACTGCTTATATAAACCAGCCAGTGGCTAAGAAAACAGCCGTAGATAGCCTGCTGAAGCAACACAGACATTTAGGTGTGTATGTGTGTGAGGAACCGTGTGTGTGTGAGGTACCGTGTGTGTGTGTTCCTGGCGGTGGGACAGCAGGGTCCCGAGGTCCAGGGAGTGTGGGCGCGTGCAGCGTCTTTTCTGGCTCCGCCCCTCTCTCAGCCTCACACACGGGGCGCCACGCTTGCCACGCCAGGCTCCGCCCACATCCTCCTCCTCCTCGTCCTCCATCTCATCCTCCTCCATCTCCTCCTCCTCCTCCTCCTCCTCCAAGCTCAGCCTGCTTCGATGCTCTCCTCCCAGCCCTGGCCTCAGCCCCCCTGGCCTCTCTCCGGCCTCTCTCAGGGCCTCCTCTCTCAGATCACTCCTGCAGGGGAAGGAAGGACGGATGAGTCCCTCACACGATCCCTCAACATAAACTGTGCTTCTGAATAACAGCATCTGCTACAGGAGTGTGTGAAAGAGACACAGTGTGTACTGCAGGTTAGACCAGCAGGTTAGACCAGCAGGTTAGACCAGCAGGTTAGACCAGCAGGTTAGACCAGCAGGTTAGACCAGCAAGTACCTGGTGTGATCCAGCAGGGGGTGCATGTCCTCTAGCGTCTTCACCTGCCCAGGCCGCTCGGCCTTCTGGGACGGCACCGCGGCCCCTGTTGCTTCAGGACACGCCCCCCTACCTGGTGAGAGGGAGAAAGAGAGAGAGAGAGGGAGAGAGAGGGAGGTAAAGGGGTTATTCAAAAGCAAGAGACAGAGAGAAGGAGGGAATGAGAGAGAGACAGAGAGAGGGAGAGAGAGAGAGAGAGAGAGAGAGGGAGGGAGAGAGAGAGAGGGAGAGGAGGATGAGAGAGGAGAGAGAGAGAGAGAGAGAGAGAGAGAGAGAGAGAGAGAGAGAGAGAGGAGAGAGAGGGGTTGGAAGAGAAAGACAGAGGAAATGAGATGAAAGACAGGATGTTCTCCAGCACAAACAACAGACGCTCTCCTGCCCAGAGTAGCTACTCTCGAGCTAAGAAAGCCTAAACTAAATTCAACCACACAACACTAAGCTAGACATCATTAACTTAAACATTTAATTACACCTTAACCTACACTTTAACATTCAACTAACACCAATAAACAACATAACATTAAACTTAACAACATAAACCTAGACAACATTAAACTAGCCAGCTAGACAACATGAACCTAGACAACTAGACGTTGGTGTAGAGCAGCTGACGCATCAGAGGGAGGTTAGCAGCAGTCGTACCTGAGAGGAGATCAGAGTTCTGGAGTTAACTCTGGCCTCATCGTCCTCTATGCTGTCTGTGAACTCATCACTGCTGCCATCTTCATCATCTCCTTCCTCTTCCCTCCTCCGTGCTGAGCTCTGGAACACAACAACCAGCTGATCAGAACACACACACACTCACACTCTCACACACACACTCTCACAAACACACCAGTTATGTTTCTGTCTCGTAACACGTCTCTAGGATACCCTGGGGCGCTCTCTCCTTCCCTCTGGCTCGCCCCTTCTCTCCCTCTCTCTCTTCCTGTTTTCACTCTCTTTGTCTGTTTCCCTCGTGTCTCACCTCTCTTCCTCCTCCAGTTCTCTCTCTCTTTCCTCAAGCTCACCCTCTTTCAGTCTCTTTCCCCCTGTTCTCTCTCCTCTCTCTCTTCCTCTCTTCCTCGTCTTCCTGGACTGAATCACTCCAGCTGCAGTCATGCGACTGAGGGGAAATGTTATGTCACGAGCGGTAGGCCCAACCTCTATTCAGCCCTGCCCTGATACACATTCAGCCCTGTGTGTGTGTGTGAGAGCCGTGTGTGTTTGTGTGAGTGCCTGTATGTGTGTGTGTGTGAGTGCCTTTCTACCCCAGCAGAGACACAGATCTCTACCCCAGCAGAGACACAGATCTCTACCCCAGCAGAGGCACAGATCTCTACCCCAGCAGAGACACAGATCTCTACCCCAGCAGAGACACAGATCTCTACCCCAGCAGAGACACAGATCTCTACCCCAGCAGAGGCACAGATCTCTACCCCAGCAGAGACCAGATCTCTACCCCAGCAGAGGCACAGATCTCTACCCCAGCAGAGACACAGATCTCTACCCCAGCAGAGGACCACTGTTTATTCTCTCATGCCAGAGTCCCTACAGAGGAATGTCAAACCTCCTAACAGAACACTACTGAACTCTGAGTGAATACACACACATCTACACACTGTGGAAGTGTGTGTGTGTAGTGGGGTGGACTGTGGCAGGAATTACAAAGGGAAACCTTTTGTAACCCATAAAAATAACACGCACACTAAATACACCCACTGTTGCATGCAACAAACACCCACTGCCTATGAGTAAATCCCAGGAAGTTTTTACAGTGTGTGTGTGTGTGCAAAGGTTGTGTGTGTGTGTGTCGGAGTGGCCGGTTGTTTCTGGAGCAATGAGCACCAAGTCAAGTGAAAGCCAGACTGCCGACATGTCTGATTGTGTATGTCAGACAGTGACAGAACTTAAATCACTCTACAAACAACCTGGTGGCCTCACGCTCAAATCACTGTTTTATGTTGGTAAATACTCAATATAATATAACTTCTGCAGGTGTAAGATGTGTGTTGTATATTTATCCCCACACAGAAATTACAAGTATGTGTGTGTTGCTGTTGTGTGTGGTTCAGTGTCTTAGTGTGTGTGTGGTCAGTGTGTAGTGGTGTGTGTGGTTCAGATTGTTGATGTGTGTGGTTTGGTGTGTGTGTGTGCTGCTATTGTAACCTTGTGGTTACGTTGGTTCATGATTTTATAGAAGCAGACAGCGTTTACAGGAAGTAAGATATCTTCCCAGACTGACATCATAGGGTGCTCTTTAGTGACATCACACTCAGTGACATCACATTCAGTGACATCACACAGCCATGCAGAACACCATGCATGTGGTTGTGAGGCAGAGGGGGGAGGAGGGGGGAGGAGAGATCCTCTCATACTAAGTTGTTCTGGTGTTCATGGTTTTTAACATTAATTTGAAATTATGAATCAATGATGAATCATTAACATGAAAGTATTTAGGGATAGTTAGTTTTAGACTGTTAAATGTTGCTGGTTTGTCCCTGGTCTTATGTGTGCTCAGTCACTGAGGACACAGGGAAGAAAGTGTGTCAGAGAGAGCGTGTGTGTGTGAGTCTGTGTGTATGTGTGTGTGTGTGTGAGTCTGTATGTGTGGATATTTGGGACAAGGAGGGTATGGAGGGTGTTCTGGAGCACCCTTGAACACGGTGCTCAAGACAGGAGCAGAGAGGAACAGGCTAGCAGGAACGGACCCACCAGGAGGAGAGATGGGGGGGGGGGGGGGGGGTGGGAGTTTGGCAAATCCCCATAGCAACCTCCCCCAGTTAAAGACAAGAAATTCATAACCAATCGGTTTTCATCAAAAAAGAAACAAAAAACTGCAGTTTTATTTTTCTTCCATTCTTTCAAGTACAAAAAAATGAAAAAATGTGGTAGAGTTCCATCTCCAGTGACAGGTGGAGGAAAGGACAAGTGGTCCTGGTGGTTTAGATACTTAGTATCTGGCCTGAATGTTGGTTTATCACATTTTATGTGATTTATTTTACAGGCCTAACAATTATTTTATTTTTTTAAGACTCAAGATGCTTGATATTAAGCTTCTAGCTGTTGATAAGCTATCTGTATCTCTAGGATTGTAACATGCTTCTGGAGAATTCCACAACTAAACTACAACTGCCAGCTAGATAATCGAATGCCATCACTAAACTCTACCTAGCAACAGTGACCCGCAAGCTCCTCATTGGCCGACTCCATGCAAGTCTTCCAGACTTAAAATCAACCATAAGGTTTTCTGTTAAAGCACTAAAACTAGCAGATAAAAATATTCTTAAATAAGATTCAACATCTTGCACACTAGCTTGGCCATTTTCTTTTAACTGCATATTTGACAGCGTGTAGATAGAGACAGAATGGGAAGAGAAGGTGGATGACTTGTAAGATGTTGCATTATTAAGACATGAAGCTTAGAACACACCATGTTGCATCACCGTGACGACAAGGCTGGAATGTTGACACAGTGGTGAGACACACAACAGTACACGACACAACACTGCACAGCAACACACAGGCAGGTCGCAAATAAAGTTGCATATTTGTATATGAAAAAAACAACAACACACTCACACTCACAGTCCAAATGTTAATAAATAAAATACAAATCTTGAGTTGCACGTTGCCACTTCGGAGGAAATCCTATACTATACATAGCAACACTGACAGGAAGTGAGACCTCCCTCCCTCCCTCCCTCCCTCCCTCGTGGTGAGTCAGCCAGTCGACAGTGACAGTGTGTCCTGGTCATACAGAGTTAGTGAGAGCGCCCCTGCAGCCCCGGAGGCACCCCACACCCGTCCCCACCTCCGATCCCCTCCGGCCCCCCGTCAAGCCCCCCGGACGCCCGCTCCAGCGCCAGGGCCGTGCTGCGGGTCCTCGCCAGGACCTCCTCTAGCTGCCCGCGCAGCGCCTGCACAGAATCCAGCTCAGTATGCAGGGCCTGGGTCCTCTGCTGGCTGGAGGGGGGGGGGGGGGGGGGGGGGGGGGGGGCGAGGGGTCATGAAGAGAAGGAAGAGAGAGGGAGAGGAGAAAAGAGAGAGGGAGGAGAGACAGGATTGATGCTACTCAAACACAGAGAAAGCTCTCCAGAACAAACTGAATACACAGTGATACCAGTGTTCGGATG